>CM037790.1:20855828-20905828 GCA_021229015.1 Solen grandis | reverse complement strand
AAACCATGAAAAGACCTATGCGAATAGCATAAAACCAGATCAGCCTGCGAGTAACTCGCAGGCTGATCAGGTTTTATGCTGTTCGCTGCTCCTCAGTGGTCTGGAAATAAGGATTTTATAATTAGATTTGGTAAGGTTTGAGTTTGGCTTTCTGCAGATCAGGCTTTATGTGGTACCTATTGAGTGCGTCAAAATGAGTCTATATGAGGGAAAGGGTTAAGCAAGGCGCTAAATTATACACGGAAACAACATGAACTTCATGAAGTAGTTTTTGACACAGTTTTAGCTTTATAATGCTGGAGCAGTTAATACTTAGTTATACTTAGTTCTGGGCCTTATTGTTTAAAAGAGGGTATTTAAAGGTTTTCCTATAGAAACCTGGGTAAAATCAAGAGATTCCAGATTGATGTACAGGGTCACTAGACAGACAACATATGATATGGTAATGAATTTAATTAATATATACCATACTATGGTATAAAATTTTACGCTGATGTCGCGTAACGGATATATGTAAATTGATTATTGTCGCTCTTCAGTAAAGTAACTAATCGTCGGTGACTAGCGACAATCAGAATAACACTGATTGCAGCGTTACAAATTCATTATATCATACATGCTTCAGGTAGATGATGATTGATAGAAACAATGTTTTTGTTGTGTAATTATAAATGTAGTAGTGTTGGTAAGAATCTTGTGAAAAAGAAAGAAGGAAAAAGTATAGAAAGATTGATTCAGTTTCAATTCACTGTGCTTGAGGCATTACAAAATTTTATGGTCTTTTTCATGATAACATTCTTGTATATGTACTGAAGGGGGAAAAGAGAGGGGAACAAAAATATATCTACCTCAGTAGATAGATTAAAGAATTTCTAACCATCTGACTCTTGTTAACTTATGTCTATGTAATTCATTTCAAAGGGATTGTTGTTCTTAAACATTTTCTTGTGTCTGTATATACCTTTATTTACATTTCTCTATAAGTGTCAATAAAGTTTACAGTGTGAATCTTTTTCCCTTCAGTGTTTCACTGCAAGAATTTACCATCATTTCTCTTATAATTCTAGCATAGCATTTTTTTTTTTTTTTTTTTTTACAAATTATTTTCTTGATGTCAGAATTTCTTTCTTTCTACGTCTGTCAAGAAACAGGGTCTTTCAACTCATACCAATCTTTCTCAATGGTTCCTGGGTTGGATCACTAATTTGATTGTATGAAATATCTTGACCACAACAGGGTTTGAACCCATCATCGGTAGACCTACAGTTATGTACAATTCTACCAGACCACAGCGCCCCTAGATCATTCTGTGGTGACCTAGTGTGACCAGTGACCTAGTATGACCTGTGACCTAGAGTGTATGAAGGTTTCTTACCTTGGACCCCAGGCTTACCTATAACAAACACCAGGATGAATTGTTTTGATGACCAGGTCACTGCAATTGTAAACTTTCAGTTTAGTCATTAACAGTAATACCCAATATCTAGTTTCATGTTCATTGATTGTTGACTATTTACCTGTCAAGTGGTCATAGATTTGTACATGGGGTCCCATTAAAGTGTTATATACATGAAAGTTGGTCCCAAGTTAATGGTGAATGTAGACCTGCTAGTTGACCGTCCAGTTGTCGATGGTCAGTAGAATGTTGTGTTTCTAAGTATGGTGAGGGGTTTGGCTCCTCTGGGATTTTTAAAATGCTGGTCCTGGACCGTGATGCGGGCCAAGGTAGGGCGTGTGATTTATAGGCTGATATTTCTTCTTCTTCATATATTAAAAATTAGGAATAGACTGTTCCTTGAAAATAAGATAAGGGTAGGATTTCTTTCCAAGATTTTCCTTAAATTCTAAGCAATTATGGAATAATTCAAGCAAAAGGTGTATAGATGTGGGTATGTCTCTAGTATATTGAATACTGGCATTTTTTTTTTTTTTTTTTTTTTTTTTTAAGATTTATATTTAGGCTCATATGATCAACTATTTTTGTGTGTAAGGAATAAGACATTATGGTGAAAAGTTTCTAAAGAATATAAAAAAAATATTGCCATGGCAAACAGAGCAGACCCAGATCAGACAGCTCAGGAGTTGGCTCATCGGGGCCTCCTTTGTTTGCTAAGTAATAAATGCCGATCAGATTCTACACTGTCTGCAGGGCAAAGAAAAAGCAATTGTTTCAAATACCATTTAAAGTTCAGTAAATTAATAATCATCAAGTCCTAGATTTGTACGCGAATATTCATTAGTCAGGGATTAAGAAGTCTTTCATGACATTCTCTGTATTAACATATCTGTCCACTGAAAGTCATCAAGTTGTACATGTACACAAGTATTCATAAGGTCAAGAGTTATACAGCTATTGATTGTTATGTGTTTCACTTGCTGTTTTACACAAATTCAACACCCCCCCCCAAAAAAAAAAAAAAACCACACAGCTCTAAAACACACATTTATGACAAACTACCAGACTTGTGTTGATTCTGCAAGTAAAAATGTTGCTTGAAAAAGCCTCATATTTATAACAGTATTTATTTTTGGGAAAAATGATATTTCGCTACAAACTTGATTGCAAGTGGCTATCTGTAATGTCGGTAACCATCTTGGCAGATATGATAAGTATAAATATATAAGTTAAATGTTTTATGTTCTTTGAATAATTTTTTAGAACATAGTGCTTGATTTACCCTTGAGTTTTTATCTTGTCTTGAAGGTCATATTAAAGACTGTCCTGACTCATACAGCCAGGAATACTGGTCTTTCCCTAGGTTTTTTGGGAATACAGAATTTTCATGTTAATTGGGGGCTATTAAATCTGGAAATTTTATAAAGAATCTTACACTGGAAATGGTTTAGAATATTGGACACACGATGCACCTAGAGAAAGACCTGAACGCTGACCTCTGTTTCAGGTGGGGTATGAAACAATTAACCACAGTGATGACCAGATCTTGAAGCAGGATATGCCCCCAGCTCTCCAGAGAGTGGAGGAGTCCTCCATCTTGCTGCTGCAAGCTTCTGATATGCTCAGACAGGATCCATACTCTGCTCCGGCTCGAAAGAAGCTCATTGAAGGATCAAGAGGTATTGATATTTGTTGGTTGTTAGTTTGCTGAGAGAACTGTATTTTTCATCAATACTTGGGGTGCAGAAACTTCAGTTGCTCAGAATGCAGTTATAAAACATTTTTTTTTACGTGTACTTATGTGTTTAAATATATATAATTATATATTTAAGACTGGTTCAAGTTACATGAAACTTTGAAGAAAAAAAAAATGGTTACAGAGAAAGAGGAATCTTTGTTTTGAAATTGTATCGAGAGAGTTACAGTTATTGTTGTAGTAAGTTTATTATGTACCAGATGTTTTTTTATCTGTCCCATTACTTTGAAGCTGGAAACTACTTGAGCATCAAATGATAATGTTGATAGTAAACAAATGATGTTGAAGATACATAGAGATTTAGCTCACTGCAAGAATATAATAGATCAACCTCTGACATTAATTATGAATGAAGATAAAGACTTCACTTCGCAAGCTCTCACACATGAAGTCTTGGCAGAGAACAGTTCCAACTTAAAGTTTTCAGTATCTTTATCTTGGATGCAGCTTTATTTATTTATGTTTAGAATGCCATGCTGAATTCAGACAGCAGTATCACATGAACGTTAATCGTTTCTCTTTACAAAACAAAAATCTCAAAATAATTGATTTTAGTTTGATGATGCATATAAACAAGTGAAATGCTGTTAATGCTATTCATTCATTCTTTGCCATACTGACCTTCAAGGAATCTTGTTTGTATGTTTTTTTAAAACATGTCTGTACTGATTTTCTTGGAATTTCTAACTAGTGCAAATTACAACTGATTTGCTGATCAGAGCATATGTTTGTGCTTGTTTGACAGGGATACTGCAGGGTACGTCAGCCCTCCTGCTGGCATTTGATGAGTCTGAGTCCGGAAGATCATCCGAGTGTGTAAGAATGTCCTGGAGTACCTGGCCATTACAGAGGTGGTGGACAGGATGGAGGATCTGGTCACCTACGTCAAGGTACATCCTGCTGCCCCTAGTGATGGTCTTAGGGATGATGATGATGATAATGATAGTGTTAGTCATGGGGATGATGATGTCAAAGACCTATTTGATGATGATGATGATGTTGATGATGATGATGATGATAGTGTTAGTCATGGGGATGATGATGTCAAAGACCTATTTGATGATGATGATGATGATGATGATGATGATGATAATGATAGTGTTAGTCATGGGGATGATGATGTCAAAGACCTATTTGATGATGATGATAATGTTGATGATGATGATGATGATAGTGTTAGTCATGAGGATGATGATGTATGAGGATGATGATGTCAAAGACCTATTTGATGATGATGATGATGATGATGATGATGATGATGATGATGATGATGATAGTGTTAGTCATGGGGATGATGATGTCAAAGACCTATTTGATGATGATGATGATGATGATGATGATGATAGTGTTAGTCATGGGGATGATGATGTCAAAGACCTATTTGATGATGATGATTTGATGATGATGATGATGATAGTGTTAGTCATGGGGATGATGATGTAAAAGATCTCATTGATGATGATAATGATGATGTTTATATCTGAATGGTGAAAATAATGTTGATGATTGTTATAATGATTCTATATCTGCATCTGATAATGATCATGATGATAATGGTGGTGATAATGTTCACTATCCAAAAATAATGATATACATCCAATTGTCTGCAGAACCTGAGCCCTGTGTTGACACGGATGACGAAGGAGGTTGACTCCCGAGAGAAGGAGCTGACGCACCAGGTTCACCAGGGAGATGCTGGTGCGATCCCTGGAACAGGTCAAGAACCTCACACCTGTCCTCATCTCAGGCATCAAGATCTTTATCACCGCTAAACAGAACGGTCAGTACTCACAGGGTCAACCACTAGCTTGTGTGTACAGTGCTATTGACTTGTAGGTCATAGTCAGCAGTGATGTAGATATAGTTATCAGTTTCAGAGCAATCAAGCTGTTGAATTATTATTTAGGAGAATTAGATTCTAGACCAAATGTTCAATGCTAGATTGAATTAAACTTGTCCTGTGCAAGACTGGCACACATGTAGCATATTGCATAATTAACATATTTTGCAAGTTTTAATTTTTTTTAATGCATCTGCTTCGATAGAAAAGGGGGCATCTTGTTTTTGGTCTGTCTGTTTGTCGCAAAACATTAACCTTGGCCATAACACGGAAGTCCTTCCACCTACAGTCTCCAAACTTCACAGGTGCATGCACCTTGATGAGCTCTACCCGTCAGTTGACCTTGACCTTCAAGTGACATTGATCACTAAGGTCTAAGGCCCCCGCAGGGGCACGGGGTTCATTCAAACGTGGCACTTGTCAATATTCAGGTTTTGAAAAATCTGTGAATTCATTGGAGAGAGAGACCATAGAAACCTTATACAGTATAAATCCATAATCCCATAAAGATGTGTGGTTGATGCATTGGCAAAATGAACAGACTCTGATCTGACAGCTTTCCAGATTTCAGATTTTACAGTCTGCAAAGCAAAGAAAAAATTGATTCTTTCATAAACAATTTTAAGTTAATTGAATTAATATTCATCAGGTCATATATTTGTACATGAATATTCATGAGGTAAGGGGTTAAGATGTCTTCTGTCCACCACAGGTCAAGGTGTACAGGACTCTCAGACAAACCGAGACTACGTGGTGCGGAAAATGTCGGACGAGATACACGAGATTATCCGGGTGCTGCAGCTGACCACATACGATGAGGAGGAATGGGATGCTGATGATATTGCTGTGATGAAGAAAGCTCAGGTTAACATATGCACACATGCTTCATTTATTAGCATTCTTGTAGTGGAGGACTTTATTTAGCTCGTATCCGTCACTAACAAAGTTTAGGGGTGTATAGGAATCACCTGTCTGTCTGCTGTCAGTGAATTCTGTAAGCCAACTTTTCTTAATGGTGAGATTTCAGGGAAACTTTATACACAGACAGTAAACAATATGTAGATGGAGCAAGAGTATTTCTAACGTATGTTTTCAAGGGGAGATAATTTGATTGCTTTTCCTGTGAACAATTCCAGTTTGGGGTGTATTTACCTATCACCATCAGTGATACCTCACGCTTAGCATAATGTGATAAATGAAAGTAATTATTTTGTCTGTTTGTACAGAGTGCCATTGAACAAAAGATGAAACTTGCCAATGATTGGCTGGCCGATCCCTCAGCCCTGGTGGGCAGCTCAGGTGAGTCGAGGTGTTGTGTATGGTCCCCTCACGTAGCTGCTTCATTTATACTGTAACTGCCTAGTGAGTAAATATTCAAGTGTTTTGTGGTCTTGATAGTGTTTGGATAATTGTTTAACCCTCTAATTTATGGAATCAGCACTTCAATTGCCCATGCATCATAATGCTATATTAAGTGTCCAAGTCTAGATACTGTGCTTAAAGTGAATGAGGATACAGTATGTTATTCCATTATATTGCTATATTTGAGGCTTAATTGTAATAACTGCAGATACGTTATAATTATGCAAATGCTCACCTTTAATTAACTAAACAGCAAAATATAGATTTGGGAGTAAATGTTGGATACTTTTAGTAATACTGAAGATGTCTTTGTATTATTTTCGTTCTTTATGAATGCATGTACCGGTACAATGAATTGTTTCTTACTTATTTGTTACATAAGTAACAATTATTCTTTTTTTTTCATTACCATTTGTTAAAAAGGCCATCTGTATTAAATGGTCTATATTTTTTTCTAGTTTCATTTGATTCTTGATTTTATATAGTTTAGTTTGTAATGTATACATGTAAATCTATCTTCCATGTGTAGTCATTAAATAGTGTATATCTGTTTTTCCACCCCGACTAGGTGTAATTATAGATTCAGAATTTTTATCAGGTGGGTTTGTTATCTCCCCTGGATGAACACCTTCCCTTGCTAATGACCTCCCCTTATCAAAACCCACTAATGAGCCTTATGAGTTGTACAGGCATGTCTTATTATTTGGGTTTTATTGATTTCGAAATTTGGGGGCTGACCATAAAACACTTTATTGTATATCATAGGAGTAGAAAAAAAAAAACTGTTTCGCAGTCAGCCCTCAAAAATGCTGTCACATTATATTCAGTTTGTCAGTTAGTTATTTTTGCTAATCTCATCATACAAGCAATAAAAATATGCTTTCTTAGCATTTTATTTTATATCATGGATGCCACAAAATCATTTGCAAAATCATGATATATAATGCAGCCCTGATATGGATGTTACTTACAGTTTATGCACAGCAAGGTGAATTGTGTCTTATGGTTCATAACCCAGTCCAGGCCTTGCACATGGTATTATGTCTCACTGAAACAGAACCTGTCTGGTTTGCACTTGGAACACAAATCCCATCATCAAATTCCCAGCCACTTGTACCCACATGAAACTGTTTCGAAACCACTCACTGTGTTGAAAATTGAATCAACCACTATCCAGATTTGTGAATGTTTTTCAAAAGTCCCATCCTTCCTTTTGGAAATGTTCAGAAGCACCAGCTTTGGTTGCAATGCAATATTTCTGTTTTCATAAATATAGAAAATACAGTTTGATAGTTGTGAAATGGTGTAATTCTTTAAAATACTTTGTAACGAATTTGGATTTATCAGTATTTAGAGAAACCTAAAAAAACATTTTAAAATATTTAAAAAAAATCGAAGGAAAGTCAGATATATGCTATTTATATAAGAAGTTTAATGAGTCTACAGATCTGTATATTGGACTACATTCTGACCTGCACTTCATGAAAAATGTACTTGTATCTTCACAGCTTCACTATTTATAACAGATTGACAAATCCCCAGTTTCACTTACCTTTCTAACTTGAGATTTTTCTAAATCCAGTATTTTGAAGACCTGCAACTCCAGTATATAGTGACGTGGAGAAATTTTGTGTATAAAACATGGCCATCAATTTATTCAAAATATAAATATTACTGCTATTATAGGATTGAAATATTTGATTTGAGGAAAATCTAGTTTTGAGATATTTGTGAAATGCTGGACAGGTTTTTTACTGCCCAAAATTTATCAGTGGCAAAACATTGCTCAAACTTATTAGGCTATAAATAGATATAAATGCATTTAGGACTTTCATGAAAAGAAGGAATAATGGTGAAGCTGTTCATTGTAGCTTTGGCCCAACCACATGTCTGTACATAAGATCTGTCTGTATGAAGGTGACAAGGCATTGCGACAGATTCTGGAGGATGCCAAGCGTATCGCAGACTGCTGTACAAACCCAGAGGACAGGGACCGGATCCTGAAGTCTGTCAGTAACCTCGAGTCCATGGGCAAGGCCCTTAATGAGCTTAGACAACAGGGGAAGGTAACTTTTGTTTTGGTCTTTAGGAAAGGTGTACATGCCTTTACTACCAAATACATTGTCATAGAGGCTGTCTTGATTGCCATTTTGTCAGAGATGTTCTCTCATATTTGTAACTCATACCTCTTTCAGACGGTTTCAGAAAAGAATGCAAGAAAAAAAATCAATGTACTGCACAGTTATATATAGAATTCTGGTTGATAAGGCTTTATACAATTTCTGTAATATTTCAAAACTTCATGCATGGTCTTCAGGTGTATGTTATATGCTACTGTATGCTTGTATATTGTTGCCAGGGTAACAGCCCCCAGGCGATGTCCCTGGCACGGGAGATGCAGCAGAAGCTGAGGGAGCTTCAGGGCCTCACCAACTCTGGCATCATGAGCACCGAGCGTAGCGGGATCCGCAAACCTGCGCCCACGGTGGATGGCAAGGTGGACCAGGCACAGCGCTGGCTGACCAACCCCAGCATGGACGACAGGGGGTTAGGTAAGCATCACAGAACATGAAGCATTTTAATACTAATATCCTAATACTGTATGAAGTAATGATTTTTTGGGGGTTTATTTTTACGTTAATTGGAAAACAAGTTGTTACACCTTGGTGCTCATCAATCTTGACCCTTCCTGGGTTGAAACAGTACTGAGCCCTTTGGTTTGAACCTGCAGCTCTCAGTTCCCTAGTCATGTTCCTCTGGACTACAGTGCTATGAGTAAAGACTTTGTTTTGTTATACGCCCGAAGGGCTGTATTATGTTATGCCGCTGGTCGTCCGTCCGTCTGTCCGTCCGTCCGTCTGTCCGTCCGTCTGTCCGTCCGTCCGTTAGCAATTTCGTGTCCGCTCTGTATCTTTTGAACCACTTAATATAAATGAAAACTATTTGGCAGAAGTATCACCCAGAGTGAGAGGATGTGCAGAACATAGGTTTCAGATGGCTAGGTTCAAGGTCAAGGTCACAATTCAAGGTCAAATATCTTAACTGGTGCAAAATTAGTATTTTTGTGTCCGCTCTGTATCTTTTGACCTGCTGGATGTAAATGGAAACTATTTGGCAGAAGTATCACCCACAGTAAGAGGATGTGCAGAACATAGGTTTCAGATGGCTAGGTTCAAGGTCAAGGTCACAATTCAAGGTCAAATATCTTAACTGGTGCCACTGTTATAATAAAGCCCTTGAAGATTAACATTGCCAATCCTTCTTGTTGAAATAATACTTTATATATACATGTTTGTGCTTATCCTTTTTGTCTTAGGATATTCCCTGACAATACATACCTTCGGGCGTATATTGCCCCGCTGTCAGCGGAGCTCTTGTTATGGTTATTGGAGTGTCATATGTATTGATTTTCATAGTCAGGTGCTGTCTTATGGCTGAATAACAAAATGTAAATAGCTCAATGATTCAGGTATTTGTTGTAGCAGATTTCACAAGTTCTGGGGTATAAATCTATAAAAAGCTTAAACAGAGACTGTTAAATGGATTTTACTATGCTTGATGACCAAATTTACTCTTTTTTAACTATGTATGCTCTTAAAATATAGTTGATTTCTGCGTAGGTAAATGTCATTGTTTAAAGGTCCCAATGTCTGAGCGGGTAGAGTCCCCCCCCCCACCCACCCTAGACAGGAGGTTAATGGGTTCAGTTCTTCCTTGCTCGGCATTCAGCATATAAGGGTAGTTCTAGAACTTGTTTGCCTCATGTCAGGATGATGTAACTGGATGTAGTATCATGCTATATGTCTATATGTAATATCTCATTTAAGCAGCACTACATGTTTAACCCTTTCCCTCATAAAGGACACCATGAAAAGACCTATGTGAACAGCAAAAAAAAAAGATCAGCCTGCGAGTAACTCGCAGGTTGATCAGGTTTTATGCTGTTCGCTGCTCCTCAGTGGTCTGGAAATGAGGATTTTGTAATTAAATTTGGTAAGGTTTAACTGTGGTTTTCTGCAGATCAGGCTTTATGTGGTACCTATTGAGTGCGTCAAAATGAGACTTTATGAGGGAAAGGGTTAAGACAAAGTCCTAAATGGACTGAAATATTGTTAATGAGATGTTAAACCCAAGTAAACAAACAGTGTCATTGTCACCCATTAACTACAGAAGAAGATAAATATAAAACTGTGTAATTTATGAAATAATAAAAATGATTTTTATGATTAATTATCTGTATATAAAATTGTAAACTGAATTTAGTTCTGTGATAAATATCCTTGTATGCATGTATATAGGCGAGCAGGCAACAAGGATGGTAGTGGCAGATGGACGTAGGATCGCAGAGTCGTGCACTGGACCCCTACGGTCCGACCTCCTGCGGCTGTGTGACGAGACAGAGATACTGACCAATCAGCTTACAGATCTCATCAAGAAGGGACAGGTAAGCTCCGCCCACATTCCTACATACCTGTCTATCACATCTGTGACCTGGAAAAGTGTGCTGTAGTTGACTCATTACTAACATGTATCTGGGGTTTGCTTATATGTGTAACACATGGAAATCAGCATAACAGTAAACATTATGCAAGGTTTAAACCAGTTCAGTCCTCAACTTAAGTGTAGGCTGCTCACCTTTATTCCATTACAACATACAATTGTTAACTATCAAAAAAGCAAATTTACCACATTGCATCGTCCATTGTAGCGTCTGTGTAAGACTTATTTTGATATACCTATGATTCTCAAAGTGATGTGGGGCGATTTAGGAAATACAGGCGTTGTCTAGCCCCATTGTCTCCTGTTTCACATAAAGTAAAGCTGTTGTGTATTATTTAGTCAATGCTGTGTAACAGGGTTATTAATCATATGCAGTGATAGGTCTAGTTTATAATTTATATTAATTGGCTGTTTTAAACTTGGGCATACATTGATTTCTTTTGTGAACAGAACTGTTATAGGTGAATTTTTATACACAGTACCAAGAATAGATTACTGAAATAGAATAACTTACTTTAAATGCTTTTGCAACAATAATTTGAGAGATTTCGTAATTAAGCATTTTTTGATTGGAAAAAAAATTGGGAAAGTGGCAGCAAAAATGTATTAAGAGACATATTTCTTGTTTAGAAATAATTATATCTTTGTTTCCCTGTGGCAGCTGTACTAGAATCACATATTGAGTCCTTTTCACTATTGATGCTTTGTTAGCTCACGATGGGCTTTTAGGATCGTTGAATGTCTGTCGTCCATGATAGTTGGTATGCACACTAGTATCTTGTACAGCAATCATCTTCAACTTTTATGACAAGGTTTATAAAATATAATCTCTAGGCCAAGATCTGTCAATAAGGTCAGGAGTTATGGTCCTTTTAATATCAAAAATGTTAGATTTCACTTTGTTTGCACTCTAGCATCTTCATTTCGTCAATCATTTTCAAACTTTATGATAATGTTTACAGTCATAACCTCTTGGCTAGGTTGGACTGTGGCTGATATTGACTCATCAGGTCAGGAGTTATGGCCCTTTAACTAATATAATGCCAAATTTCACTTTGTATACGCTCTAGATCTTCATTTCTTAAGCAGTCATTTTGGAGTTTCATGACAGTGTTTATGGCCATAATTTCTCAGCCAAGTTTGACTTCAAATTTTGATCATTGGTACTGTTTGGTTTGAAATGATCTCATGAATAATGTATTCTGTACAACTTTGCTGTAATATGAAAACTTGTCCAAGCAATGAAGGAAATTTTTCTCACGTGAGCGTCCTTAGGGCTATAGTGGCCCTTAAACACCTGTGTGAAGATGAAGAATCACAAACATTTGTTTTGTCTCCTACAATTTACCTGACCTATAATTAATTTATATATTATTACTGCAAAATCATTATTTTTTTTGTGGACTTATATTTGCTGTTTCATTTTCATACAATAATTACCTGAAAATTATTCATTTGGTATATCTTATGTGTACTAGGGAATGAATCCTTGAAGGAAAATAACTAAAAAGCAAAGTATAATGTCAGTGAAAATAGATGATTTTGCAGAATGTCTTGTCATGTGTTAGGATTTTGTATTTGTTGCTTACCATTATAACTTCAAGTTTTAGGACAACCCTTATTTCTGACCAAAAATATAGAATTATATAATGAGACATTTTTAGTTCACCTGAGCAAAGCTCAGGGTGAGCTATTGTGATCCCGTGAGTGTCTGTCGTGCGGCGTCAACAATTTTTAGTGTTTACACTCTATCACCTTTATTTCTTAAGCAATCATCTTCAAACTTTAAGACTGTGTTTATGACCATAATGTCTTGATTGAGTTGATTATGGCTGAGATCCATAAATTAGGTCAGGAGTTATGCCCCTTTTAATATTCAAAAAATGCCATATTTCACTTTGTTTACACTCTAGCATCTTCATCTTTTGAGCAATCATCTTCAAACTTTATGGCAATGCTTATGAACATAATGTCTCGATTGAGTTCGATTATGGCTGAGAATGGTCAAATAAGGTCAGGAGTTGAGCCCCTTTTAATATTAAAAAAATGCCAGATTTCACTTTGTTTACACTCTAGCATCTTCATCTTTTGAGCAATCATCTTCAAACTTTATGGCAATGCTTATGACCATAATGTCTCGACTGAGTTTGATTAAAGCTGAGATCTGTTGATTAGGTCAGGAGTTATTCCCCTTTTAATTTAAAAAAATGCCAGATTTCACTTTGATTACACTCTAGCATCTTCATTTTTTTAGCAATCATCTTCAAACTTTATGACATTGTTAATGACAATAATGTCTTAATTGAGTTCAATTGTGGCTGAGATGGGCCATTTAGGTCAGGAGTTATGCCCCTTTTAATACAAAAATTGCAAGATTTCACTTTGTTTATTCTCTACCAACTTCATTTTTTTAACAATCTTTTATAAACTTTAAGACAATGTTTATGCCCATAATCTCGCAATCGGGTTCAATTATAACTGATATTGACTAGTTAATATAGGAGTTATGTCCTTTTCACCTTAAAAAAAGCCAGATTTCACTTTGGTTACACTCTAGCATCTTTATTTCTTAACCCTTTCTCTCATAGAGGATACCATGAAAAGACCTATGCGAACAGCATAAAACCAGATCAGCCTGCGAGTAACTCAGTGGTCTGGTATTGAGGATTTTATAATTAAATTTGGTAAGGTTTAACTGTGGTTTTCTGCAGATCAGGCTTTATGTGTTACTATTGAGTACGTCAAATGAGTCTATATGAGGGAAAGGGTTAAGCAATCATCTTTCTCAGGTGAGCGATCAAGGGCCATCTTGGCCCTCTTGTTTAATATGAAATGAAGATGGATAATAGGATGCAATCAAAATCAGCCCTATCAGTGACATCATAGGAGTCACATGACTGAAAAACTATAACTGGTTATTAGCTTATATGATTTTTTTTTCATTTAGCAAAAATAATTATGATTATGATTTATCTTGTGAAAAAAGATAAAGTAGGAAGGTTTTAGAAAAGTAAAATTCTGTGTGGTTCACCTTTAGGTTCTACTTATAAATACTTTTTGCTATTACTTTTATTACTTTAATTTTTACTATTACTTAAAGTTATTATGGTAAAATGTTAAATGGAAGACTGTAACTGTGAGACTGGAATCATTTTATACTCTCATCTCATTGTTTTTGTTTAAGGACAACTGGGTAAGGTTTTACATTTATGGGCAGGGAAAAATGACCTGAAACATATTCCCTCTGATAGTTTTGGCCATCGGTTTCTCATCTCACAAAACACTGAAATTGAGATTCCTCAGTTATGGAATTTAAATTCTGTATCAACACAATTTTGAAATTTAAAGACTTCTGCAAAAGTATGTTAATAAAAGTTCTACATCTTCTAAATCTTTAAGTTGATGAAAATCTCAATTTGAGTTTTTGTGTGTGTGTGTGACACGCAGGCCTGAACATCTGTATTTCCAGGCATTCATGGCTAGTTTACTCGGCCATGCCTGAAGGTCATTTTTCTGTGTGCTGACATCTCTCTCTTTTGTGATTATATTGTAGGTTTGCCATGCTGCTATTGTTTTTATTCAAATACAGGTTCGACTTGTGTACATTTGTAGAGATTCTTGGATATGAGAATGACAGGATTCAAGAGCTGATAGCAAAACTGTTCCAAGTGCATGTAGAATCAGAAGGAGATGGAACAGTTTTGCAATCAGCCCTTGAATATTAACAATTTTTAAATCATAGCGTACTTGAATAATCTCTGTGTAGGCAATAGAACGTTATGAGTGTCATAGTCTACGTCTGTGTATGATGACATTTCCATATAGTTTACCCACATGCATCATTGTCATTGAAAAACATACTTGAAGAAATTATATAATGATATTCATGTGTATTTTTGCACTATGATGAGGGACAGAACAAGATTGCTTCTTGCTCCCTATTGCACATTTTTTATGGTCTTTATATATTTAAATATTGCCGCAGGGTCATTCATGTCATACCAACATATCTAGTTTACTCATAGTAGAAAGAAAAAAGAGGTCAAGGTGACCCTTTTTCTTATGTGTGTCATGTATTAGGCTTTTTTAGTTGTCCATATTGATTGGTCTGCACCCATTATAACGCCATATTGTCTCACAATATCTTGTTAAGATCAGAGTCAGCCTCTTGATTTTCCTGCTTCTGTAAGTTAATGTATCTTTTTCTTTTCTGAGATGTAAGATGTGGACTGGTAGTCAATCTAGTGTATGGCTGTTGGTCAGTGCTCTATGATGTTCAGCTAATGTCTGTGTCATCTTCATGTGTTGCTTCTGTGTCCCTAATTTGTATTGGTATCTCTTACTGTCAGGGTCGTTTGTACTTTAATTTCAACTTTATTGTCTGTGTATTTTTCTTCCAGCATGCCTTTTCTTTGCACATCAAAGTACATTCATGTCAGCACTTTTTTCTATTGAAGAGCAACAAACTTCTTAATCCATAAAGCATTTAATCTGTCGTCTGTCCTGGACACTACACATGTTGTCAGTGTATATATGCTGACTCTACTTGTATAAGATTGCTGCCTCCTTGTTCAAGACATGCTCCTGCAACATTCTTCAAGACCATGTCTTTGTTTTAATCGAGATGCCTTGCAGATTTTGCAAATTCTTTATCAATAGAACTAGTTTAAAAGACAGCTAACTGGAAAGTTGTCATCTATTATTAATTGACCAACAATGTTCGTGAAAAGGCTTGAGACAATAAAACAATAAAGAATTTACATCCAATGTCTCGGCCTGTTTTTAAACACATTGCTATTCAGATTATAAATAACCTGTTTTGGAATAGTTGTCATGGTTTCCCATCATCATCAGTAACAACCTGTAACAGGATGTGATTACCTAGTCCTTAACCTCATGAATATTCATGTACACATTCATGACTTTATGAATATTAATTTGCTGAACTTTAAGTGGTGTTTGAGAAGAATCTGAGTCTCAATATTGTATAAAGAAACTGAAAGGTTAAAGATTTTAAGTATAACTTAATGCTAAGTATTGTTTTTAGAAGTCTGGTTGAAAGTCACATATTGACTTAGAATCATCAAGAACATTTGAACATGATACATTAGTATGAACTGAAGTAGTAGTTTTGAGGACATAGGGGAGCACTAAGGTTGCTGCAGACCTTATGATCTTTACCTGTGTTACCAGGGTGACTCCCCACAAGCGAAGGCAATAGCGCGTCACTTGTCAGAGAAGCTTCACCAACTGAAGGGCAAGATCCAGGAGGCGCTGGTGAATCAGGTGGCAGATGATTTTGTGGACATCACCACTCCGTTGAAACAGCTCACAGAGGCCGCTTCTGTCCCACTAGGTGAGCTGTTCTCTTATATACAATGAAACTTTTTTCATCTTAAATTCACTTGTATCACTTTGAGATGAGATATATCCCATATTCACTCAAAACAAACAAACTTTCTTTTTATCTTATGTTGTTTTCTATAGTTTTTGCATTAAACTAGTCAGACATTACAAAAAATGGCGCCGGAAATCACATCAAATTATTTGACTTCACCTTGACGTCATTGAAATCTTTATCCGTTTCACGTTCTACTTTGCTATATATTTCAGTGTACAGATCAGGAACCAAATACCTATATCACACACAACAGTTAGATATGAATTATATCTCCTTGATATATTTCAGTATCTCATTGAAAATCATAAGATAAATATAACTATTAATCCCTCTTAATGGTTCCTAGGTTGAACAAGTACTTTGTGCCTGTGAAGGGTATGAAAGGTTCTTACCCCCAAGGTTTGAGCTGTATATAAGGTGTTTGGACTGAAGACAATGTTACAAGCTGTATACTGTGATTCCTGCAGGTACACCAGGTAGAGAGGCTAACTTTGACGACAAGGCACGCAACTTTCTGTCCCACGCTAACAAGCTGGCGGGCACTGCCAATATGGTGGCTACTGCTGGGGGATGTCGGAACAAGAAAACTGTGGAGGAGATACTTAAGTCTGCTAACCTGGTAGGAACTATGGCAGAGTATAAACACTGTAGATCCTTCATATTCCACTTTTTGTAATGTAGAATCCAATTTGACACTGTTCAAAACTAGACATCAAATTTATATCTAGTGATTAGTTGAATTAAGGTGCAATTTTACAGAGTTACAAACATAGGTGTAATTTTTGAATGTGATAGTTGACATTAACTGGCCTTGAGATATTGTCTGCAGCCCATCATGTAGTAAGAATGCTAACCTTGACATTAATGAGATTTTTTATTGTCGTGCACAGGTGAATGACCTGACACCCCAGGTTACCACAGCAGCCAGAATTGTCTTCAACAACCCAGACAACCAAGCTGCGGTTGAACACTTTGAGCTGCTGAAGAAACAGTGGAACGACAACATGGAGCGATTGAGGGGTCTCGTGGATGAGGCGGTTGACTCCACTGACCTCATCAAGGCTGAAGGTGGGTTGGGGGGCCTGAAGGTGAAGACTATGTTGATTTTCATTTCAAAGTTTGAATTGAAATGTCATATAGGGTAGATTAAAATACCATAAATTTATCGTATGTGTTGGTTTATATTTCATGAGATGAATTTTTATGCTCTCTCATTGATAGATAGGGGCGGGTATATTGTTTTTGGTCTGTCTATTTGTCACAAAACTTTAACCTTGACCATAACACGGAAGTCCTTCCACCTACAGCCTCCAAACTTTGCATGCACCATAATGAGCTCTACCCACCAGGTGTCCTTGACCTTCAAATGACCTTGACCCCCAAGGTTTAAGGCCCCCGTGGGGGCATGGCGTGCATTCAACCATAGCTTGTTGTCATTAGAAATGAGATCAGAGAATAATTGATAATTTCTTTTTAAATTAGGCTGAGCTGTATGGCAGCTTAGTTATGGTCACTCAGTGAGTATATTATAAAGTCATCAGGACTAATTGCAGATAATGTCTCCAGCAAAATATAGTATGATCTGTAAAAATTCAAAAATCTTTCTTTTCTCAGAGGAGGGAATTCTTCGTGATACTGAGAGGGTAGAGGATGGAATCAGGACAGTGGACTCACCAAAGATCGTAACAAATGCGTCAAACATAGCGCGACGAGCTAACAGGGTCCTTCAGGTGGCCCAGCAAGAGGCAGAAAACAGTGAGGACCCAAACTTTGTAGACAACGTCAACCAAGCCTCCGAGCAACTTAGATCAAGTAAGTCAAGCTCTTGAGATATTTTGTATTTGTTAATAATGTCAGCCAAGCTCGTAAATAACTTAGGTCAAGCATTTGTTAATATGTCAATCAAGCTTCTGATCAACTTAATTAAAGTAGGTTCAGCTCTTTATTTGTTTTTGAAGTATGGTCTCCAAGTTGGCTATAGTGTCTTCAAGGTGAAGGCTGCATTCAGTATTGATATATTGTACATATTTTATGGTTACTATGGTTACAGCTATTACACCGATGGTGCAGTGTGCCAAGTCCGTATCAATGGCGCCGCAGGATCCTGTCTCCGCTAGCAACTGGAGGAAAGCAAATCAGGGAGTGAGTTGTCCTTCCGTTGAACATTTACCATGCACTGCCATACATCAACACATACAATGTCAACTTGTCTTAAGTGGCCATTCTGGGGAACAAGATCAGATGCTTGCTGATAGCAGGTGGTTGCTAAATGGAAGCCATATTGATAACAAAAGGTCATTTCTTTGCTGCTTACAACAGAATGGCTGTTTAATACAGGTGGCCCTAATGCATGTTGAACTATGTAGTTATTTCTCTTAGTATACCCATATTGGCTGTAGTCCGAATGACTAAGATTCATGGTACCATGTGACTACTCCTGGCTTAGTAGTTGAAGCAGTGTATGTTATTAACCTGGAAGTCTTTGGTTCAATCCTGGTTGTGACATAGGGTTTTGTTAAAAATGATATTGGTAT
This sequence comes from Solen grandis, assembly GCA_021229015.1. Classification (NCBI taxonomy): domain Eukaryota; kingdom Metazoa; phylum Mollusca; class Bivalvia; order Adapedonta; family Solenidae; genus Solen; species Solen grandis. The sequence continues at coordinate 20,887,039 of CM037790.1, read as the reverse complement.
ATCTTCCTTGTATTTTAAATTAAAGCATATAAGGCTAGTTCTGGGTCTGGATAGCTCAGTGGTAGGATAGTGTTACAGGGTGCGGTATTATGTCACCTGTCTGATGCATGAAGTCCCCCACTGACTGAAGTACTGTGGATTGGATGTTAAACCCAATCAAACAAACAAGATATACATTAATGAGTCTTCACCAGCTTGGCAATTCTATGTGATTCACAGTAACATTCAAAATTATGTTTTCCTCTGTCTTTTGACTTCAGGTGACATGACACAGTGCTGATTTCTTATTTCAGTTAATTTCAGCTGTGGGGGAAGTCAGGAAAGCAGTGACTGTCTATCCTGATGGACCATCGGGGATGGACATGTTCCCGCCACCTCCGGATATGTCCCAGCTACATATAGCAGGTAATGGTCGGCATCCTGATTGGTGTGTGTTGTTGTGTAGTTGGGACATAGTGTGTAATCAGTATGGTGCAGTGTGTTGTGTAATAGGAAGACGTGTGTGTGTCGTGCTGGTCGGTGGTGTGTTGTTTGGTGATCTGTGTAGGTCATGAGTAAAACTAATTGATCACAATTCTGTGTAATATTTAGAGAAAAAAGTTAAAGGACTATCTGAAAATTAATTTAGTTCAGTTTTCAGCAACATGGTGACAAGAGCTTGAGATTGAAATTATCAAGTAGTTGTATATAATGTTTTAAAGGGCACTATGGTTCACTGGTAGTTTCAATAACCACAGATCTGTAGATCATTGGTTTGTTACCTGTTTGGTTATATGAATCTTTCATTAATGTCCCAGACCAAGAGTACTGGTCCAACTCAGGAACAGTTGAGAAAAATTAGTTTAAGTCATAAGAATCTGTTTCTTAAAAAGATATAAGATTGAACTACATTGAACTGCATTATTCATGGGATCAGTCTGTTTATTTGTCAGTGAGCTCCTTTATATGTAGGAGGCACTTTTTCAACAGCTTGACATCTCGTTTGTCTGACTGTGTATATTGCAGAGAAGTGTGTTGTCGAATATTTATGCATACTGATTAGATAATACATAAATAGTATATAGCATAAAATACCAAGCTTTGGTAGAGGTAAGCTGTTCCCTTGATATTTATCTAGTTTTTGCACATTAATAAAATCTTGTTTTCATTGAAAGATTTACATGATAATAGGGTTAATTTTGCCTCAAATTCCAGATTTGTTATATCAAGATGAAAAACAATAATAAAGCAAAATTTAATGTAAACATATATTTAAAGAAGATATTTTGAGTATTGCTTCATTGTGAATTATTGGAGAACTAAGTAAGGAAATGGTTTGACATTTAAAAACTCTTTAAGATGTGACAATTAAAATTGGATTTTTCTCTTAAACAAATGTGACATGATTTGTTAAGTAGATTGATATGGTTTTGGTATTTTCCCCTATTTACTTTGTGTAGACGTGCACACATTTACTATTTAACCTTAGTCTTTGTAGTATGTAATACAGTGTTTATGACAGATTTTTCCATGAGTAAATGTTATTTAATAATATTAATACTGAATATAACAAACTGATTTTCCATCTATTATGTAGTTGTGATATAGTATTTCATATTAATTTATGATATTTTTATCGTTATTTTAGCCAGAGATGTAACTGTATATATGTTTTTCGTCTTTGCTTTTCGCTTTTCTAGCGCCGTCGTATTCAGCTCCCCCTAGGCCTCCGCCTCCTGCTCTAGCGCCCTCGCAGGAATTTAGCGAGATTTTCCAGCTCGGTAGTCCGAAGGCATCTGCGGATATGCCAGATGCTGCTAACCAAATTGTTTACAATAGCCCACACAGTAGTCTAAAGTTCTATCCATCAGCAGGTAGCCATTATCACCATTCTAGAGGTTCTAATCCCCCGTGGCGATACACTGCACAGTCTCAGGGACTGGTTCCAAAATAAGCTGCATGCGCTTTGTATCCTGCCTGCCAGTGTCTGTGTTTTAAAAAATATTATGTTTTTTATACCCCTGCTTCTCAAAATAATACAGGAATCACAAGCATTTTCCACTGCATTTTACAAAATGTTCAATATCTTTTCATGTTCTTGATTCAAGTTGGTATAACAAGGGTGTCCATCACTTTCTGTGATGGCTCTCGTTTTTCATAAATTAAAATTGTTATTTTTACTTTTTTTTTAGCAAGTGACTTTTGTGCCCCCCTCCTCGCCAACTCAGAAGTTTTGAGGGGCAATATAAGGTCCATTTGGGACATACATAACTGCAGATCTGAAGGTTGTGGGTTTGAATCCCTTGGTGGGAATGATATTTATATTTTTAGGAAGTTCCTGGCACAGGTACTTGAGGACAGGACCCTGTCTTTATCAATAAGAAAAAAAAATCACGATACGTAGTCTATACATAATAAACAAAACGGTTACAGTTATGAAGGAAAATTATCCGTTGACAGTGGGAACTTGCCAATATTACCGATGGGCACATTTTTCATAGATATTTTGACACCAGTTCCTGATGGGTGCTCTTCAGTATCCTGCTGAAGTTGGTTACCTTGTTTTATATATAGTGATTTTATTATTTATAAAGACATGGATAGTAAACGTTAGATTTATTTGGATGTGAATATTTTGATACATAAACTCGATGTAAAGTTGAAAACCGCTATATTCAAAGCGTTTCGTGTGCGTGTGTGTGTGTGAAAAGGGGGCGGGGGTCACAGTTAGGGTCCTGTCCTCAAGTGCCTGTGGTTCCTGGATGCAAAATAATATGCTAACATAGGAATCATTGAGAATGATTTGCTTTAAGTTAAAAGAATTTGCTTCCTGTTAGACATGAAAGAATAAATAGACTGGGCTGTATTGGAATTGGTGTTTGTCCTATAGCAACAGTTACATCACCTCTTGTCCTGTCCATCTCAACTTTTGATGGGTGTAGATTGAACTTTTTGAGTGATGATATATTGGTTTACCTCCCTTTGAATCTATTCACTCAGTAACTGAAAATAAAATCATTAAATAAAGAAATGAGTTTCCTCCCTTTAATTGAATAATGCCTGATCAAATGTTTGCAATGGAGAATAACTTGTTTTGTCATTTTAATATGTGTATAAAAGTCTTGTTTTTATCTGTCAGGATGGTCCCTGCTTGTATGTTTTTGACTGTTTTTATTTCAGATAGCAATCAGATTCACAAAATACCTCTAATTTGAGATTATCTTGAGCTCTCTTCTATTAAGATTTACAAACTTTTATATGTAGGCCAAGAGATTAGAGACTTTTTTAAAACACATTCTTATAGGTTCTATAATTTGTACAGAAAATTTGCTTTGATTTCTTCAGAAGTATGCTGATACAACATTTAAGATTTTCAAAAATCTGAATTGAGATGTTTTGTGAAACTTGAGCCAGATCAGTTGTTAGGACACAAAAATATGTTTCTAGGTCAGACAATAGTCTGAATTTCTCCCATTTTCTAATTTCTCCCATTTTCTAATTTCTCCCATTTTCTAATTTCTCCCATTTTCTAATTTCTCCCATTTTCTAATTTGTGTTATCAAAAGAAAGATAATATGTAAATTTTAAACAGAAAAGTTATTATTTGGTGTTTATTTTTCATTCAATGTGAGGAGATTTCCTTGCTTTGTGGCTTTTTTCCCACACAAAACTGAAAAGAGTAGATGAAAATTTGATATGTTTTGATAAAGAAGAACAAGTTTGAGCCTTTGGAAAAAAGAGATTAGCATACAACCAAAGTGAAAAAAAATATTTGTTATAAATAAAAAAAAATGTCGAAAGTTTCTGGATTATTATGACATTGATGGATTTTTTTTTTATTTTTGATATAAGATATATATAAATAAGAAGATGAACTAGCCATTAGCTGAATAATAAGTCATGCCAATAAGTCATGCCCTTGACCGTGTAACAAAGTGAAAGTAGGTTTTCCCCACTGTGCAGTGTAAAGCCGATGCATGCAGCCCTCTCAGTGATCAATGAAGGCCCCTGACTTATCGCTCAAGCCCCAGACGACTGTCCTACAGCATTTTCCCCACTTGGTTTAACCCTTGTTTCATGATATCACAGCAGATGACTGTTTCAACACAGGTCAGCTTGCTTGAAAGATCAGGCTGATCTGGGTTTTAACATGTTGTTTTGCTCATTTTGTGGTTATCATGAAATGAAGGGATGCAAGTTTTCCCTCTATTAACACTGAACACACTAAGTTAAGATTTCCCATTCTGTTATTTTATTTATTTGCACCAATATATCCTTTTTAATGCTTAGTTACTTTTGAATTAGTTAATTTGAGATATGGTTTGAACCATTTGTGTTATTGTTTCAGTTAACATTTTTTAGCTGAAAAATTTATCATTTTTTAGCTGAAAATTGCAATAATAATAAAAGTTGAATGAAATTTCAAAAAGATATTCTTATATCTTAGGAAATATTTTGAAATTAGATTAATGAAGAGTTAAAGTAAGTTTACAGTTTAAAAAAAAAAAAAAATGACCTGCTTCTTAACAAAATGAACCCTTTTATTCCCAGAGTTTTGTAATTTTCAGAACATATTTTATTTAGTTATAGCAGGACAGCATTATAGAAAATCCTCAATTTTTAGTTAATTCTAGTAGATTTTCCCTTTTTTTGTTCTAGTAACAGTCTAGCATATTTTCAGACACAATTAATCACAGCATACCACATACAGTGAGTTCTCTCGGCCCTGTAATTCCGGTGAAAGCAAGGGTTTCCCATTGCTCCCATGTCTCTACCACTGAGACGTGGAGAACATTTACCCACCCACCACAAGGTAGTACAGTTACCCCACCCACCATAGCATGAAAACAAACTTGGCTGTAGCTGCGGGCGTCTTGCTCTTGTTGTTTTGTTCTGTTTATTTATTTAAAAAAAAGGACATGTTTTGTTTAGTTGAAACATCATGACTGATGTTTCACTTTAAACTACTAATTTTTGTGGCTTATATTAGCATGTTTGTCCCACATCAAAATCTGCTAGAGTTACTGTCCCGGATTCTCATGAATTCTCATGAATTTCATGTTACGGTTTGGTCCCAGTTGCTGAGTGGTTAGAGCATCTGCCCCATAACTGGATGCCATGAGTTCAATCCCCAGTTTTGACATACTAAGGTTGTCATCATGTCACTGGTATATCTCTCATGGTGCTAAGTACACCAGGGTAGTTCCCTTGCAGGTGGACTCCATGTCAGAATAATGTGACTGGGTATGGTAAATCATTGAATGCAGTACCGGTGTGTTTATTTCCCTATAGCTCAGCACGTAAGGGTAGTTCCGGGTCAACCCAGTCTCAAAATAATGTAACTAATGTTACACTAGTCTATGGCATCTGGTGATATCATGGTTTGGAAGTGCTAGTTAACTCTCCCCCTATAAACAAGAAATGTTCAAGAGCTTCTAGGCACAAAGAAGACAGGGCAGTAAGTCCTGCAGATGTTGGTATTTTCTGAAGAGTGAATTTTTGTTCAGGAAATTAACATGGATTTTGCTTGTGTCTTTGACATATTTGCAATTTCAAGGAGTTTGTTTGCATTTCAAGTTGAACATTTTTATAAATCTGTTTACATGCATTTTTCCTATTAAATTCTTAAAGAAGCCAAGCTTCAGGTATTTGTTGGAGTAACCCTTGCAAGAATGATTTTTGGCTTGGTCCGGATTTCCCATATTTTTTCCACAATCCTTATTCCATGATAACACATATGGACTTTGCAGACTGGTGAGCAACTGTAAGGACTTAAAGAAAGCCAAGAATACCAGTGACCAGATTTGATCTCTTGCAAGTTACTCGAGGATTATCCTTGCTGCATCTGTCCTATATGTGGTGTATGGAATAAGGAAAACTGCAGAGTTGCAACTGTGAAATGATTTGAATAATTCTTTTTGTCTTGTTCCTTGAAACATGTACCATTCATCTGATTTTGTTTGATATTTTCAAATGGAGATAAGGGTACTTTAAAAATGTTATTTTGCTGAAGAAATATGCAAGTAAAGAAGTACATGTAATATGAGCATTGCATGCTATTTGGGAATAGAGTTATATGGAAGAAATATTTTATCTTTATCAGTCTTAGTATACAATGGTATGATGTATGATATTACTTTGTTTGTTTGCAGATTTCTCTTACATAAATTTATGATACATGTAGTTTTCTCAGTCAGAAAGTCTATAATTGTTTGATATGTAACTTGTGAAGGAAGTTATCAGCTGCAGAGGATGAGTTCTGTGGCTGTGTTGTTATGAATGTCTGTACATGTATTGTGTGATCCTCATCTGACCCATTCCTTTGTGTACCCAGTGTATCTCTCAGTAAGATTTTCCTTTATTTTATTCTGCATCAATAATGAAGTATTTGTAAGTTAATGATCAGTAGGCCTCTGTTATAGTCATTGACTTGCAATTACCTGACCCTCCACATGTTAGGGGTTAGAACCCTGGTCAGACCTCACAAATATTTCATGTCATTAAGCCTCTCAGCTGACCTGTGGTAGGTTGTTCCTTCTATCTGGGTGCACCTCTTTTCACCTATTAATGGCTGGATGGTAAACTCTAAAACAACATGAATGATGTGATGACCCATATCATGTTTTTTCAATGAGCAACACACACACATATCCCCCAGTGTATGACATTTAGTAGGTTTACTGTCATTGACACCTCTAACAAGATTCTTTGTAGGCCTATTGGCTGTACTCTCCATATCAGTTAGTTAATAAAGATCTCTTATCAAAGGAATGAGTCAGATTGTTCATCATTGAGTGTTCACCATTCCATTTCATCCTTCAAGCTAGTATTCTAACATTTTGTGTCTATTTCATGATTCATAAATATCGTCTTTTTTGTCAATGGGTTATTAGTTAAGAGCTTAACCTCATCACAAGATTGATTTCATTCTGCATAATTTAATAATTGTTTACAAATCAATAGAATTATTTAAATATGATTTGACTATGATATTGCAGTTGCTGTACTTTTGTTTGTAATTGTAAGGTTGCTTATCTGCTTATCTGATATGCCATATTTCAACCATTAGTTCCAGAGCACTTTGCAGATGGTAACGCAGGTCCCCAACAAATGGCCCAGGTTCTAGCCCATGAAGGTATAGCAAGCAGTTAAGACAGTCCTCACAGTATAGCCCCGTCCCCTCTATCTCTTCACTAACCTGCTCCAACCTTCCAGCTGACTTACTCTAGGGTAGACTACACTTATATTATATACTGCACTCTTCTAATGCCTCATAGTTAATGTTTAATGTTAAGTTTCGTAGATAGGGTATGTATAGGACTCCACAAGATATTCCACATGACTATTTCCATAGTGTATAAGCCTGTTGGTCCAGAGGGCTCCATGTAGGGAGATGCTTGTCTCAGTGTGTGTTTTATATTGGAAGCTCTTGTGTTGTAATAGACTGTTTAACAAAAAGTTCAATATCATTATCTATCTCTAAGGCTGACAAGTTTCTAGGGTCTCTAAGGCTGACAAGTCTCTAGGGTCTCTAAGGCTGACAAGTTTCTAGGGTCTCTAAGGCTGACAAGTCTCTAGGGTCTCTAAGGCTGACAAGGTTTGGTTCTAATGGGCAGAGACCAAGATTCTGTGCCTCGCTATGGGAGAGATCAGAGACTCCTGTGTCTCTCTACTGGGGAGAGATCAGATGACTCCTGAGGGATCAGATCTTATGTCTCTCTAATGGGATGAGATCAGAAGACTCCCTGTCTCTGTACTGGGGAGAGATCAGATGACTCCTGGTCTCTCTACTGGGAAGAGATCAGATGACACCAGTGTCTCTTTAATGGATGAAATCAGAATACTCCTGTGTCTCTCGTCTAGGGAGAGATCAGATTATTCCTGTTTCTCTCTACTTGGGAGAGATCAAAAGACTCCTGTGTCTCTCTAATGGATGAGATCAGAAGTCTCCTGTTTCTCTCTAATGGATGAGAACAGAAGTCTGCTGTGTCTCTCTAATGGATGAGATCAGAAGACTCCTGTGTCTTTCTAATTGGGAGAGATCAAAAGACTCCTGTGTCTCTCTAATGGATGAGATCAGGAGTCTCCTGTGTCTCTCTACTTGGGAGAGATCAAAAGACTCGGGTGTCTCTCTAAAGGGATGAATAGGGAAAACTAATTATCATACTGATATTGCTGAGAAGCACAATTTGGAGAAAAGGTATTTCACCTGTGAGAAGTGAATACCTGTGAATTTTTTATATTTGAATTCATTTTTGAAAAAGCCCACACACATAGAAACCAAATAAATGAAGTTTTTTGTTTTGTTTTGTTTTTTCAAGTGTTTTTCCCTTGCACCATGCGGTATCATTCTTTGGTCCCAATGAACAAAGCTAGAGAATGGAAATCAGTTTCTAAGAAAGAAAAATGAAACAGTTGTGCCTAAACTGGAGCGGAAATTTATGTCAGTTGACATACCTTCCCTTTGTGATGATTATGCCCTAAAAAACTGAAATTCCTATTTGAGATAAAGGTTATTCACCATAGCAGGCGGTTGCCATGTAGGAGTGCTATATCTTGATTCAGCAAATCATAAAAGTCCCCTTCTATATGGTGGGTGGATGCTAATCAACACTTTACTTCACATGGATGGGTTTTGACACCTTCTCTGTTTGCTCTTAAAATATCATAGACAGTCTGCAGAAAAATCCATTGCTTCTTATACATTTTCAAGTGCAATTAAATTTCTATTCATCAAGTTGTGAACTTGCATGTGAATATTTATGAGGTTAAAGGCGGCTAATTTGACAGTTGAAGAGGCTGCATTAACCCTTTCCCTCATATAGACTCATTTTGACGCACTCAATAGGTACCACATAAAGCCTGATCTGCAGAAAGCCACACTTAAACCTTAACAAATTTAATTGTAAAATCCTCATTACCAGACCACTGAGGAGCAGCGAACAGCATAAAACCTGATCAGCCTGCGAGTTAGTGGTCTGGAAATGAGTATTTTGTAATTAAATTTGGTAAGGTTTAACGTGGTTTTCTGCAGATCAGGCTTTATGTGGTACCTACTGAGTGCGTCAAAATGAGTCTATATGAGGGAAAGGGTTAAGTGTGATACAGGCTGTCCCCAGCATTCAGGTTGTAAAGCTGACCCAATAGTAGTAAATTATGTGTTCACAGTGTTATCTTGCATGAGGCAAACATATACACATATCATTTCCCTGTCTGTTGATGATATTTATTTCATTCAAATGGGGTTGTAGGTTATTTTCTGTCATAGGGGGTACAGAAATGATATGTCCTTCATTATTTTAATTTTCTTTCTATATATGTGGCACAGTTAAAATACACATAAAGGATTGATATTAATAATCATTTTGCACCCAAAATATATTGTATGAAGTAATTTTCACTTCAAATGTTGCATGTTTTTTTAAATTTGTTCAGTTTTATATATCCCAAGGAGTGAAACCATTTAAGAGCCTTGTGTGGTATAGAGTGATACTAATTTATCTTAAATTATTTTCATAATTGTAAGACTTGTAATGGAAGGCCTATATAGACATGTTGTAAGAAAATTTATAAAAAATCCGGTATCTCTTACCTTAAAGATGAGAGACCACCAAACTTTCAAAAGTAGAGCGTAATTTTTAAAAGATGAGTTACGAGGGGTAACTTAAAGTCCCGTGTCGCTGTAGTGGGGAGAGATCAGATGACTCCCATATCTCTCAATGTGTCACATTTGTTTGGATAGCCAAACAAATGTGACACATTGAGCCAATGTGGATCCAGATCAGGTTGTAAATAACACTTTTGAGTAATAAAATAATAAATTTAAAAAAAATAAAAAAAAAAATAAATGTAGGTTTCCTGTAATTTGATGACCACTTTTGTTTTTCTAACTCCCACTGGCATAGCAATATAATTATGTCACCATCAGTCATAGTTTCATTTTATGGTTTCATCTTTTGAAATTGAGAAGTATTGATAGGTCGGCCTCCAATACTTGACCTGGTTTAAACAAAATAACTTTCGGGTTTGTTTTTGATACTAGCCAGTATTAGGAAAGGTGGGGTTTCACCATTATAAATATGGAACGCATAAATAAATAAACCATTATAAACTGGAAAGCTGCACATTGTCCCTTGTGGACTCTGACAGTATCGATAGACACAACTCTAGCTTTTTTTTATCTTTTATCATAGTGCTGTCTCTAAACCTTTGTAATGTTGAAGTAATTCTATATTTGTCCTTTTACCTCAAAGAATCACATTTCTAAGAAGCTCTCCAACAAAAACAATACCCAGTTGTTTTTTCTTTCCACTTAAGAAAACCGACTTTATTTATATATTATAAAGTCTTTGCAATATGTAGATAAGAAAGTTTAATATTTGTGTTATTACTGAATTACAGTTGGTGTGAAGTGAAACAAATTTACTGCAGATTGGGCACTTAATTCCTGTTGACACATCAATTGTTTGTTTTTGTTTTCAGACAATGTTCATCTCTTAAGGCCAGTTTTACTAAACATCATACAAAAAAAACTTTGTAAGCGTTAATTCACAGAAGTATAATAATATCTTCCCTGTTATCTTTTCTTTACAAAAAGTGTTCTGTTTGTATAATGCAAAGATATAGGTCGACTTAAACCATGTTTTATTGTGAAAATAAGATACTGACAGACACTATTTAGAACAACAGATTTAAGACTAAAATCAAATTTGATCATACAAAGTTTAGTGAAACGGACCCCTGGACCCAAGCTGTATGCCCCATACCATAATCCAGCTATGGTACAAACTTAGAGTAGCTGCAGTTGACTCCTATTTATACGTAGGCTGGTACCTGTTAATTGGTACATCTATTTCCAATTTGGTGTAATTAGTTACATAGATTACAGATTACACACATTTAGTGGTTGAGTAGCTCAGAAGATCTCCAGCAGGCAGTACCAATAATTGTCATGAATAAGCGAGTGCAGTTCTTTGAGTTCAGAATGGAATGATTCATTTTTTTTTTAAGTGCATTTTGAATTACTTTTCTTGGAAGAATTTATTGATATTCAACATTGCTTTTGCACATTTTACTTTAATTTCACTTTTTATCTCTTTTGTTTATCATTTCCAACCAATATGTCATTGAATTGTTTGAATTTTATGGCTTGAGCTATGATCATGAGTGGATAAGATGAAGTTTCAAGATCCTTGTGGAAAAATGAGTATAATGAATTGTATAGCAAGAGAATAGTGTGGGATGTGACAGTTGAGCTTCACATTATGGTGTAACCTTCATCTCTCATCCCTCATCTGTGGCATGTGGTTATGTTCAGTTCGTCTACACATTCTGTTTTGAACATGTCTTTTTCTGTGTTAACTAACACTTGCAGTTTTGTTTATGCTCTTTTTCACTTTTAGCTCTGTTTCAAGTGATACAGAAAGGACAATATGTTGATGTTATGTCTCACAGTTATTGATGCATTGTGTTTGTTGTATATATACTTTGACACCATGGCAAACAAACCAGACCCAGATCAGACTGTCTGATCAGGGTCTCCTCTGTTTGCTCATACAATCTTGTAGCTCAGATTCTATACAGTCTTCATAGCAAAGAAAAATACATTATTTTGTAAATCATGTAAAGTTCAGTAAATTAGTATGCATCAATATAAATGTAAATGTATATTTATGGGTTTAGGGTTTTGTGATATCAAATAACAGGTACATAAAATTGATCTAGAACTAGATGCATAATGTTTAGCTACCTTAGTCCGGTATTGATATACATACTTCTTGTGCACAGACCATGCAGTATATTTTGTAATGATATAGAATAGAAGTTTAATTTCCCCAAAAAATTCCCTGTGGATCTTGCATAAACCACATGCATATTTTCATGCAAAACAATACCATGATATATACTGTGTTTATAGACAGCAGCCATTTTAGCCAGGCATAATCTGTATAGTTCTAGGCATCGGTCATATATGTGTATAGAGCCTAGAACAACTGTGTAATTGTGTAATATTTATATGTTACGTGTATATTTTAAACCTGCCAAAACAGCCAACCTGTTTGAATCATTTTCAGTGTACAGTCCAACCCTGTTTAGCAGTCCCCTCAGCTAAGCAGACATTTTATTTAATGACTTTGACTGGTTGCTTCAGACAGGTTGGATTGTTCTATATCACACATATGTATGAACTGTATGTATGAGAATGTATAGTAAAAGAACACAGCATATCTGATATGTATGTTGACTTACAGCAGCCATGAAGCGGGATCATGCCCCGCCTCCCCAGCGATCAGCAGCTCCACCAATGGTCCCGCCCCCTCCAATACCCCCACCTCCAGCTTACGGGGGATATTATGAAGGTCTATATCAGCTTGTTACAGTTTGAGAATGCAGGAGTTGTGTCCCTTCTATTGCATATTGTCACCCCATCCCCAATTAACAAATGGTTTGTAGCTCTTGAGAGCTATTTGAATGCCATGTTGTCATTCCCAGTTGAAAATTGGAAGGAATGTAGAATGCAGATATAATTGGTACAGATTTATACTTGTCAAGTCATTTTTAGCTTGACTATTTGAAGAATAGTGAGAGCTATCCAAGTCACCCTGGCGTCTGCATCGGCATAACACTCAAGGTTAAGGTTTTGTGAGCAAGATTTTCTATCTTCTTATATCTCTACAACCACTAAAGGTATTCACTTTACAAATGTATTTAGGGTCATAATTGTAGCTCACTGACCAAGACACATAATTTTAGCATGGATCTTTAGTGAATTATTCCCCTTTGTGAACTTAGTAATTCCTGGTTAAGATTATGCAAGCAAATTCAGTCTCCACAACCACCAAAGATATTCACTTTAAACTTCACAGTTGTTTTCAGGGACATAATTGTACACCACTTACCAAGACCCATAACTCTAGCATGAATTTTAATGGAATTATTTCCCTTTTTGACCATATAAAAATACACCCATAAATATTTCAAAGTCATGTTATTGCTTTGATACCTTGTATACTTGTTCAGCAACATAATTGCAATAAGTAGAAAAGAGCAGACACTATCATGTATTTTGACAGATACATGGCCCTTGAAAGATTCAGCATGGCTTTTTTTTATGCCCCCAAAGGTAGTCATATAGTAATCATACCGTTTGTCCATCTGTATGTCCGGATTTTGTCTGCTCCATAACTCTGACATTACTTGATGGATTTTGAAATTACTTGGCATAAATGTTCACCATCATGAGACGATGTGTTGTGCGCAATCCCCAGGTCTGTAGCTTCAATGTTAGGGTCACACTTAGAGTTCAAAGGAAAAAAATGGGGTCTGTTTTTCGTTTCCGCTCCATAACTGCATTGGGTAATGGACGAAACGTACCATTACCAAAGCGTACCATTTTTGGTCGAAGCGTACCACTTTTCAAAATAGGTAATTTAGCGCTAATATTTTATGTTTTGTTATTTAAATTGAATTGATTTAAAGGTGATATATGACAGAATGGAATAATATTTTATCAAACATGCAATATTATAATAATAAAAGGCACGACATTGAGTGAAAAATCGAGTGATAAGTATGATAATGTCAGATTACATATGCAGATAATCTTCTTTCTTTCTTTTTCGTGTTTATGACGTATTTTAGTCAATACGGGATCTTGTTGTTACTATGAAAATGCATGCATGTAAGTACCTAGATCAATATCGGAATAGGATTAATATATTAAACATTACAGCACGATTTTGAAAAACTGCAATTTGGCATTAAGAAATCCATGTCTCTTATTCATTATGGATCCAAATGTAGTATCCGTATGGAACTGATGTCTTTAAAAAAAAAAAAAATCAACAAACAAAAAGTTGTGCTTCCTCTAATGCCTACATGAGATATTGCTGATTTAATTGTGTACTGTCTACTTGACACGCGCCAACCCCATGACCCTGTGACGTAATTTGATTCTGTGCAAAGCTAGGTGTTAACACGCGCTGTACATAGTGTAATCGGGTTGGATATGGTTAAAGGATCCGACATGATGAGTGCATTCTATTTCTATGCGCACCATTTTATACGATGCGAATTGTTGTTTGAGTAATTCGTGTCGGTATGATTTAATTTATGTGTGAAAACCGATAATGCAAACCGATGTCATTAACGATTCGCGGTTTTGGTAATACTGACACTAACCTATGATGATTGCTAATTAAAGCAATTAATCAATCATAATTGATTTGATAATAGTAATTAACAGTCAGTTTTTAGCTCACCTGAGCATAGCTCAGGGTGAGCCTTTGGGATACTTGTTGTCCGTCGTCTCAACAATTTTGGATCTTTATACACTAGAGGCCACAATTTTGATCCAATCTTCCTCAAACTTGGTCAGAATGTTTGTCTTGATAATATCTTGAACCCTTTCGAAAATGGGTCAGGTTGGATCCAAAAGTAGGTAAGTAGGTCAAATCTTAGAAAAATCTTGTTTACATACTAGAGGCCACAATTTTGATCCAATCTTCCTCAAACTTGGTCAGAATGTTTGTCTTGATAATATCTTGAACCCTATCGAAAATGGGTCAGGTTGGATCAAAAAGTAGGTCAGTAGGTCAAATCTTAGAACAATCTTGTTTACACACTAGAGGCCACAATTTTGATCCAATCTTCCTCAAACTTGGTCAGAATGTTTGTCTGAACCCTTTTGAAAATGGGTCAGGTTGGATCAAAAAGTAGGTCAGTAGGTCAAATCTTAGAAAAATCTTGTTTACACACTAGAGGCCACAATTTTGATCCAATCTTCCTCAAACTTGGTTTTTTGTCATGATGATATCTTTTGTGGATGGGGTCAGAAAATTCCTGAACATTGTTTCACCTCATCATCTTTATTCTTAAGCAATCTGTTTTGTACAGGCAATGAATGATACTTTTCTCAGGTGAGCGATCCAGGGCCATCTTGCCCCTCTTGTTGATGTTTGTACATAATTATTGCCTTTAATGATTAAAAGGTTCGGCATCATGCTTGTATGTATATGGTTTCGCAACTTTAAGATAAATTATAATATTGCATTGGCATTTTAGATAAATGTAGGATGATAATGAAACACTTATGATATACAAAATTGAATTTGAAATTAAATGACATTCCCCGGTATATAGTTTATATCCTGTTGCCATGTGAGGTTCTGCGTCTTATTTTTTTCTACAAAAATCGATATCGCTGTTTTCAAATAAGTACATAAACATCAAATATGAAAGAAATTCAAGTTATGGATGCTTAATGAACATCAGCAACATAAACTTATTCATATTCAAGCAATTTCCCGATATAATTTTTAAAGTGGTACACTTCGACCGCATAAATGGTACGCTTCGTCCTGGTACGCTTCGGTAATGGTATGCTTCGTCTATAATCCACTCCATTCCTTGATGGATTTTGAAATAACATGGTAGAAATGTTCACAATCTTTTGAAATAACATGACAGAAATGTTCACTACCATGTGTATCTGTTTTCAGTCTTCAGGTCTGTAGTTCCAAGTTCAGGGTCACACTTATAGTTCAAAGGTCGAAAATGAGGTCTATTTTTTGTTTCCACTCCCTAACTCTGACAGTCCTTGATAGCTTTTTGAATTACATGAAGAAATGTTCACCATCATGAAGCAATATTTTGTGCAATCCCAGATCTGTAGCTGCAAGGTCAAGGTCATACTTAGAGTTCAAATAGTTTGTTTTTGTGTCCGCTCTATATCTCTGTCACTCCTCAACAGATTTTGATTTTTTTTTCGTAAATGTGCACCATAATGATACAAAGTGTTGTGTACAATACCTGGGTTCATAGCTGAAAGGTCATGGTCACACTAAGAGGTCAAGTGTCATAAGCCCTGATTGTGCATTGGTTTGCCCTCCATCCGGCTGTCCAGAAATTGGGATGCTGTGATAATTTAAAAACCATATAAACTAGCTCAGTGAAACTTGGTATATGATGGCAATGTGGAAATTATGCACCTCACTTTGATATTTTTTTTGGATAAAAATACAGGTTGCTATGGTAATGGATACAATAAAAATTTGCACGACTGGGGACTTATGGTTCAATTATGCATAAATTATGATTCTTAGCTATTGTGTATTTTGTACATGCATAATGCTGTAGTGATTTTACTGTTCAAAAAATCAGGGAAAAGTCAAATTTAAAAGAAAACATAAATATGCACCTCGGGGGCTTTCTTCACATCCTGTGACCTATCTTGTTTATATTATAAGCACTTAGAATAGTCGAGCGCACTGTCTCCCCGACAGCTCTTATTAATATTTGCATTAAAAATGCATGATTTATTTGTTAAATGAGTTTCTTAATCTTCCTTTTAAGAAATAAGAACAGGATTTAAGCTTGCTTTGATGTGGTCCTGAAGGATGATTATAAATAACTCTTCACTGTTTTTTACGGGTCTTTTCATCCCCAAAAGAAATAGATCATCAATATTATTTCTCTATATTTTGTGAGAATTCCCCATCTAATGTAAATAATGAAGAACTATTTCATTATATCCTTTTGCACCACAGAACTTGGTAAATTCCCCACCCCATTTTTGTTATAGTGTAATATTGCATTTAGAAAATAAATAGGATATGACAAACTAGGGAGCTTTTTTAACAAGGTTCTGAAAATAAGTTTGGCAGATAGGCAGATGAGTCGTCTGTCAGCTATTATTTCCTGACCATAACTTGATCAGGCATTGAGATATTTTAAAATAACTTGGTATAATCATTCGACGTGACTAGACAGGTTGCAGATGCATGACCTCATACATTGAGGAAGTTGAAAATTTACTTAATTGTTCATCATGAAGATACAGTAATACAGTATGCAGGCATGTGTCACAGACCCCTGGCTTGAATGCCAAGGTCAACTTTAAGGTTAAAGGCTAAATGTTGGTCAAAAAGTCCTCTCTAGTTTTTATCTGTAAGCAAATTCAACCAAACTAAATATCTTCCCTTAGGATACCCCCACCCAATTTCAAGTGGTTGAGCAGGCAGTCATGGGTTTGATTCCCAGTCCAGCATACCAAAGTCATTAAAATTGTACTGGGATATCTCCCTTGTGCTTGGCGTTTATTTATATAAGGTAGTTCCAGGACTGATTGGCCCAGGATAGTGTGACTGATGTGGTATCATTCCATTTGTCTACAGTGTGTTATCGATTGAGGGAGGATAGTATCTGTCATATGAAGACAGAACATCCTCAAAATAGAATATAAAACCCAGCGAACTGATATTTTTAATATCTTTTGAAATATATTCTAAGTCCTGAGAAATATTCAATCTTATTTCATTTTTGCCATTCTATTATTCTATAATCCTTATCAAATTTAAATTATCTGAGCAGGAAAAAAAAAAGTTATCTACATATGCAAACATGAAATCAGCACTTTCCAAGTTGTCATTGACTGTTCCCTTTAGAGGATTAGTTAAAGTTGTAAAAACTTGTTTTCCAAGCAATACAGAATAAATAAGTTCATACATAACTAAAAAATTAAAACAAAAAGTGCATGTTTAAATCTTTACATCATTTAAACTCATTTTAAAATTAGCAAACATAGCAGACCCGGATCAGTGTCTCCTGTTTGCTCATATTTTATTTAAGCTTAGATTTTACACTGTCTGCACAGCAAAGAAAAATTGAATCTTTCATACACCATTTATGTTAAAGTTCAGTAAATTAATATCCATGAGGTATAAAGTTAATTAATTTCACCAAAATAGATCTGCCTTTACTGTTGGTTTTAATCTCCCCGAAATATTGAGAATGGTGTGGTAACCCCCCTAACACGTTATGTTACATATATTAACCAAGTCTAGGAATACCAGATACATTTCATTTTCAGTTGTTACCTGAAACTTACAGTTTGCATGTGAAATGTAACATTGGAACATTTTAAATGGTATGCAAATTTTTCAACCACCCAGTTAGCATACAAGGAAAGTATTGATGCACAGCGTCAAAGGTGATGCAAAAAAAAAGTCATTACAAGAGGTGGTAACTGAAAATGTGGATGTAAGATTGAAACACGGATATAGTAAACAGGAAAATGTTTTATAATTTTACCAAAATCATCGTCATCATCATCACTGCTGTCATCAGCTAAACTCTGAGATATTTATCTTCCTGTACCGTCAATTTGACATCAGTTCAAATTATAGCAAAAATATGACTTGGTCAAAATGGCACAAAGGGGGTGAATCCTATGTAGTTTCTGGTTTCACCTCATCCCACTAATTTTGGATCCTGTAATTAGGACAACATAATATTGGCCATTGCATTATAATAGATGGACACTGTGTATGACCTCATTAACCCTTTCCCTCATATAGACTCATTTTGACGCACTCAGTAGGTACCACATAAAGCCTGATTTGCAGAAAAAACACAGTTAAACCTTACCGAATTTAATTACAAAATCCTCATTTCCAGACCACTGAAGAGCAGCGAACAGCATAAAACCTGATCAGCCTGCGAGTTACTCGCAGGCTGATCTGGTTTTATGTTGTTCACATAGGTCTTTTCATGGTGTCCTCTATGAGGGAAAGGGTTAAAATTATGTCCTAACTAATGCTTGATAGGTAGGATTTGATGACATTGCAGTAAAGCTGACTCCAGCTGACCTTTGATTAGCTAATCATATCATTGGCTTCAAAATGCTTGGGTATAAGTTCATGAATATTCGCAAGTTAATGGCAGTGCATGGAAGTTTGAATTTTTCGAATATCACTTAGGTATTCTGATTTTCAAATTCAAATTGCATTGAAGCTCGCAGTCTGATTTGGCAATTTTATTTTTGTGTCACCTGCTATGACACATGTCTTCAAAAGAACACTATTGTTTTTAGCTCACCTGAGCACGAAGTGCTCAAGGTGAGCTATTGTGATCACCTTTTGTCCGTCGTCCGTGCGTGCGTCCGTCCATCGTCAACAATTTGCTTTAAACAACATCTCCTCCTGAACCGCTGAAGGGATTTTGACCAAACTTCACAGGAATCATCCTTATGATGCCCTCTATCAAAGTTGTACAAATGATTCAGATTGGTTGAAAAAGTAGGTCACAGGAGCTAAAAATAGATTTTAAAAACTCAAACTTTGAAAATCTTCTTCTGCAAAACTGCAAGGCCTAGAGCTTAGATATTTGGTATGTAGCATCATCTTATGGGCCATTACCAAGATTGTACAAATCAAAGCCCTATGGTGATAAATGCCCCCGCACCAGGGGTCACTTGTTTTACATAGAGTTATATAGGAAAATCTTTAAAAATCTTCTTCTTAATCCATAAGGCCAGAGCTTAGATATTTGGTATGTAGCATCATCTAATGGTTCATTACCAAGATTGTTCAAATCATAGCCCTATGATGATAAATGCCCCCGCACCAGGGGTCACTTGTTTTACATAGAGTTATATAGGAAAATCTTAAAAAATCTTCTTCTGTGAATCCATAATGCCCAGAGCTTAGATATTTGGTATGTAGCATCATCTAATGGTTCATTACCAAGATTGTTCAAATCATAGCCCTATGGTGATAAATGCCCCCGCACCAGGGGTCACTTGTTTTACATAGAGTTAAATAGGAAAATCATAAAAAATCTTCTTCTGTAAATCCATAAGGCCCAGAGCTTAGATATTTGGTATGTAGCATCATCTTATGGTTCATTACCAAGATTGTTCAAAGCATAGCCCTATGGTGATAAATGCCCCCGCACCAGGGGTCACTTGTTTTACATAGATTTAAATAGGAAAATCATTAAAAATCTTCTTCTATAAATCCAGAAGGCCTAGAGCTTAGATTTTTGGTATGTAGCATCATATAATGGTTCATTACCTCAGTTGTTCAAATCATAGCCTTACAGTGATAAATGACCCCGCACCAGTGGTCACTTGTTTCACATAGAGTTACATAGGAAAAGACCTAGAGATTAATCTATAGATTTGATGTGAAATATTGTCTAGTGGTCCGTACCCACATAATTCATATAGACCAATCATAAAAAAAATATTTTGCAATATTACTAGTTTGAGAGATTATGACTAGATAATGGTTAAAATTTTGCAGTATCTACGATTAAATAAAATGATAAAAAGACTAAGAGAATATATTGTGTCAATTGTATATTAAATAAAAGTTTTCTTTAAGAAAGATATGAAAGTACAGATAATCGTATTGTTGGTAATAAAAACAAATTCGGTCGTTTTAGGTTATAATATTAACCAATGAAAAATTAGGAAACTATTCAGCCCTCCATTTCCGGTTTCAGTTTGGTAGGTATACGATTCTCTTCAGAAATTTCAACGAATTATCGAAGATCATTAATTTAATAGACCTAAAAAGCGATTGAAAAGTAGGTCAGTAGGTCAAATCTTAGAAAAATCTTGTTTACACATTAGAGGCTACAATTTGGATTCAATCTTCCTCGAACTTGGTCAGAATGTTTGTCTTGGTGATATCTTGAACCAGTTCTAAAATGGGTCAGGTTGGATCCAAAAGTAGGTCAGTAGGTCAAATCTTAGAAAAACCTTGTTTACACACTGGAGGCCACAATTTTGATTCAATCTTCCTCAAACTTGGTCAGCACAAATGTCCTCAGGTGAGCGTCTATAGGGCCATCTTGGCCCTCTTGTTATTAATATTCATGAAGTGAAGGTCAACTTGAGACAGGATGATGTCGGATCTTCATAGTGAAGAGTATAGGAGCAAAAACTAAGAGCTGATTTAATGAGATTAAGCTCATATATTTTCTTTCCTAATGATTCAAAAAGCATTTATGTATATGTCCATATTTAAGTTACCAGCCCTGCATTTTACTGTGCTTCACTACTAGAGATTCTCCTAAACATTTGGAAGGTCAGGGGTCCTGAACTATTTTTAGAGTCTGCTTGCCCATGGACAAGTAGGGGCCACAAATTCATTTGTCCGTACCAAACAACCAGTTATCCATACTTTGAAGTCAGAAAAAGAAATACAGCTTCACCTTTATATAAACCACTGCTTTTGTCTGCTAATAATGGAAACTATTTGAACTATTTTAGTTTTCAGAAAATGGTTTATTTCTGTTTTTGTAATATCAATTAGTGCTTGCTTACTATGGAAGTTGTACTTGTCCATGTCCAAGCCATCCTTTCAAAACTGTTTGTCTGGGCCGGTAAATGTCCGGCTCAGACAACTCGGGCAGCATATTTCAGGACCCCTGAAGGTCAAGAGCTCACTCATTTAGTGACCTGGAGAATAGGAGTTATTCATATTTACAGAAAAAGGCTTTGATTTCATAAAGAGTTTAAATTGGTGGTGTAACAAAATTTGAGGAAGATCTCTATATGACATGTTTGGTGAAGTGCAGAACTGGTTTTCAGGAACCCATAAAGGGCTGCATGGTACAGGAGACCTGTGTGAAAGCATACAGAATATCACCATGCTCCTAACCTTATAACTGTTTACTTTGGTTGGTATTATAGTAATAATAGACCTATCTAATTTCTGCAGAAAAAAATAAGCCCCAACTTTACCTGTTATTGTTATAAAATAAGGAGATTATGTTCATTTCATGGATATGTCAACAGCTCAGAAAATGTTAAAAAAACAAATGCTTGTGTTATTTTATGTAAACCAGGTAAACTATTGATTACACAGGATATAAGTGTAGCTATTGAATAATCAGATGACATGATTTACATATTTCTGTTTACATTGGAGAGGTCACAAGATATCCCAGTGTAGCTATTGGATAATCAGATGACATGATTTACATATTTCTGTTAACATTGGAGATATCCCAGTGTAGCTACATATTTCTGTTAACATTGGAGAGGTCACATGATATCCCAGTGTAGCTATTGGATAAACAGATGACATGATTTACATATTTCTGTTAACATTGGAGAGGTCACATGATATCCCAGTGTAGCTATTGGATAATCAGATGACATGATTTACATATTTCTGTTTACATTGGAGAGGTCACATGATATCCCAGTGTAGCTATTGGATATTCAGATGACATGATTTACATAATTCAATTAACATTGGAGAGGTCACAAGATATCCCAGTGTAGCTATTGGATAATCAGATGACATGATTTACATATTTCTGTTAACATTGGAGAGGTCACATGATATCCCAGTGTAGCTATTGGATAATCAGATGACATGATTTACATATTTCTGTTAACATTGGAGAGGTCACATGATATCCCAGTGTAGCTATTGGATAATCAGATGATATGATTTACATATTTCTGTTAACATTGGAGAGGTCACATGATATCCAAGTGTAGCTATTGGATAATCAGATGACATGATTTACATATTTCTGTAAACATTGGAGAGATCCATTATAAGTTTAATTATTGTTTTATTAAAATGTTTGGAAAGTAAGGAAGGACTTCCTGACTTTGAACAATGAATTGTGGATGTTTTGCATCTTGTTGCATGCTGTAAATACTTTTATCACTGCACTGCATGGAATGAAATAATTTGAATGTGTTGCTTTTGATTTGTAAGGAATTTCAATATAGTGTTTAGTGTATATGTTTATTAAATTGTGAATTTCTTTTTATGAAAGTGAATTGATGACATATTGTACATGTACACATCATGCTTTCACAGGTACCATAAATATTGTCTCTGCTCATGTGTTTTTAAATTGAAAGAAAAAGAAACAAATAGCAATATTTAATTGAAAAAGAAATGGCATCAGTGTTGCAAATTAACTTGTAAAATAATTTGTGAAAAATCATCATTATTTTTTTAGATTGACTCATGATTCATGTTTTTTTTCTTCATCTTGCACTTGGTTAAATTGAAATTTTGCTTTTTTTCTTCAATATCGTGAAAATTGTATATTTTTTTTATAGCCTTTAACACAGTTTTGATATTCTCTGAAGTATTATTACAGACTGCTACAAGAATGATATGTGTTTATAATTTGTTACAGCTTGTTTGTTTCATTTTAAGATTTTCTTAAGTTTTCATATACTGTATGTATACCATTGAGTTGTATTTCATGCAGCAGATATATTGCTTTAGTCTTGTCCTGCTTTTCACTTTTACAAGTATTGTGGGTAATTTGGATAAGAAATATGTAACTTAAAATATCTGTAATCTTTGTTAAATACTTAATAACCTCTTTTTATTATTTACATTGTAGTTGTTGTTCTTTTGTTAGGAATGGGTTCATTTTTTTTAAGATGGAAAGTCAAATGATGGTAAACCTTTTTCGAATGGAGAATTTTCCATCCTGATGATCCAAGTTTTGCACAAAGACACAATTACTTCTAACGACTTGTTAGTAATCCTTGTTGTAAGGTCAAGGTTACTGTGTCAGTGGTATAAGACTGATGTTCATCATTCTTAGATATAATTTGGCCATTGAATCTATAATTTTGGATCATTTCTATATTGAGAATGATATTTACAGCATTCTGACTATATGAAATCACAAGTTTTAACATGACCAAGGAGCATTTTACCCTCATCTCAGGCTTTTTAGCTGGTTCTAAGCTTTATCTCCACTCACAAAGTGAGTGTATCCCATTTTCAGAGTGTAACAATGGATAGTAAACTGATAGTATATTACATTACAGATGGCCCGGAGCGCCCACCTCTGCCCCTGGAGGTGACCCCACCACGCCCTCCACTGCCAGAAACGGATGATGAAGATGATATGAACTTCCCTATACCCCAGGAAAATCAGCCAATCATGGTATGTATGGAGTTGGTGAACACTCCAGGGATTTAAGGGGTATCTGGGCTCACTCTAGGAGTTGGAAAAGCAAGGATTTGCCAAAATATTGGGAGTCCTTCCATATATCTACGGATAGCTTAGGAAAACAGAAGTACTTTTCAAAAAATCTTGAGTCAAAATTTGGAGTTTATCAGGATTATTATTATATATATATATATACTACACAAAATTTGCTAAGGATCTTTTAGTGAAATCCCATTTACTGTGTATCTGATAGATTTGCTTTTGATGATTACCATTTTGAGTTGTTAGATACATTATATCCCAAAGTAATTTTTTAAGGGGTGGGGGGGGTCTATATGAGGAGTTGTAGTCCTGTTCCATTGCGTTGCATCCGGTCAGTATTCAAATTTTTTTTTTTTTATTTATCTTTAAAATTGCTTCACAGAATTGATTCATAATCACATTCATTAAGACAGTACCATCACCCTTTCCAACGGAATTGTGACCATCACATTCATGTGACATCATGGTAACCTTTTCATGAAATGCGCCATAGCAATGTAGCAAGGGTATGACTCACAATCTATGATAGCCCTTAGCTGATTTTTTTGTTTATTATAAATTTCATAAATTGCTTTTCCAATCATACATCATTCAAGGGTTCTGATATGCAATGAACAATAAGTGATCCTTAGCGCATTTTAACCCTTTCCCTCATAGAGGAAACCATGAAAAGACCTATGCGAAGAACATAAAACCAGATCAGCCTGCGAGTAACTCGCAGGCTGATCAGGTTTTATGCTGTTCGCTGCTCCTCAGTGGTCTGGAAATGAGGACTTTATAATTAAATTTGGTAAGGTTTAACTGTGGTTTTCTGCATATCAGGCTTTATGTGGTACCTATTGAGTGTGTCAAAATGAG
Organism: Solen grandis; assembly: GCA_021229015.1. Classification (NCBI taxonomy): domain Eukaryota; kingdom Metazoa; phylum Mollusca; class Bivalvia; order Adapedonta; family Solenidae; genus Solen; species Solen grandis. The sequence continues at coordinate 20,862,427 of CM037790.1, read as the reverse complement.
TCTATATGAGGGAAAGGGTTAAGTAGTATATAAATCTCAAGGTTTCCTTGGACAAAAAGATCGAGATTCTGCAGTACTGCAGGTTGTTTTAAGTTATACATTATGTATTTCTGTATCTTTACCTACACCATTGGCTGAGTGGTTAGAGTGTCTGCCTTCGGAGCAGGTTCGATCCCTGGCAGCGACATACCAAAGTCGTAAAAAAAATGGTAATGGAATAGTTCCTTGCTTGGTGCTCAGCATATAAGGCTAGTTCCAGGACTGGTTGACTCAGTGTGAGGATAATGTGACTGGGTGTGGTATCATGCCACATATCTACAGCGTGATACTGCAGTGTGGCAGCACTATATATGTCTCAAGTAGACATCGTCTCCAAATGACTGAAATATGTTAAACCCAACAAACAAACAAACATTTCTGTATCTTTTGTTTTGTTTATTCCACCTGGTTGTTTTTCATATCACCTTTCTTTTTTTACTGAACCCTTTTGTGGTATTGCTTTAAAACTTGAAATACTTGTTTATTGCCCTTGTTTACATTTTGTAAAATCTATGATTCTTATTTTGCCTTTTTATTGCAATATTTGTTTTATTTATAAGCACTATAATAGTCAAGCTATCTTGTGGATAGCTGTTGTTGTTGTTTTTCCCTCTGTTTATAATCTAATGATTATCATGATGATTATTTTACCTACAGCAAGCTGCCCATGTGCCCTTCACATGGAGGCCAAGCAGTGGTCAAGCAAGGACAATGAGATCATCGCAGCAGCCAAGCGAATGGCCTTCCTGATGGTGCGGCTCAGTCAGCTAGTCAGGTATGCCCACATTTGACATTTAAATGCAGGGAGCGGATCTTATTCATACACTCAGCAATGTGCACATGACTGGTTATTTTGCAAACACTCAACAAATTTTCAGCGTAAAATCTTTCATATGCAATCTTACAGACCATAAATTAACCTGGAATTTGATACCAGGTATGCTTATGCGTAAATCATGGATTTTTGTACGTTGTTGTGTAAACATGCACATTTTATTTACTGAGTCTATTTGTTGCTTCCTGAGCACATTTTATATAGACTTAAATTGAAAACATTTATTGAAAAATGTTCCTGTTAGAAACCACAAGACCTGAGGGTTACATAATGAACTTGACGCCAAAATAGATATAGCTACGCCCTGAATGTTTGTCGGAGGTTGTTGAGCAATGGTAACCATTGAAAGCAAGATTCACATGCATTTGTTTGTCAGAGGATTGTACAGCTTTTCATTGGTTAAACCGATATACATATTCATTTCGGGGCATTTTGGCATCATGTTAATTGGTGTGTGTGGTCCTCTACAAAGATTGTTCAAATCATGGACCTGGGGTAAAAATTGGCTACACCAAACGGGTAACTTATTTTTATATAGAATTTTTTAGGAAAATTATTAAACTTGTCAGAAACCAGAAGGTCTAGAGCTTAGAAAACTTACATATTAATTTCTGCTTAGATGACCTTGATCTTGACCCTGTGACTTAATTTTGATTTTTATAAGCTACAGTCTTTAAATTTGGACCACAGGTAGTGTTTGGTGTACGGATTTGATGTTTGAATTCTAATGACCTTGACAATCCCCTAATGACCTACTTTTGTTTTTTTACAAGCCCATTGACTGACATACTATAGATTTACTTGTGACAGATGGGTGGTTAGGCATCTACTAAGGTTGTTGTCTGCTCTCGAACAAACATTAACCGACCTTTGCCAAACTTTATCACATTGTGTACGGGCACTAAATCTCAGCAATGTTTGATAATAAGCCAGATTGTCTTAGACACTTTTGAATTATGACCCACAAAAAAATGAAAAATTGCTAAATTATTTGTGTCAATGCTCTGACTGGCAAACATGATCCAATATTTGCCAAACTTAATCATGATGTGAACAGGCTCAATATCTCATCCAAGTTCCATAACCAGCCAAAAAGTCCAAGGTACTCCAGTTATGGCCCTTGAATTGATAAAATTGCTGGAAAGGCATATTTTGGGATAACTTGTACTCTTGCTCAAGCTATGGTCTTCAAATTTTGATTGCTGGTAGAAATTGGTTTGTAGATGTGGCTAGTATAAATCTACATAACCTAGCTGTTATCTTTCAGGCAGATTAAGTTTTATCATTTAAACTCTTTTTTGTCGATCTAAAAATTTATTCAAATCATTTTTTATGGTTCCTGGGTTGGAGGAATATTGTGCATTGTGATGCTTATAACATCAATCTTACTCAAAGCTATCTTGGCTCTCTTGTTTCTAGACATATCAGAGGGTAACATTTTGATAGCTGATACTTGATAGTCATTGCAGAATCTTCTAAAATAAAAAAAAAATAAAATAAAAATAGTTTTTTTTTGTGGGGACCAAAATGTTATCTGAATAAGCTCACTCTATCAATGATGTCAATAATGATTTACTACTGAATGTTTTTAAATCCCTTTTGTTTAGAGCTCACCATCTGTTAAAAATAATGGGTTTTTTTTATAAGTAAATTCTTTACATGCACTTTTATCATTTATGTAAAAAGAAATCCTTTTTTGGTCATGGTGTCAATATATTTTCATTGGACAGATCATAAATTTATATCTTATCTAGATTTGTCTTTATTAATGTTCTTTAAAAACTGGTATCGGATGTGTTTTATTGTGTGGAGTGGGGAATCTGTTTATAGAAAGTGCTTTATTATATTAGATTGTAACCTTGATACTGCTAAATGAGAGAAAACTCCCTTGGAAAAATCTTCAGACAGGACCTTCCAGGTATATTCAAAACTATAGTTAATAATTGGTTCATGAAAGTAATGCAATAGCTTACTTCATTTCACCCCTGGCCTGACAGACACAACACACTTCCTGATATTTAAAACCTGAATTTATAGAACAACATGACACCTACCCCATTCAAAGTCTGCCAGCATGTTGTTGCTCTGTTCCAATATCAAACCTCTATGTTGGCTTTGAAAATAACATGTAATGGCTGGCTATGTTGAATTTTTATCTTTTTTCATTTTGTGTGATCTGACTGACTGGCATTAATTAATTTCAACGTAAATATAATAGGCTAATTGCATTTTAAATTATAGAGAAGGTGCTTTATAAAATCATGGTTTCATCCATCTATATATAATCATTTCTTTGTGGGAGAACATTTTGTATATAAATGTGTGAGAAAGAAAACCTTTATGGAAGTCTCCAATATCACTTGTTAATTGTAACAAGCTGAATTCGTTTTAGTTTGTAACATTGAAAGTCAATCTTTATCTAAATTAGGGTTTTGTCCATGACTTGATTAACCCTTTCCCTCATAGAGGACACCATGAAAAGACCTATGCGAACAGCATAAAACCAGATCAGCCTACTGATCAGGTTTTATGCTGTTCGTTGCTCCTCAGTGGTCTGGAAATGAGGATTTTGTAATTAAATTTGGTAAGGTTTAACTGTGGTTTTCTGCTGATCAGGCTTTATGTGATACCTATTGAGGGTGTCAAAATGAGTCTATATGAGGGAAAGGGTTAAAATGTCAAATGTTTCATATACTAAAGTAACTCTGTATATAAACTTAGTCATTTACTTCAATATTTCCTAAAACAAGTATAGCTAGCGGAATGCATTCTCGCAGTATTCAGGATATGTATAACAAGCATTAGATATTGTTGATGAAATTCGAGCCTGTAAAATAACATGATAGGACGCATTACTTCTTATTAAAATATAAATCTGTTCATTTTAACATTTAAAATTACCTGTAACGTCACTATTTCTGATAAGAAAATCATAGCATGTCTCAACGAATTTAAATGATTTTGCTATTTAGATGAAATATGATAAAAGTCAATAAAATTTGTCAAAATCTGATGAGTTAAGCATATCTTAGCAAGTAAGTTTTTCCAGACATTTGCATTAAAGCAGCTCATTCACAGATGATAACAAAATGTTATTTTCTTCTCTCCTTTGTAAATGTTGGCAAAGTCTTTGTTTCCTGGGGGACCTCTGTGGCTGAGAGGGTAAAGTCGCTGACTTTAACACTCACTCAGTCCCTCACTGCATGGGTTCGAATCCCGGCAGGGTCAGTCAGATTTTCAGCCTTCCAGCTGACTTGCGGTAGGTCGGTGGTTCTACTCGGGTGCCTCAGTGCATTCAGGGTCTTCCTCCTTCTGTAATTAGCTGGACGTCGTTATATGACTGAAATACTGCCGAAGCGACGGTAAACTGAAATAGTCAAGTCTTTTGTTTCCAGACAAATTAACTCTGCAAGTTATGGTTACATTGCACAAGGAAACACTGTTTTTATAAACCACACTTCAGTGAAATGGGTTAAAAATAGAATATGGTATCCCAGAAGCAGGTGCTTGTGGTTCCACGTAGTGACATGTCCCGCAACATTACATCTTCACCAGTTCTGGGTAGCAAATTCACACATGCATGAAAAGTGAAAGTGATTAATAGTCTGTCAAGTGACTGCAAATGAAAATAAAAAATCTAAATATAGGTTTTATAATTCTAATAAATATTCAATACCGTTCGTAATGCTGTTACCTGAGACATAAAACCACCCATCTTTTTATACTATCAAAGATGGTTGCTTTGGATAACTATGCGTCTGTAGATGGGTATTGATAGACGTAATACGCACATATAGACGTAATATGCACATGTAGAAAATGATCAAATTATCTTTTAACAACCAGCTTCAGTATTGCATGACATATATCTGTATTATGTTAGAAATAGTGTCTTTCATGACAATATTACTGGATGCACTTTATTTTAAGTACAGGTGTGATCTGATAAAGATTTTATTATGGTTTAATTGCATATGTTAATTCTCATTAAATGCCTGAATTGTATCAATCACCACTTTATTTTAATTTATTTTGCAGCATCTGGAGTTTTGGAGATTATTAAATGTTTCTGTCTTGTATATGAACACTTGTCATCTACATATAGGACATGTTATATCTCACCAGAGCACAACGTGCTCAAGGTGAGCTATAAGGATCACCCTGCGTCCATTGTCCATTGTCAGTAATTTGCTTTAAACGACATCTCATCTGATCAACCTTGGCAGGGATGATCCTTGGGTGAGCAGAAAGAAAAAAAAAAATATGAAAACTTTAAAAATTATCTCCTTCAAAACTACTGGCCAGATTTCAAAATGTTTTAGTACAGATGTTCCTTGGGTAACCCTCTTCCAAGATTGCTGAAATTATTCCGATCCATAAAAAAAACATGGCCGCCAGGGGTGGGGCTAATTTGCCTTATATGTATAAAGTGAAATCTTAAACGACATCTCCTCTGAAACTGCTGGACAGATTTTGAATAAACTTGGCAGGGATGATCCTTGGGTGAATCTTCACAAAAGTTTCTAAAATAACTTTGATCTATGTAAAACTCTGGTTGCAATGGCAGTGGAAAGAAATGAATTATGAAAACTTCAAAAATCATTTCCTTCAAAACTACTGGCCAGATTTCAAAATGTTTTAGTACAGATGTTCCTTGGGTAACCCTATACTCGGGTTAGTGATTCAGGGCCTCTATGGCCCTCTTGTTTTCTGATCTTCTAATCCTGACTCATTCAGATGAAGGAGGCTTAGGTCTGTCAAAAATGTTTTTTTTTAATTATGAAAATTTTGACAAATGCTTTAGGAAAGATATTTTATTGTGGAGATGGGGACCTTGCATTCTTACAGAAGACTAAAAGAAGGTGAGGGAGCAAATATGACACAATTTTTTTTGACGCTTTATTACTCCCCTCCCAGTGTTTACACCAGAAGGGACTATCGGTTGCCCACTGTCTGTCCTTCTGCCTGAATAGATGGCAGTATGCAGATTCAGCACATCACTTTTTTTTTCTCTTGGAACAAAATTCTGGTTGCTATGGTAATGGAAAAATTATGCACCTCACTGGTAGGTGACAATGTGTTGCGTGCAACACCAGTTACTTGTTTCAGAAGGTTCTGCTTTTTAGCTTGACTATCCTAAGAATATAAAGGAGGGCTATTCTACTCACTGGAGCATGGGCATATGGTTAAGTTTTTCATACCACCTCACATTTTCCACTGAACCCTTATAGGTATTGCTTTGAAACTTAGAATACCTGCTTATGACCACCTCAAGAGTACATATCTCTGTCATAGATTTGGGGGCAAATTATGCCCCTATTTTGAATCTTGGTTAAGTTTTTTGTTCCACCTCACTTTTTTTTGTCATCTGCTGTTAGCAGAGGTGATACATAGGAATCACTTTGCCATCATCTGTCTTTCCGTCTGTCTCTCTGTCCATCACACTTTTTCCTATACACTTTAGCAGGTGACACAAAGTCATGTAAAAAAGTACACTCTTGTTTACTGAACTCTTTTTGGTATTGCTTTGACACTTGGAATACCTGTTAACCCTTTCCCTCATATATACTCCTTTTGACGCCCTCAATAGGTACCACATAAAGCCTGATCTGCAGAAAACCACAGTTAAACCTTACTAAATTTAATTACAAAATCCTCATTTCCAGACCACTGAGGAGCAGCGAACAGCATAAAACCTGATCAGCCTGCGAGTTACTCGCAGGCT
>CM037790.1:20805728-20855728 GCA_021229015.1 Solen grandis | reverse complement strand
GATCTGGTTTTATGCTGTTCGCATAGGTCTTTTCATGATGTCCTCTATGAGGGAAAGGGTTAATGACCATCTCCCCAACCTGTAGTGTAGGGATCAACATGTCTTGTGATATTCCAGATCATGGGTTTAATCCCTGGCATGAATAGTACCGCTATATCTTGCTTGTGTTTGGCACTCTGATTGTCAGATACATACCAGTATACCTGGTCCTGGGGGCTGACTGGTTAGAGTGGTTACCCCTGCATACCAGGAAGGTCTTGGGTTCAATCCCAGCTGTGACATACCTGGAATATGTTCATTGTGCACGGTGCTCACTACATAAAAGTAGTTCCAGGAGTTGTTTGTCCAGTTTCAGGATCATTTGAGGGGTTGTGGTATCTCGGTAAGGCGGCACTTTGTCTTATTTAAACAAAAGTTGACAAAATGACATAAATATGGTTGATGGGACTTTAAACTAAAGCAAACAAATGAATACTTGAATACCACTGAATACTTTTGTTGAGGTTTTCAACTATCACTACATAAGTTATTGTCAAAATAAAATATGTCACTGCTTTGAATAAGTATGTATATCAGTTAGAAAGGAATTGTTTGGGAACAAAGCCTGCATTGGTATTCATGTATGAATATTTATGTTATGTGACATACAAGCTCTTATTTTTTATGGTATTTTGCACTTATAGAGAGGATTCTCTCAATGACTGTTACAAAATTAATAGTAAAGAACGGCAATCGTGTGTGGTTGGAGGTAGGCGTGGGTGATATACAACATGTGACCACAGTTTTGTTTAGTAGATCATCATATCAATGAATAGCAATGCCTAGGATGGCTTATCTTATTCCTAATGACAATGTCATGTGATCTCCTTAAATTTCCAAATATTTAAAATATGCTGCCTATGGCTTTGAACAGGATATATAGTTAAAAGTTTTTGGTATTTGAAGTTCATTTACAGATTTAAAGTGCAACTTCATGCAGGTAAATGATCAGAATAGGTTAAAAATACAATCCATGTTTAACTGGTTTTGCTCTAGATGACGGATATTTGGCTGATTCTCACACGTCACCTGTGAAATCTCAACTCTTTTTTCGTCTGTTTGTTTTGTTTTTAACTAATTTGTCAGACACTTTAGGTACAAAGAACAGGTACCACATAATGTTGGATCTATTCCTAACATGTCTAGCAAGTATAGGAAATCTTGTAATTGCCAATAAAAGCAACCAATTGTTGTCATTCATCATCATCATCATCATCATCATCATCATCATCATCATCGTTAACATCGTCATCATCAATTAGGCCACTTCCCAGGATGTCCTGGGTTGGCCTTTGCTTCAGCAATGGCTTCTACTGCACTTATGCCAAGGTCCAACATATCAGCTGTAACTGATTTAACCCTTTCCCTCATACAGACTCATTTTGACGCACTCAATAGGTATCACATAAAGCCTGATCAGCAGAAAACCACAGTCAAACCTTACCAAATTTAATTACATAATCCTCATTTCCAGGAGGAGCAGCGAACAGCATAAAACCTGATCAGCCTGCGAGTTACTCGCAGGCTGATCTGGTTTTATGCTGTTCGCATAGGTCTTTTCAAGGTGTCCTCTATGAGGGAAAGGCTTAAGCCTTTTATGGTCGACCTGCTCCAGTTACCTGAAGATTAAGTTCTCCCTTCTGTGTACATGGCCAAACCATCTTAGTCATGACTTCCCAGTTGTCTGCTGATGTTTTCAACTCCCAGCCTTCTTCTCAGTTCCTCACTTGAGAGTTGATCATCACATTGATTGGATCATCCTCATCTCTGTCCTCTCCATCATCCTCTCCTGCTCTTTTTTCATTGGCCATGTCTCATATTCATAATGTCATTGAGGACCAAAAGCATGCAGCATATACCTGGCCCTTCATTTTCAGTGGGGATGCCTTTGACTAGAGGAATGGTAATAACGCCCTAAATTTGAGCCAGCCATTCCTTGTACGGGTAGTTACTGCTGATTCTGCACTACCTGCCTTTGTCGTTAAAAGTGATAATTGGTTTATCACTTATGCAGATGCTCTACAAATTGGTGTTATCTATTTTGTACATAAATGCATTTATTTCTATATATTTATTTGGAAGTAAGTTAAGTTGGAGCCGTTGTTTGTGCTTGACAAGGTTGTCAAAGATTCTTGCCCTCAGTTGAGCTTGAACCCACAACCTTTGGACCCACAGTCTTGTATATAGGTTATAAACAGTCCATAGTTAGACCTTGCATGCGTTTAGTATGCTGAACTGTACGCTTACAATCAGCTATGAAACTGTCTCAATGCCACGATGTTCACATATACCTATGTACAGCATAAGGTGCACGTGAACAGTATGCTATATAGTCCTAAGACATCTCAATATTCGACTGTAAGCGACCGGTTGCATACGGTTTGGCATACTGAAGGCACGCCTTGTATGGTTGGACATATAAATCCCAGCACAATCTGATGGACTGATCTTTTGGCCCTCTGACATAGAATGGTTATCACATATAAAATCCTCAGCATGACTGTCCACATATTTCTACCCAGATTGTCATGTGGTAGGCCAGTTGTTCTGCCTGGGTACCTGTGCACTGTCTACCTATACCCCCATTTATAACTCTACATGGCTCCATTGTAACAAGGCGAAAAGTTTACCCACTGTTAAGTTCATCTCTCCACGTTTCTTCAGTGACTTGTCTCCTTCACATTGGAGAATTAGCGAATATTTTAGACAGCTATATATTCTTTATTCATCTTGTATTACAAATATACAATAATGCAGGCCGTCAGCTGATTCCTATAATCTTATATTTTTGAAAGTAATCCTATATATTTGAAACCCACGTATATTACCTATATTTTGATTCTATTCCTATATTTTTTACAAAAAATGTTGCAAATCATAATGAAAAAAGGATTAATGTATTGCTGCCTCTAGATAACTACAAGTTTGCAGTTGAAAACTGTCCTTTATCTAGCAGAGCATCTCAATCTTTGAAAGGTGCAGCTATATACATGTGACTCATCCATGGCATCTGCCAAACTACAAATCTTAAAACAATGTCCCAGCTAGGCCTAGTTGTTTAACCCTTTCCCTCATATAGACTCATTTTGACGCACTCAATAGGTACCACATAAAGCCTGATCTGCAGAAAGCCAAGCTCAAACCTTATCAAATTTAATTATAAAATCCTCATTACCAGACCACTGAGGAGCAGCGAACAGCATAAAACCTGATCAGCCTGCGAGTTACTCGCAGGCTGATCTGGTTTTATGATGTTCACATAGGTCTTTTCATGGTTTCCTCTATGAGGGAAAGGGTTAAATTTCTTATGCTTCGAGGGTAGATTGGGGATATGATGCTGATTATTTATCGAAACCAAGCAGTCTGCCATCTTTGACAACCAAAATGATGAAATTTAAACCAGTCATTAGATAAGCAATATACATATAAGGGATATTCTTATATTCTTACTTGCACTGATAAATCTTGTTTACAGCTATCAAAGGTGGTCTAAAAGCTTCAGTAGTGTTTACTCGCATAACATGAATGTTTGAAAATCATTAAGGAAATATAAATTTAGATTTCACATCATGACTTGAAATTAAATCAAACTTAGTACTTAAATATTTATTATCATAGTGAAGAGTGAAGTGAGTGGAGTTATGCATTGAGTTGAGACTGCATAATATTTCAAAAAAACAATATCATGAAAGTTCTGATTAGTGTTTTGTGAAATATTTATTAATGGTTTTGGAGATACTAGAGAAATATCTGTATTGAAAAATCTGGTCAAACTGTAATTCTATACACAAGGATTTTAATCTGAGTCTCTACATAAGCAACGCAACTTTGACTAATATTTCCCGTAGAATATCCTGTCAAATGGAAAACACATTTGTACATATTGAAACTGAAACTGTTTAATTATACCGCCCGAACAACGAAGTTGTAAGGGGGGTATACTAGATTCCACTTGTCTGTCTGGCTGCCGGCCGTCTGTCAGTTTCTTTGTCCGAGCCGTAACTCAAAAAGTATAAAAGGCATCAAGATGAAACTTCATAAGTGGATAGATCTCATTGAGGGGGAGTGCAGTGACCAAGAACCATAACTCTCTGTCGCGTAATTTTGGAGTTATTGTCCTTTGTAAATTTTCATATTTAATTTTTGTCCGGGCCGTAACTCAAAAAGTATAAAAGATATCAAGATGAAACTTCATTTGTTGATAGATCTCATTGAGGGGGCATGCAGTGATCATGAACCATAACTCTTTGTTACGTAATTTTGGAGTTATTGCCCTTTCTAAATTTTCATACTTAATTTTTGTGCGGGCAATAACTCAAAAAGTATAAAAGGTATTAAGATGAAACTTCATAGTGGATAGATCTTATTGCGGGGGAGTGCAGTGCCCAAGAACCATAACTTTCTGTTGCATAATTTTGGAGCTATTGCCCTATGTAAATTTTTATACTTAATTTTTGTCCGGACCATAACTCAAAAAGGATAAGAGATTTCAATATGAAATTTCATATGTGGATAGATCTCATTGAAGAGAAGTGCAGTGCCAAAGAACTGTAACCCCCATTTGCGTCATTTAAAAAATTCCTGTGACAAAGCGGCATGCGGGGGGTATTTTCGCCATGACAATGGCAGTTCTAGTTTGGTTAAATGCCTATTTCTATGATGAATACATATTCAATAGCATTGTACATTGTATGCATAAAGCAGGTGACATATGTGCTCCAAAGAACACTCTTGTTTTAAAGTTAGATATAAGAATATGAAAACTTTTCATGTAATAGAAAAACATCTGAAAGATATTAGAAATACTGTTCCTTTAAGAAAAAAAACATATGTCATCAAAGTCATTGTCTCATTGTGCATTGTTATTGTGCATCATAGAATTAACCTTGGTCATCTTGAGAAAAAACAACTTGGTCATAAACTATTAACACTTTATCAAATATTAAACCATCTTTCATCAAACTATTAAACCATCTTTCATCAAACTATTAAACCATCTTTCATCAAACTATTAAACCATCTTTCATCAAACTATTAAACCATCTTTCATCAAACTATTAAACCATCTTTCATCAAACTATTAAACCATCTTTCATCAAACTATTAAACCATCTTTCATCAAACTATTAAACCATCTTTCATCAAACTATTAAACCATCTTTCATCAAACTATTAAACCATCTTTCATCAAACTATTAAACCATCTTTCATCAAACTATTAAACCATCTTTCATCAAACTATTAATCCATCTTTCATCAAACTATTAAACCATCTTTCATCAAACTATTAAACCATCTTTCATCAAACTATTAAACCATCTTTCATCAAACTATTAATCCATCTTTCATCAAACTATTAAACCACCTTTCATCAAACTATTAAACCATCTTTCATCAAACTATTAATCCATCTTTCATCAAACTATTAATCCATCTTTCATCAAACTATTAAACCATCTTTCATCAAACTATTAAACCATCTTTCATCAAACTATTAATCCATCTTTCATCAAACTATTAATCCATCTTTCATCAAACTATTAAACCATCTTTCATCAAACTATTAAACCATCTTTCATCAAACTATTAAACCATCTTTCATCAAACTATTAAACCATCTTTCATCAAACTATTAATCCATCTTTCATCAAACTATTAATCCATCTTTCATCAAACTATTAAACCACCTTTCATCAAACTATTAAACCATCTTTCATCAAACTATTAAACCATCTTTCATCAAACTATTAAACCATCTTTCATCAAACTATTAAACCATCTTTCATCAAACTATTAATCCATCTTTCATCAAACTATTAATCCATCTTTCATCAAACTATTAATCCATCTTTCATCAAACTATTAATCCATCTTTCATCAAACTATTAAACCATCTTTCATCAAACTATTAAACCATCTTTCATCAAACTATTAATCCATCTTTCATCAAACTATTAAACCACCTTTCATCAAACTATTAAACCATCTTTCATCAAACTATTAATCCATCTTTCATCAAACTATTAATCCACTTTCATCAAACTATTAACCACCTTTCATCAAACTATTAAACCACTTTCATCAAACTATTAACCACCTTTCATCAAACTATTAAACCATCTTTCATCAAACTATTAAACCACCTTTCATCAAACTTCACATACTTGTTCACTATCACAATGGCTACATCCCCATCAATGGCCATAACTCTTAGTTCCATTTTGACCAATATTATCTTTAAAAAAAAAAAAAAAAAAATACATTGATTAACTTTTACCTTGGCTATTAACTTTGGAACTATTAATGCATTTGCCTTCAAACTTCACATACATTTTCAAAAAAAAAACAAAAACAACAAAAAACACCTCAAAACAGGCAAGCTTTGGCATCCACATGCAGTGCTTTTGTTGTTTGGTAATCTTCAAAGTATAAAAAAAAAATTTGACATTGCAAATGGTTTGATTTCCATGCCCACCTTTTTAGCTCACCTGAGCAAAGCTCAGGGTGAGCTATTGTGATCCCGTGAGCGTCCGTCGTCTGTCGTGCGGCGTCAACAATTTTTAGTGTTTACACTCTATAACCTTTATTTTTTAAGCAATCATCTTCAAACTTTGAGACAATGTTTATGACCATAATGTCTCGATTAAGTTCCATTATGGCTGAGATCCGTCAGTTAGGTCATGAGTTATGCCCCTTTTAATATTCAAAAAATGCCATATTTCATGTTGTTTACACTCTAGCATCAGCATCTTTTAAGCAATCATCTTCAAACTTTATGGCAATGCTTATGACCATAAGGTCGCGATTGAGTTTGATTATGGCTGAGATCGGTCAATTAGGTCAGGAGTTATGCCCATTTTAATATTCAAAAAATGCCAGATTTCACTTTGTTTACACTCTAGCATCTTCATCTGAGCAATCATCTTCAAACTTTATGGCAATGCTTATGACCATAATGTCTCGATTGAGTTTGATTATGGCTGAGATCGGTCAATTAGGTCAGGAGTTATGCCCCTTTTAATATAAAAAAACCCAACAGATTTCACTTTGTTTACACTCTAGCATCTTCATCCTTTAAGCAATCATCTTAAAACTTTATGGCAGTGCTAATGACCATAATGTCTCAATTGAGTTTGATTATGGCTGAGATTGGTCAATTAGGTCAGGAGTTAAGCCTCTTTTAATATAAAAAAATGCCAGATTTCACTTTGTTTACACTCTAGCATCTTCATCATTTTTTTAGCAATCTTCTTCAAATTTTATGGCAATGTTTATGAGCCTAAGGTCTCGATTGAGTTCGATTATGGCTGAGATCGGTGAATAAGGTCAGGAGTTATGCCCCTTTCAATATTAAAAAAATGCCAGATTTCACTTTGTTTATACTCTAACATCTTCATCTTTTGAGCAATCATCTTCAAACTTTATGGCAATGCTTAGGACCATAATGTCTCGATTGAGTACGATTAAAGCTGAGATCTGTTGATTAGGTCAGGAGTTATGCCCCTTTAAATATAAAAAAATGCCAGATTTCACTTTGATTACACTCTAGCATCTTCATTTTTTTAGCAATCTTTTTTAAACAATGGAATAGCAATTGTGATTTTTTGTTTACATATTTTACATCTTTGTGTTGTATACATTCTATTCCATGCATAGGTCAAGCTCATCCTTCAAGGTCAAAGGTCAAATTTAAAGGGTATGGTACTTCAACTTTGCATTTAAAGGCTTACAGTTTTAGTTGTGATTTTCAAGGTCAACTTTTTTAAGTGTGTAACAAAAATGTGTAACATTGGCAAAAACAGACAAGCGTTGGCTCTTGTTGAATAGTGTACTTATGAAGTTTGACATAATCATACAAATAATTTTGTCAATTCAGTCTTAAAACAATCTGACACAAATGAAATATGCATTTATTCATTTCTGTATGTGGGTGGCAGTTTATTACGATTTTCTGCAAACCTGTGGAAAACATAAAGGTTTAGTTATGTTTCATTATTATATCCCCAGATATGAAGTATATGGGGGCTACATTATTATTATTATTATTAATATCCTATTCGTATTTTAATATGTAGTTTATTTCCCAGCAAAATGAAAATTTAATGGCAACAAAAAATATATTTGAATTTTTAGCTCAGAGTGAGCTTTTGTGATCCTGTGAGTGTCTGTCATGCAGTGTGCGTCGAGCCTCGTAAACATTTTAGTGTTTACATTCTAGCACCCTTATTTCTTAAGCTATGATCTTCAAACTTCAAACATTATGACATAATTATAACCATAATCTCACAGCCAAGTGTGATTATGGCTGATATCATAATGTCTCGATTAAGTTCGATTATGGCTGAGATCGGTCAATTAGGTCAGGAGTTATGCCCCTTTTAATATAAAAAAAAGTCAGATTTCACGTTGTTTACACTCTAGCATCTTCATCTTTCAAGCAATCATCTTCAAACTTTATGACATTGTTTATGACCATTATGTCTCGATTGAGTTTGATTATGGCTAACATTGGTCAATTAGGTCAGGAGTTATGACCCATTTAATATCAGAAAATATAAGATTTCATTTTGTTTACACTCTAGCATCTTCATCTTTCAAGCAATCATCTTCAAACTTTATGACAATGTTTATGACCATAATGTCTTAATTGAGTTCAATTGTGGCTGAGATGGGCCTTTAGGTCAGAATTGATTCCCCTTTCGATATAAAAAAATGCAAGATTTCACTTTGTTTACACTCTAGCATCTTCATTTTAAGCTCACCTGAGCACATGTGCTTAGGATGAGCTCTTAGGATTGATAAATGTCCGTCATCTGTCTGTTTGTCATCCACAATTTGTTTTCACTCTAGCATCTTCATTTCTTAAGCAATTATCTTCAAACTTTATGACAATATTTATTAGCATAATCTCACAGCCAAGTGTGATTATGGCTGATATCAGCCTAATAGGTCAGGAGTTTTGCCCCTTTTGATATTTAAAAAAGCCAGATTTCACTTTGTTTGCACTCTAGCATCTTCATTTCTTAAGCAATCATCTTCAAACTTTATGAGAATTGTTATTACCATAATCTCTTGGCCAAGGTTAATTATGACTGATATCGGCCCATTAGATCAGGAGTTATGCCCCTTTAAATATTTAAATATGCCAATTTTCAGTTTGTTTGCACTAAAGCATCTTCATTTCTTTAGCAATCATCTTTAAACTTTATGACAATGTTTATAGCCATATTCTTTTGGCCAGATCGATTATGGCTGATATCTGTCATTTAGGTCAGGAGTTATGCCCCTTTTGATATTAAAAAAAAGAAGTCATATTTCACTTTATTTTCACTCTAGCATCTTCATTTCTGATGGAATCATCTGCAAACTGTAGGACAATGTTTATAGCCATATTCTATAGGCCAAGTTCGATTATGGCTGATATTGGCCAAGTAGGTCAGGAGTTATGCCCCTTTAATGTTTAAATTTGTGTTTTAAGCCATAATTTCTCAGTCAAGTTTGACTTCAAATTTAAAACACAGGCACTGTTTAGTTCGTGAAATTATAAATGATCTCATGGATTATATATTAAGTACATCTGTGCCCTAATTTATTAACTTGTACAGGCAATGAAGGCAGTTTTTCTCAGGTGAGCGTCTTTAGGGCCGTTTTGGCCATCTTGTTTAAACAATCATCTTCAAACTACTATAATATCACAATCGGGTTCAATTATGACTGATATTGGCTAGTTAATTTAGGAGTTATGCCCCTTTCATGATAAAAGCCAGATTTCACTTTGTTTACACTCTAGCATCTTTATTTCTTAAGCAATCATCTTTCTCAGCTGAGCGATTCAGGGCCATCTTGGCCTTCTTGTTCAATTTAGTGATCTACATTTTCCCATGACGTTTGTACAGTTTATGGTAGGACATGTGCTTCGTGATCATGTGGTCCTGGGTTAGAGTCCTGCCAAGGATACTGCTTATTTCCTTGAGCAAACAATTTACACCGCATTGTTTCACTTCACCCATTGTAAATGGGTACCTAAGGGGACGGTACAATTCCGAGGGAACATAATGTGGGCTGCCATTATAGGAGTAAAAGACTCCCCAGGGAGATCAATAGATAGATACTAGTAGCTTGATGACCAGGGGTAAAAGCTGTAAAGTTGGTGAACGTTTCTAGGGCATGAAACTTGACTTTAAAATATATTTACTTTGCGCTTTACAGCCATCAATTTTGGTCAGATTGTCGCAGATTTTTACAAGTGCACCAATGCATAAATTTCGAGATTGGAAAAAATAGAGATTTCATGGCAAAGCCGAGTTTTGAAATTTGATCCAAAAAATATATTTCGGTGTTATAAAGGCTCCTTTTGAGTTGAAATATGAAAATATGGCAGCATGTGTACCTAGAGGTCTTCAATCTATATTGTGACACCTGACGTCATATAATGTCATATGATGTCATGCTGTAAAAAGCAGTTTTATATTTAAAATGAGCAGTTTTAAGTCCTGTGTCACGACTTTCAGTGTTATCTTGTTTAAATTTTCCGAATTTATAGATTTTCATGCCATGGTCAGTCAGTCAGTCAAACTATCCCATATTGTAAGTCTTGAGGTTGTCTTGTTTACCACAGTTTCAAATAAATCAACCTATGTCGAACAATATTTCTTATATATCCATGGCTAGGCAGATCATGTGCAAAATATAACATCATAATAAATTATGAAGCGGGATCTAGGTAGTATCATGTTGGGGTGGCGGGGTCCAAACTTTGGTAAAACAGGGTGTGGAGTAGTGGGAGTTGAGGTTTCCTTTGATCTGCTGCACTACTGGGCCCATACCTCCTCTGGGATCAGCTTCTTATCTCAGCACATGGCGTGTGGGAATACAATGACATTTATAAAGTACTTGACTTTGGGACAGCAATTCCTATCAACTAACAAGCCTGTGGTTAGCAAACAGACTACATACATTTTCACTTTATATTAATTTCACATGCATTATTAATCACTTGTGTGAAAGGATTCAGGTATCAATTTCGCGTTATACGTTTTTCCAATATGAAACCGGTTGTAGCAGCTGAGTGGGTAGAGCATCTGCCTTGTATCTGTGATGTCATCAGTGCAATCCCTGGCTGTAATACCAAGGTTGTTAAAATCTTATATCTCTCTTGTGCTTAGTGCTAAGTGTGTATTTTTGCAGTGAATCATCACTATACCTGTTTGATGTAAATATAGTCTCCAGAATGACTGAAATACCATCAAGTATCTTGGAATGAATCTTAGATTCATGTATGTACAAATATGTACTTATGTGCATGTATGTGTTAATGTACAGAATGTCTTATTGAGTATAAGTCAGTGCTAGCCTATCCTCACAGTTATGTATTTCTGAACACTTGCAGGGGAGAAGGTGGAACAAAGAAGGACCTCATTTCCACGGCAAAAGCAATCGCTGAGGCTTCAGAGGAGGTGACCAGGCTGGCCAAGAAACTGGCTGCCGAGTGTACCGACAAGAAAATGAGGACGGTAAACAGATTGTCTTATAGAATAACCCATGGAAACATTGTTTAATGTCTTACAGTTTAGTGGTGTTGTTATAGCTCTAGAAGTTTGGGTAGGTGTGGGTACAGTTACTAATTGGCCTATATGTTTCTATCCCACTTTTGTGACCTGGTTATTGCAATAAAAAAAACAAAAAACCTTTGACCTTGGAATCTAATACTTTGCATCAATTTTTCTTGTGACCAGTACATGTGTTATGACCTTGACCACAGATCTTTTACCTTATACTAACAAGGTCACTGGCGCTATAAGTTCCAAATTCTTTTTCAGTCCTTTGATACCCTTGGACTTTAGAAGCTCATATTTGACAAAAAGTTTACTCCTGACTACAGAGTGTGTCATGGTCCAAGGTCATTTACACAAGGTCATGGTCAACATTACTCATTTTCTCTTCTTCTTTTATTGTAAGGGCTAGCAATCATTTTCTGACTATTATGGCCATATTTTAGACTGTACAGTCAAAGATTTTCCACTTGTGGGTCCTGGTGCGATACCCTAGCTCATTTTGCAAATAGACCCCTTGGTTCTTTTACGTGACTGGTGTATAGCACAGATACACGGGAGACAAGTTCCTGGGTAGAACCAGTCCTGAGTACTATGAGTTCCCATAGCAACCCCATTCTGCTGAGTGCCAAGCAAGGGTGCATCTGTTACCAATTTTATACTTTTTTGGTTTGACGCGGTCACCAAAGGAAGTGCCCCAACTTTTTCATGCCTCACTGCTGAAATGTAGCTTGTTGGTCAATACAAGAATATACCTCAAGTAAGCTTCAGCATTCCAGGTCCCAGTGATGGGTTTTAATTAACCCTTTACCACACAGACCCGTATATTCCCGTGTCTATCGATTACCTAACAGACCCGTATATTCCCGTGTCTATCGGTAGCCGTATCGATACGTATATTCCCGTGTTACGGCCATTTGAACAGACCCGTATTTCCCCGTGTGTCAAAATAAATCGCTTTATTTTCGCATTTTTCATAAAAAAATGGCTTCCAGATGTTTACTTCCGATAAGTATGGGATTTCATCATTGTTATTTTCAGAAAATCGTATAGGGTTACTATTAATAGTTTTTGAGTAAATTGTACCTAAAGTTAGCTGGGGTTCATCTCACTTACGTCATACAAAAAAGAGTACAAAAGAAACCGTTATTGTTTTATGACCCCCTGATTAATACAGAAGTGCTAACTTTAAACGATTTATGGCCTTTGAAGTAATTGGAGCGGAAATCAAGCGTGGTCTACTGGCCACTGATCACCAGTCAATTACGTAACAATGCGTAACTTATGGCTAATCCGTGGACAGTACTGGCCTGCAGACGCTGATAAGGGATACTCTAGCCTGCAATAAAACCACAGGTGGACAGATAGTTTTGCATTGGTCAATTGTTTTTGCCAATGTGAAAGCTTATTTCAATATTTATGAATATTAATTAGCTTAGATCTTCTATGAATATGTCAGAAAAAAATGATCAAATCAGTTAATCGTATGAGAACACTTGCCTAATCGCATCAAAATTTCTAATCTACCATCTTGCGTAATTAGATTTACAACAATGTCTGACTCTGATTCTGAAAGCTTTGCTTTTGAGTTGATTTTGATACTAGCAAGTCTGAGTTTTCTGGGTTTTCTTCCTTTGATGACTCTTCCGAGTCCGATCATGATGATCAGGAACCCATTTCTGATTGGGACGTAACTTTTCACCACCGACGGTGCGTTTTTATTTACTGAATACAAGAAATTGCTTGTGATATAAGATAAAATTACATGCTCTTTATCAACTTTCCTTTGTGGTGTAGTGGTTAGTGCGTTGGTCTACGAAGCCAAGGGTTGCACGTTCAAAACCAACCTGATACTTTTTTTTTTTTTTTTTTTAATTTTTAACTAATAAAAATTATTAAAAAAAAAAAATACAAAGTCACCTACTTTAACACTTTATTACTGCTAAACAAAGGCATAAAACTGTATAATATTTAGTACCAATGGAAAGAGAATTTAATTTCCTACAAACTTTACATTGACATAAATAATGTCAAACTTACAGAAAACACTAAAAAAATCATATTTTTAACACTCGTGTGTGTAATGTGTGTGTAATCACACATTAGTGTGAAAACCCCTGTTCAGATCAGATAGCAGCCTTATCAGCTGACCATATAGGTAAGAGATTAGTGATGTAATCTTATCAGTGTTCTGTAAAGGATGCTGTACAGCTATATGTACTGTGTGGTAAAGGGTTAACCCTTTCCCTCATATAGACTCATTTTGACGCACTCAATAGGTACCACATAAAGCCTGATCTGCAGAAAACCACAGTTAAACCTTACCAAATTTAATTATAAAATCCTCATTTCCAGACCACTGAGGAGCAGCGAACAGCATAAAACCTGATCAGCCTGCGAGTTACTCGCAGGCTGATCTGGTTTTATGCTGTTCGCATAGGTCTTTTCATGGTGTCCTCTATGAGGGAAGGGGTTAACCATGAAGAGCTCTCTTTATCTCTTCTAGGAGGTGATACTCTCAACCATTAGGGGTTGGATTTTATTCCTTGCTTTTACTGAAAAGACTGACAAATACTCCAGGGAGAAATTCAAACCAACACCAGTGTTGTGATAATGTTATCTCCTACAACAAATATAGAAAACAAAATCATCAACAAAAGAGCACGAAATTAGCAAAACATTTTTGTTGATTTTTCTGATGAGCTAATATTGACTGGCATTTCTTATCTGATCAAATACATACTTGTGTCTTTTCTGGCAAGATTATATTTACTGTCATTTGTCATTTACTGTCACTGATCAAATACATATTTCACTTGGGCTTTACCAAGATGAAGTAAGATTATATTTACCAGCATTTATAGTCTGATCAAATACATATTTCACGTGTAGCTTTACCCAGGCGTAAGAGAAAATATGACCTTCAAAAAATTCAACACCTTCACTGATATAAGTAACATTTAATATGATAATTTTAGGGTAGATTACATCAGATGGAGATATATTTCAACTTCTTTTTCCGCATCATGCACACATTCTTTCATTGCAGAGCTGTTAATTGTATGTAGTGTAAGCGTCTGTCTGACATGCTTTGTAGAGGTAGCTCTTACAACATGTTTAGTATATATTTTATTAAACTGGGCCATGGATTTTGGAACATTTCTGAATTTTGACAAAGTGCTAAGGCCTTTCATTGATGGGAGTTAATTCCCTTGTAATGGTTACAATGTTATAAGAATATTGGTAATTTTTTTCTGCGGTATTTTTTTTTTTTTTTCCAAAGAAAAGTTTGAGAGTAAAAATCTGTGGTATTTTTCCTAAGAAAAGAATGAGAGTAAAATTCTATTTAAACTTTGCAGATAACTGGGTGCCTTGCCTGAATATAATAGACCTCTCCAGTGTTAACAGAAATGTTAGATTAAATTCTCAGATTATCCAGTAGCTATATTTCATGTGACTTTTCAGATGTTTACAGAGACATTTAAATTAAATTCTCAGATTATGTAATGGCTACACTGGGATATCATGTGACTTTTCTAATGTTTACAGAGATATTTAAATTAAATCATCAGATTATCCAATAGCTATACAGGGATATCATGTGATCAGTAGATGGTCTAGTTGATTAGCTCACCTGGCACAAAGTGCCAAGGTGAGCTTTTGGGACCAGCCTTTGTCCGGCATCCTTCGTCGTAAGTCATAAGTCATGAGTCATCAACAATTTACTTAAAAATCTTCTTCTCTAAAACTATTGATGGGAAAGTGATCAAAGTTTGCAAGGATTTTCCTAAGGTGATCCCCTATAAAAAATTGTTCAAGTGGTTCTGGTCTGTCACATAATTAGGTCACAGGAGCTAAAAATAGATTTTAAAAAGTGAAATCTTAAAAAAATTCTTCTCTAAAACCATAAGGCCTAGAGCTTAAATATTTTGTGTGGCTTTTTCTAGTAGGCCTCTACCAATTTTGTTTAAATCATGACCCTGGGGTCACTTTATTTTAATGGACTTATATAGGAAAAATCTAGAAAAATCTTCTTGTCAGAAACCACAAGGCCTGGAAGTTAGATATTTGGTAACTATGTAACATGGCCTAGTAAACTTCTACCATGTTTGTTCAAATCATGGCCATGGGATCATAATTGGCCCCGCCCCAGGGGTCACATGATTTTACATAGGCTAATATAGGAAAAAACTTGAAAAATCTTCTCAGAAACCACAAGGCCTGGAGTTTAGAATTTGGTGAGTAGCATTGTCTAGTAGACCTCTATCAAATTTGTTCAAATAATGGCCCTTGGGTCAAAATTGTCCCCGCCCCAGGGGTCACCTGATTTTACATAGGCTTATTTAGAAAACTGAAAAATCTCTGAGAAACACAAGCTGAGTTAAAATTTGTATAACTGGCTAGTCGACATCTACCAATTGTTCACACATCCCAAGTCAAAGCCTGCCTAGGTCCTGTTAATAAGGCTAATAGGAAAAAACTGAAAATCTTCTCAAAACCCAAGCTGGAGTAGATATTTGGTATGTAACATGGGCTAGTAGACTACCCACCAAACACCTGTAAAATTGCCTCCAGGTCACTTGATTTTACATAGCCTAATGATACCAGGTGAGCGATCCAGGGCCATCATGGCCGTCTTGTGAACAGCTTAGCTAGTAACAAATTGAAATTAATTCCCTAAATAATTAGTAAAGCATCATCTGAAAACCCATGTTCGATCAGTACACTTTGCTTCTTAATCAATCCTGGGATACTTGGTTAGCAACTTTGTACTTATGAATTATTTGTTAGGCATTACACTGTATTCATGACTGATCATTTGACCATTGAAACGGTGGGGGATTTTTAGAGCTCTGTTCTACCATGTATAGGTGATGTCATGCTACTCACTTTATTATATTAGCTTATCTTACGGGAACAATAAAAGCTTTTGCTTTTGTATCATCAACAAAGAGTATTTAAAATACTAAGTGTGATTTCACTGGTCGGCAAGTAGCTGATTAATATTCATGAAAACAAGGTTTTGCCAGCTGAAAATCCCAGGGTATATACAGTAATAATAATGGAATATATGCCATAGGTTTTTGACAATGTAGGTAAAGGTACCAGAAAAACTTGAGAGGCCTTTAAGTATCAGAATATGTTAGATTGGTGTTCCTCGTTATAATGCAATGTTATATTGGATGTTTACAGAACCTACTGCAAGTGTGTGAACGTATCCCAACCATTGGCACGCAGCTCAAGATCCTGTCTACAGTCAAAGCCACTATGCTGGGAGCCCAAGGTTTGTATCTCCCTAGAGAGATATATTTGTTGTCATAGTAACACTGAAAGCATTTTGTATTTTCTAATACCCAGTCATTCAATTGAAATTTAATCTCTCTAGATAAAAAATAGTGAGATCAAAACATGGTTTATTTTTTATTTTGAAAGAGGTTGCATTTCTCCATCTTTGCTGCAACTTAAGATTTAGTTCACTTTAGCACGTAATTTTCAATGTGAACTATTCAGAGTTGGATCATCCACAATATGATTTTCACTCAGCAATCTCTTGATCATTACTTGAGCAATATTAATGAAACTCTTTCATGGCTATAATATCTGCGAAGATCTGTCATGGCTGGTTTCAGACCATTAGTCAAGAGTTATGGCCCTTGAATTATAAAAAATGCAAAATATCTTCTTCTTTTTTTAACAATTTTTTTTATTTCTGAACCAAAATTTATTAAACCTGAAAGTAATGTTAATGGCTAGAATATCTTGTCCAAGTTTAGGTAAAGAAGATATTGGTTAAGTAGATGAATAATCATGGTATGTGTAGGAAAATGAAAAAAAGAAAAGTCACTTTTTTTAACTCTCATTTAAATCAAACATGGACACAATCAGTAATATAATATCTCAGCCATGATAGATTATGAATAATCTCAGACTAGTTGGTCAGGAGTTATGTTCCCAGAATTATTGATAAATGTCAGAATTTTTTTTATCACTCTAGCAACATAATAAAACTTTGAAAACTGTTAATGTCGTAAATTGTCCTTAAGAGCAGTATAAAGGTTTTTATTGTAAAACTATGGTAAGTGCTTCTCTGTTTATTATAGTTACCATAGTTTTGCTCTAATCCCTGAGATCTAATATAGTCATCTTGGTCAGTCAGCATGTCCACCCTTACAAACTGGGGAAATTATAAAGAAACACCTTACATAGTCAAGTTTTTATTTTTAATTTAATCAGTATCATTTTATTTCAAGGAAGTTTGTTAAGGAAAACAGACTTTTCACTGAAATATCTTTTTATCTTTTTATCCTTATTTATTTGGTGCTCATGATTTCGACTGAGGTCCTAAAGATAGGCTGTTTTCAGTTAAGAAGTGATGAATGTGCAATTGCAATGTAACATAGTGTTCATTTATGTTGTTCGCAAATTTGATATTGTTCAGCCTTGACCCACATTTGTGATTGAAATGAAAAATAAATAAATTAACAAATTATGGTGACTCATACAAATGACCTTGTATCAGGGCAGGATATATGGATGACCCCATTTTCTTTCTTTTTTTATTTCAAAGCACATTTAGTAGTATAAAGTTTGGTCCATGCTGGTCTAATACAAGTATTTGATGATAATAAAGTGTGAAAAACCAATCTTAATCATATCTTATTTAGGTATATGTCTAATGATGTTTACTCTCTTATTAAATTAAAGGTGAAGGTAGATATTTTTTTTATTAACCATTTCATGGCTGTGACAAGAGAATGTCTAATGTAAACTGTATATTTCCCCTGTTCGATTTGTGTAGTCAAGCCAGCCTGCAAGCTTA
The DNA here is from genome assembly GCA_021229015.1 of Solen grandis. Classification (NCBI taxonomy): domain Eukaryota; kingdom Metazoa; phylum Mollusca; class Bivalvia; order Adapedonta; family Solenidae; genus Solen; species Solen grandis. Next base: position 20,837,317 of record CM037790.1, on the reverse strand, counting down.
CCTTTCTGCCAAAATTCTGATTTTGTAAAACTCTGAAGTCTCCATCAATGTATGCATGTAAAATGCACCTATGTTTGTACTGGGCGCAGGACTAAGTTATGAAACAGATTATTTCGGTACATTTTTTTACCATATCTGTTTTTCCAAGAAATCAGTTGAGAGATTTCACATCCTTTGTTTAAATATGACTCTTATTCATTGTCAAATGCTAGTAAAGGATTTCCATTCATGCTTTGCCTTGAAACTTACCACCACTTGAGACAACTGTATAGTCAAAGAACGCCTAGATGAATCGAGCATTATGTTGTCTAGTACTCTACAGGATCTCCATGTTGAGATATCTGATGGAGATTGCTTTCCTTCTTTCCTGGTGTTTAAATTGTTTAATGGCCTATCCAAAGGAAATATCTTGTGATAATTGAAAGTGATGGAGATTTCATTGATAGCAAAAATAATGTTTGTGAAACTTGAGAAATCGTGAATAAAATAAATATGTAATTGCTTGTTTGTCTCTTGATATGGCTTTAAATGGCTTTGTATGTTTGCATAGTTCATTGTTGAAAATTGGAAGGGGTAAAGAGAGAGAGAGGGGTGAGGAAGAGAAAGAAAAGAAACCTTCCATACTTTTGCTACCCCTATCCTCTGCTTGTGATTTATAACCTGTTCAGTGTTTCTGCGTGTCATCTTTCCTCTAGATTTTAGCTGAATATTACTGATGTATATTGAACTAAATAATGTGATGGAAATGTTAAAATTGTTTGATAGCATGTTTGCCCATAATTGTATATTTCAGGTGTTTTTGTTTTTTTTGTGTGTTTTTTTAATTTATTTATTCACTTTTATCTTTATATATGATATGATGTATTTTGTATATGGACATTTTTCCTCGATGATTTAAGGACGTTTAAATATATGATTTTTTTAATTATTTTCAGATGAAGTTGCAGGTATGAGAAAGGACTTGTACACATTTTAGTCCAGTATTTAGAGTACTTGCTATCATAGTCAGACAGTAGAACTTACATATTGATACAAGTTATCTGCCCTTTATTGTTCAGGCGGAATACAACAACTCCTCTGTGTTACCTAAATTCTGGTTTGGGGGAAAAAATGGATGCATTCTCTGATTGACTTTTGTTTAACTGCATGTAACATAATTTAAAAATGTCTATCAAAATGTTCATGCTATCACTGTTACTGATTCCAGCATAATTTCTCTCCCTTTATCTATTTTTCATGCACTAGGTGTATTTCAGCATGCTGCTCTATTCACAGGCCACTATGGATGATGTGATTGGGAATTTTAGATTATCTCCATTTATTCTCTCTCTCTCTCTCTCTCTGTCTCTCATTTATAGGGGATAGACATATTGTTAATGTCAGGATTGTCTGTCTGTCACAATTTCTTCATATTTTTGTTGGGAGTCTTGAAATTTAAAAAAACACATGAAAACTATACATGGCAATGACTTTAAACTTTATATATAAATGATGAAAAGTAGGAGAGGAGCATTGACCAAGAACCATAATTCTGCCTGGTCCAATTTCTCAATTATCTCCCTTTATTTTTGTCAAGAAAATGTTATTTGCGAGTATGATATAAAAAAAAGCGGTTCAGGTAATAATGTTTCTATAGGTGAGGCACACTTTCTGGATATCAATGAAATCAGCATATTTATATCAAGATATGAATATATTGACATAGGAATTATCATGTTGCTGAGAAGATGCTCCTATTTAAATAATCATACACAAAATGCAAGTTTCTTTCAGTATATTACCAAACAGTGTTGATGTTAGGTCATCGTTACCATGAAACAGTACTTACTTGAGGTTTAGTATTTTTATGTCAGTTTCGTGTGCGTATGATTGCATCATGACACTGGAATTAATCAGTAAATTAAATTTTTAAACTGGTCATCTATGAAAGGAGACAAGTTATTGCAGTGATACTGATTTCTGCACTGCTGTGAGTGTTTCAACATGTATTGAGAGATAAACACATAGTTTCAGGTGAGAATTTACTTACTGGAACCAAAGAAATATGTTGAAATATAAAATAATATGTCGAAAGACATAATGTCATGATAGGAATGTATTTCATATATAACAAGTCTCACCTGTACATAATTTCATGTCGACATGTATATGGAAATTCATGTCATTATGTCTCTATCTCAACATGAAGGTTATAAATTTGCTGATATCAAAAAATAACCTGTCTCACCTTTAACCCTTTCCCTCATATAGACTCATTTTGACGCACTCAGTAGGTACCATAAAGCCTGATCTGCAGAAAACCACAGTTAAACCTTACCAAATTTAATTATAAAATCCTCATTTCCAGACCACTGAGGAGCAGCGAACAGCATAAAACCTGATCAGCCTGCGAGTTACTCGCAGGCTGATCTGGTTTTATGCTGTTCGCATAGGTCTTTTCATGGTTTCCTCTATGAGGGAAAGGGTTAAGGTAAAGACCCTGTATTGGTTCTGCTACATTTTGGACCTCATGGCCTTTCACGGAGATAACCAAGGTTTCCTAATGTTTCACTAGGGTACCTGGGTTATCTTGGTAGAAGTTAAGTGGTCCAAAACATAGTGGAACCATTACAGGGACTTTACCTTAATATCAAATCATAAAAATTGGCTTGGAAATCTGCACCATAATGCAGCTTTACCGATCAGACGGGCCCTAATTACCCAGTAAACTTAAATCAACATCAGAAGTCAGACAGACCATGTTTTATGTCGTGCTATAATAAGTCTGATTAATTGACACCTCATCGATAATGTGTTTGTCCTCAGTATGTATACGTTTCCTGGAAAAGCCATTCACATTTAGGTTTCTGTACTGTACTTTATTGGAAAGGTAAACTATCATATAGATTATGTTCCCATGCTATTATACTGTTCCAGATCATTTAAGTGACGAGTGTCAATTTGTGTGTATGCACTAACTACATGCAGTTTGAACTCAATGTATACCATGACCTTGGGAAGTCCTTGAATATTGTAAGAAAACTGTGTCTCCCCACAAAATAGAAGACTTTTAAGCAATGTGCATACTTATTGTGGTTAATTTCACATGGCTTGGAAGGAATTTTGATTGTAGAACTATTTACTTACAGGTAAAATATGTCCAAGAAAGTTACTTATCAACAATTAAATTATATCAAAAACACAAATTTCATAGAAATTCCATGAATTATTTTTTTACAACAACTATTTTATTGGGAAAATAGTTAATAATATTTTATTGGGAAAATAGGTAATAATATTTTATTGGGAAAATAGGTAATAATATTGGGGAATAAAGTTTCTGGTTATGGACAAGTACCTGTAAAATGTAGTAAATCCTCAAAAAATCAGGATTGATTAGAACAGGCCATCCAGTGTTGGTGTATTGGGATCTGTGGCCTAGCTCACCAAACAGTTCTGTTGTTTAACCATCTATCCTTAATTAGAATAGTTAGCATTAACCTTTGACCTGTTCATGTGTTTGAAGGGTCAGAAGATTAACTTCAGGGGAGGGTTTATCTGCACTCATCCTTTAATTCTCCTGACAAAACAGTTACCAGTTAGACTTGAGCTAATTTCAATCTCTCCCAATGACATCTATACACTGTCCCCTTGAGATGTTTAGGTTAGACTTAAGCTAAGTTCAATCTCTCCCAATGACATCTATACACTGTCCCCTTGAGATGTTTAGGTTAGACTTTTGCTTAGTCCATACTGTCACAAAGACATCTATACACTTGAAAGGTTTAAAAATACTATAGTATTTGATAAAGGCAGTGTTTCACTTGATGTGTTCTGTTTTAGAATCATGTCCATTTACAGTCCTTGAATTATCACAACTGTTAGGATTTGTTTGTAATGAAGAGATTTCTTTATGTGAATGACATTTGACTTCTGGTGGTAGAGATCTTAGTGTAAGTGGAAAGATGAACGGAGAACATTAACATCCTCATTCTAAAAAAGTTCACACTATCAAAAGATATGAATTAGGATCTTCTCAGTTCTCTTCCTTGTTTTGATTGTATCAAATGTCCAGATTTTATCCTTGAAGAACTTTTGTTCCAATACTTGGATGTTTGTTATCAAGATGCAACACTTCCCCATCAAAGATCATTTTCAGAAGATAAAAATAATGCCCAGTTAGTCTCCATCATTTTCTTGAATAAAAAGAAGCATGCAATTTTTTATTTGCAAAATCAGGTCACAGAACTCCTATTTTGTCAAGAAGAAAAAAGAAAACCTTGTGACAATACCAGGAAATTAAGGTAGCCCAAATCTGATATTCATTAAAGTTTTAGATGTTCTTTTCCTTCTAAAGCTTCCCCATTAATAAAATATGTTCCATTGTAAAAAGGATTTTTTTTTTATTTTCAACAGACTTCTATTTTTTTCTGTGGAAATCTAATCCCTGCCTTTGCCTATTTCTCAACAGATTATTTTTCCTTTTTTTTTTGTTCACAACAGTGTCACAAATAAACCTATGTGTTAGTTTGTGTTAACCAGGGGTCAACCATTAATCACATGGTATCCCTGCAGTCAAGCTTTTGGATAATTCAGTGACATTAAGCACACCACCATCCCAGGAACTTTCACTCAAAATAGATATAAGGTCTGGAACATACTTTCCTGAAATCCTCTTAACCCTTTCCCTCATAGAGGACACCATGAAAAGACCTATGGGAACAGCATAAAACCAGATCAGCCTGCGAGTAACTCGCAGGCTGATCAGGTTTTATGCTGTTCGCTGCTCCTCAGTGGTCTGGAAATGAGGATTTTGTAATTAAATTTGGTAAGGTTTAACTGTGGTTTTCTGAAGATCAGGCTTTATGTGGTACCTATTGAGTGCGTCAAAATGAGTCTATATGAGGAAAAGGGTTAAAGATTTTGCTTCTGGAATCTGTTACTACATGCAACACAGCTGCTCATCAAGCATGGTCAGCTTCAAGAAAAAGCTTCAGTATTCAAAATAGAGAATGTGTTCGTGCCCATTATTCATTACACTGGTTACAGCATTTATAAAAGAATTATTTTATCTCATTCAGACATGCTCAAATTCTATACAGCAAAGAAAATCCACAGTTTAATTCATAATTTAAAGTCATAAATTGCAGCTGAATATTTGATTGTGAGGTTAAGGGTTACTATTGGGGGGCAGTGAAAGGGAGAGATTGGTGCTGGAAACAGCTGGCAGATCTTTTGTAAACTTGGTGAACTGTCGTAGCAAGGAATGGGAGCAGATGAATAACTTACTGGACTATTTATTATGGACAATTTCAGCAAGTTGATAATTAAAATCACAAATTGCTTTATTTATGAAGTACAAAGGCATACCGTGTGATTTATTACAAATTGGGACTTATTATGTACCTGGTATACATAAAAAAGGGTGGCAAAGTAAAAATGAATATGAAAAGAACTTGTAAGGGTAGAGAAAGCTTCAGATTTATATTCCATGAACAGCACTTTGTTCTGAGTATAATACTTAAATTCCATCATTCTTGTTTCTCTTAATAAAATTACAACCATTTTTTTTTTTACATAACAATATACTATTAGTTGGTAAGATACAAATTTGTCAGTTTTATAGGCAAGTTATTTAATATTTCAAAAATCATGAATAATAGATGCATATCTCTTTCAAAAATCTAAATATTTTTCAGTGCTTAATTTTGTTTGTGAAATTTAAGCCTGACACTGAGTGTAGAATTGGAGACAAAAGATCTGAAAAAAAACTCAGTCTTAGTGCTTATTAAAGTTAACCCTTTCCCTCATATAGACTCATTTTGACGCACTCAATAGGTACCACATAAAACCTGATCTGCAGAAAACCACAGTTAAACCTTACCAAATTTAATTATAAAATCCTCATTTCCAGACCACTGAGGAGCAGCGAACAGCATAAAACCTGATCAGCCTGCGAGTTACTCACAGGCTGATCTGGTTTTATGCTGTTCGCATAGGTCTTTTCATGGTGTCCTCTATGAGGGAAAGGGTTAAGGGAAGTAATGTGTGTCTCAAATCCTAGTGAAATAGACAGATAAAGGATAATGTAGGACATGCATTTTGCAGTTTATTATTTCATAGAATAAACATTAATGTTTGCTTTTCTTTTTATCTATATTCTAACTTTAATAAATAATTCTTCGGAACTATGATGATTTGTATAAGTATAAATGAAAAGAGTTTTTGATTTCTGTTTGAGTTTTCCCTTTGGGCAGTACTAAGACACCATAATACTCTAGAGTCAAACATGGTAGTGGTAGAAGTAGGCCTATATATGGTGGGGATATAGGTACTGTGTAGATACATTATAACATGCTCCATTATAACGCGAAGGTCATTATAACTTGCTCCGTTATAACACGAAAGGCCATTATAACATGCTCCAGTATAACGTTAAGGCCATTACAACATGCTCAGTTATAACGTTAAGGCCATTATAACTTGCTCCATTATAACATAAAGGCCATTATAACATGCTCCGTTATAACGTTAAGGCCATTATAACTTGCTCCATTATAACATAAAGGCCATTATAACATACTCCGATATAACGTTAAGGCCATTATAACATGCTCCATTATAACATAAAGGCAATTATAACATGCTCCGCTATAACGTTAAGTCCATTATAACATGCTCCGTTATAACATAAAGGCCATTATAACTTGCTCCATTATAACATAAAGGCCATTATAATGTGTCAATAAGAAACCAGCCTACATTATTTATATTGATATTGACCTCCTCTTTTTCTATGTAATTACCCTCTGGCAGGATACATTTAGTCCAGTGGTGTTTCATGCGGTAGGTCCGTGGTTCTACCTGGATGTCTCGGTGCATTCGGGGTCTTCCTCCACCTGTAATTAGCTGGATGTCGCTATATGACTGATATACTGTGGAAGCAACTGTAAACTCAAATAGTCAAGTCAATGGTGTTTCAATGCCATCAGACTAGAACTGAAGAAGTCAGGGTCCTTTGAATTGAACCACTTCTGTACTGCTGCCATGACTTTTTTGTTGAACTGGAAGTGATGACCATGAAGTAAGGAATAAAAAGTAAACAGTAGCAGCTAGGCGGGATGTGGTATTTCACTCTAAAGCATCCATTAAAACCTTGCAAGTGTGGACTCTTTGGTTGTCTTGCTGGAGAAGAATCTCTTTAGAGAGTTTATTTTGTCAATTTTCACGGATTGTGATTCTCAGTTGGTCTAGTAAGTTTGCTTAGTACACACCAGTTATTGTACTCCTCTTTGGAAAATCATCCAACATAATAACTCCACTGGCGTCCCAAAATACAGTGGCCATCACTTTGCCAGCCGAGGGTAGCGTCTTGAACTTCTTAAGCGTCGGGGGGACCCAGGTCCTACCCACTGATGACTTTGAGCTTTGTCTTTTTGGTCATTGTATTATAAGGATCCAGGTTTCATCTATAGTTACCAGACTCAAAACAAAATTATCTTCCTTTGACCTAAACCACTTCAACATAACACTTACTGATGGGCTTCCTGTCATTCGTTTGTAGCTAAGGGATTTGAGATTTGAGTCTGTTACTGTAAAATGCCATGTATTGTGCGCATTTTTTTTAACTCATATTTCATTTCTGAAACAGTGGGTGTGCACAATACAAGAGAACTTCCACTAGGAAGCCATATAGGTTGTCTATTGGTATATTTCACGCATAAAACTGATATTTAAGCTTGATCGTATGTACTTGCCTGTAAAATGTTGTCTTTTTGTGATTTCTATCATGGTTTTGTACAATAAATGCATACGAAATCATTGTTCTGTTTTCATATTGGTGTTTACATTTTTTTATGCTTCAACCGGAAAAAACAAAAGAGAAGGTGTCAGTAGTTTCAGATTATTACTCAACTATCAGCTTTAATAAGGTAACAATGCAAATGCATGTGGATACTAAGCTGTGAAATAATCACTGCATTACACCTGGCTTGTGGAAGCAGTAGAACATTTCCACTTGCTGTGCAATCTAACATCTGTGAAATAACATTGAGTAAACAAGATGGCTGCCTCCTCATCGTATGAAACAGAGATGCGCATTATAGAAGGGAAATACTTTTTTCCAATGTTTCGAGCCTCAAACTCAGGATACGCACTATACAAGGATGCGCGCAATACATGGCATTTTGCAGTAGCTTGCGCATACCTAAACAATCATGTAAGATTGTCGAAACACTACCTGTGAAATGTCTAATGCCTTTGCTATTTTTTCCACCTGAATAATTATGTTCATAAGATTATACCAGATCCTGCACTTTCTTACACATTTCCAACCCAGAATTTTAACTTGAGATATGATGGCGCATAAACATCACTAAGCTTGCTATATTCTTCCTTGCCTGATTTCCCTTTCAAGAACAGGTATTGAATTACAGCACAGTACCTAAATTTTGACGAAAAGGAAGCCTTTGTATGGCTAGCCATGTTTGCTCAATGAATAAACTGATACAGATGAAAACTTGCCCCAAGGCTTAAATCATATTAAAACAAGGCATGAAAATCGGGGCCATGTCGGTAAACCAGAGATTGACTAGGCTGGTTACTTATTGACTTACCCATGTAGACTGGGACCCTAATAAAGTTATAATGGAGCTGCTATGTATCTAGGTTTGGACCCCAAATAAAGTTATAATGGAGCTGCTATGTATCTAGGTTTGGACCCCAAATATAGTTATAATGGAGCTGCTATGTATCTAGGTTTGGACCCCAAATATAGTTATAATGGAGCTGCTATGTATCTAGGTTTGGACCCCAAATATAGTTATAATGGAGCTGCTATGTATCTAGGTTTGGACCCCAAATATAGTTATAATGGAGCTGCTATGTATCTAGGTTTGGACCCCAAATATAGTTATAATGGAGCTGCACTGTATCTAGGTTTGGACCCCAAATATAGTTATAATGGAGCTGCACCGTATCTAGGTTTGGATCCCAAATATAGTTATAATAGAGCTGCACCGTATCTAGGTTTGGACCCCAAATATAGTTATAATGGAGCTGCAATGTATCTAGGTTTGGACCCCAAATAAAGTTATAATGGAGCAGCTGCACCGTATCTAGGTTTGGACCCCAAATATAGTTATAATGGAGCTGCACCGTATCTAGGTTTGGACCCCTTATATAGTTATAATGGAGCTGCAATGTATCTAGGTTTGGACCCCAAATATAGTTATAATGGAGCTGCAATGTATCTAGGTTTGGACCCCAAATAAAGTTATAATGGAGCTGCACTATATCTAGGTTTGGACCCCTAATATAGTTATAATGGAGCTGCACTGTATCAAACACATAATAGCACAATTTATATAAACGGAACTGATGGTTGTTGGAAATGAAAAAATGGAAGTTTGATTTTAACAGTGCAAATGTTTCCTGAAAAGTGTACTTTTTTTAGCTAGCATATGATATTGTTACAGAAATCTGGATCTTCACCATATAAAGTCGGTAACAACCATTTATACTGTTTGTAGGTCTCAGTTGAAATGTCACTGGGACTTATTCCTCGTTGGAACATCATTGCTTCCCCTTTACTCAGGTTGTAATCTTATGCCTGTTGCAGATGTGTTATTTAGAGCATATGACATGTGTTCAGGTTTTTGGGATTTTCAGTTCTTGCAAGATATTACAGGTGTATGCTAATGTTTACATTCTATTGTAAGACTCTCTTATGAACTTGTTCAAATTGTGTTTCAGTTTATTTTTGATGATACATTATTGCTTTGTATTGCAGATTTTTAGCTCTGATAGCCCTCTTGTTTACATCATATTGCAGGTGTTCAGTTGTTGCTTACAACTGATTACAGGTGTTAAATTATTTTTTGCATCCTATTTCAGGTTTTCAATTGTTTGCAAGTGTTCATTTATTGCTTACAACCTATATTACAAGTGTTCATTTGTTGTCTTCAGCCTATTACAGGTGTTTCAGTTATGGCCTTCAACTGATCACAAATGTTGTTTTTGCTTTCATCAGTTCTTGGTAGTTAGCAAACTGTAAAAACAAACACCTAAAATTCATCACCCACTCAGTGTGCTAAGTTTTTTATTTCTTTATAATTAATGAGTTATATTTTCTCTCCATTATAGAACCTATTCCAGCACCAGATGGGAGTGAAATAGCTTGTGGTAATATCACATGACCAATCCTATTTGTTTGCATGTTTACAAAACTGCTCTTGTTTTGGCTAACATATTTCATGTAAAATTTGATACCTCACAATATGGCTCCTCATCTGATCCAAAAGCAAACTTGAGTCATTGGATTATCTTCTTCAGGGTGAATTGCGTAAGAAATAGCATTAACTGTTTTAAAAATGACTGAATGAAAAGGTCAGAAAGAATAAAAAGAATAACTAATTCTTCAGAACTGCGTTGAACCATGGAGAGATCAGTCCTAAATATGTCAGATAAGAGCCGGGTATTTAAAGCTTGACCAAGATAAGGGCAGTTTCCACCCTGTTTAGAAATGACAAGTGTGATTTTACAATGGTCCCATTGCACGTGTGTGGTATATCCCCCTGACTACTTTTAACAAGTAAAAAAACGTTTAAATAATAAATAAGCACCATTTGTTGGCTTTACTGAGTTAAATTTTCTCCATTTTAAAAGCAGTGCATCTCTATCTAATATGCTAATAGTAGAAAGTAATCAACATCTTTAGTCTGTAGGTCTATAAATTAGGGAATTCTGGATGTTGAGGCAATTCTTGATTTACACTGAAGGAATTTGGACTTGACAGTGGACAACAAATGATGCTTATAACAGTAACACAAAAATTTAATGTTAGACGTATGTATGAATATACCATGTTTCTGCTATCTATTCAAAAGTATCAACTTGTTTGTGTATAAGTTTAAGCTTTAATAATACCCTCAATTATGTAGTTTGGGGAGGGCAAGGGACTAGTGGAGATGAAAGGTATCCTCTATAATACCGGAAAGAACATACATTTTAGGGGGGGGGGGGTCTATAAGTACCAATATGGTGACAATTTTTATCACTTTTAAAAAGTTTTTAAGGTATGCCTAAGACAGAAAAAAATTGAGCATTTATGATGCAAATGTAATCTGATTCTTACCATTTAAATAGCAGTAAAGTACACAAAGGAAGAAATTCTCATAAATAGCTGTAAAGTACACAAATGAAGAAATTACCCTTTTGAAAAGCAAACAGTTACAAGTAGATATTAAAGTTCATTTCATTGAAGTAATAAATGACATTCAATGTTGATCCCCCAACCACACACTTCCATAGAAGACTCACAAGCCCAGTTTTCCTGGAAATCTTAACTGAAGGAGATAATATTTTACATCCTACCTGTACTAAGCAATGGATTGACATCACAAAATGTTACCTCTTCAATACATGTGAGTTTACCTATGCCACAAGCATAACAAACATAAAAACAAAATTGCTATTTTTGGTACTGGCTATCACGCTTCTGTGTAGGGGATAGCGCCAAACTGAAAGTAGAACAGATCACTTATTCAGGGTACTCAAGTGTTGACTAAAAACTGCATCCTTTCTCCTTTTAACATTAGAAATGACAAGAGAACATTGTGAATCTGATCAGATTGAAACTTGGTGTCGGTCTGATCTAGCTTAACTGTGATATGTCACAGTGTTTGAGGCTTAATTGTGGGGTCAGGTGTTATGGTGCTGAGACGGGGCCCTCCTCGCAAGGTAATTATATGTAGTCAGAAGTCTGGTCTTCAGTACACCCTCTTTAGTTTAATGGATGGGTATCACATAAGTGCCGGTCCACTTGGACCGTGTGGTTAGGGTGTCTGCCCTGTAAAGTGGGGTCACGTGTTCAGTCCCTGACAGAGACATACCAGTCATAAAAAATGGCATTATTTTATCTCCATTGTGCTTGGCGCTCAACACAGTAGGGTAGTACTAGGAGTGGTTGGCCGGTACCAGGATAATGTGGTACCAGGATAATGTGGTACCAGGATAATGTGGTACCAGGATAATGTGGTACCAGGATAATGTGGTACCAGGATAATGCTGGTACCAGGATAATGTGGTACCAGGATAATGCGGTACCAGGATAATGTGGTATCAGGATAATGTGGTATCAGGATAATGTAACTGGGTGTGGTATCACAGTGAGGCTGTATAAGCCACAAAAATACATGAATGACTTAAATGATGTTAAACTGAAGCAAACAAACACCAGAGATATACATACACCATATAAAGTTAAGCCTGTGATAACCTCTACTAAGCAGCCTACCTGCCTAAACTCTATATTTCATATAGTCTCATTTTACACCATAGCAAACAGAGCAGTCCCAGATCAAACTTCACCCTCTAGAAGCTGATCAGGGTCTCCTCTGTTTGTTCATACAATATTGTAATTTACATTCAACACAGTCCACATAGAGAAGAAAACTCCATTTTAAAGATTCAAATGATAAATTTGTACATGAATACTCATGTAATAAAGGATTATGCTGCTAAGTTTAAAGATTAAGAAAATTGATAATTCAGAATCTTTAAACATTTTAACTTGGCGGCATAATTAACCCTTTATCACAATTCACTGAACAAAAACAGAAGACCCAGTTAAGAACCCCTGCTCCTTGATAAGGGATTCACTGACTGGGGAGGAAGGGGTAGTGGTTATTCTTTGAAATGAATACAGGAATGTTACAAACCTTTTGCTTATTTTTGAGTAATAATTTTGATAGCAGAAACATGTTTTCATGGAGTGTAAGGCACTTACTGCTCTGTTACTAAATATGGCATATGATGTTGCTGTATTGGAACAGTAGAGACTTGGCATATGTGCATATGTGTAATGCATCTTAGCCTATGACATCACAATGACATGGTAGATATATTTAGGAACAAGGACACAGTAGCTATATTTAGTAACAAAGGGCCAGCACTCTGGGCAGTTTTCAGCATCTCTTTTTTTTCAGGTGGTCTAGCATCTTGATGTGGCACATTGTTGGAATGGGATTATGATATACAAGCCTGAGTTGGAATGTATATAGACAGCTGAGTGTGAAACCTACTAACTTGTTATTATTGTTTATTATAACCATTCAAGCGTTGGGGTGTTGGTATGAATACCATACCTGAGACACCTGCTGATCAGCAGGTCTGAGGTTCTTCATAGTTATTGCTCTCTATCTGGTACCCATGGGACAGATGTTCTTTTACATACCGATAACATGGGATTGATAATTTTCCTGAGTATCCTAAATATTTCAAATGTTTTTAATTATATTAACAATTATTAATTTGAAAGAGTATACAGAACTATTTCTTTATCGTAGTGTAGTTTCCTCTGATTGCTTCAGATAGTTATGATGCCATAGCATGAGCTGGCTAGAACAGGGGTTGCTTGCTAGCAACCATATAACTAATGTTAATTCTGCCCGATATGTAATGAAGAAATCTACACACTCAATCGAGGGTTGACTGCCAAACTTTCTCATCTCCCCGTATTCCTATATGCACTTAGAATATTTTTGTGGTCAACCCTCACTTTACTTTATACAGTCTTTCTGTCAGTGCAAAGTATCAGGTTTGCTGTAAGACCAAAATCAAAACCACATCTATGACTTCAACTTTTTATCTCAAAATGTTTAGATAATAAAAAGTACAGATGTCCTGCGAACAGTCATCGTTAGTGACATAAACTGTGTGACATTCCAACATGACAGCAGACAAAAATATCCACAGTGTTACTCTGCATTTAGATTATAGTCGGTTTCTTTTGGAAAGTTATATCATTCAGCAATGTTAGTGACAGCGTGCGTGGGCAAGATGTGACCATGTGTTGACTTCCTGATTTGTTTGACTGCCCACTCAAAACCACCAAGTGGGCAAAAAATAACAATAGGAATACAGAGCTCTTATTTCTAATGCAGATTTTGTGCAGTTTTTGCACTGTGGGACCAAGCTTGGATTTCAGCATACAAAGCACAAAAAAGGTGGTTCAGATTTGAGACTGAACATCCAAATGGTCATATCTGCTTACCTGCTAAAAAAAAAATGGTTTCCATGGCTAGTGTTTATATTTAGTCAAAGACTGACTGTCACTCAGGCCCTCACTACTGTTGGTTATATATAGTCAATGACTGGCTGTCACTCAGGCCCTCACTACTGTTGGTTATATATAGTCAATGACTGACTGTCACTCAGGCCCTCACTACTGTTGGTTATATATAGTCAAAGACTGACTGTCACTCAGGCCCTCACTACTGTTGGTCATATATAGTCAATGACTGACTGTCACTCAGGCCCTCACTACTGTTGGTTATATATAGTCAATGACTGACTGTCACTCAGGCCCTCACTACTGTTGGTTATATATAGTCAATGACTGACTGTCACTCAGGCCCTCACTGCTGTTGGTTATATATAGTCAATGACTGACTGTCACTCAGGCCCTCACTACTGTTGGTTATATATAGTCAAAGACTGACTGTCACTCAGGCCCTACTAGCTGTTGGTTATATATAGTCAAGACTGACTGTCACTCAGGCCCTCACTACTGTTGGTTATATATAGTCAATGACTGACTGTCACTCAGGCCCTCACTGACTGTTGGTTATATATAGTCAATGACTGACTGTCATCAGGCCCTCACTGCTGTTGGTTATATATAGTCAATACTGACTGTCACTCAGGCCCTCACTGCTGTTGGTTTATATAGTCAATGACTGACTGTCACTCAGGCCCTCACTGCTGTTGGTTATATAGTCAATGACTGACTGTCACTCAGGCCCTCACTACTGTTGGTTATATATAGTCAATGACTGACTGTCACTCAGGCCCTCACTACTGTTGGTTATATATAGTCAATGACTGACTGTCACTCAGGCCCTCACTACTGTTGGTTATATATAGTCAGTGACTGACTGTCACTCAGGCCCTCACTGCTGTTGGTTATATATAGTCAATGACCTGCTATCACTTAGCCCCTCACTGCTGTTAGTTTGAGCCTGGTCTTGTCATTTAATTTTTTACGACAGTGGAAGCCTTTAGACTGGCATGCTGTAGGTTTTGTGGTTCTACCAGGCTGCCAATGTGCACCCAGTGTCTTCATCCAGACAGTGAGGGGCTGAGTGATCGTCTGCCAGCCATGTAAAGTCATAGAACTGTAGAACAACATCTTTATTATGATTGTTAATTAATTATTATGTTGTAATTAATTTATGTGTCTTAAAAATTTAAATCATCATCTATTCATAAGGTAAAATTGCCTAGCTAGTTGCTTTTCGTTGCTTATTTGTTTTACATCACCTCACCTATGTTTTCAGTAGGGGGCGTAAAAAGTTGACTTGAATGTATGTTTATGTTTAGATTCAAAATCTGTATTCCCAAGTTTTGTATTGTTTAGCCATTGATCAGTGTATTTGTAATTTGAATGATTTTTTTATCCACAGGAATATTTTTTCTTGCTCATTTATATACATGTAGTGTGTATGTGTGTAAACTGTTTACAATATGTGTATACAAAGCACATTGTTTAATTGTTGTTGTATTGCATTGGTGTTGTATTGCATTGCATTGGTGTTGCATTGTATTTTAAGCCTATTGTGCACAACAGCCTGTGCCTTGTCACACAACTAATCTGGTTTGTTTGCTTTCTTTTACTGCCTGCTTTGCACCGTGGAAAACAGAGTCTAGTAAGTTACCCATACTACCATACAGAAACTATGGTGTATCCATCATCAGTTTCCCATGAATGCCTATTACATATTTCTAATAAATGGCCCATGGGTTTCAGATGATGCCATGTATCTAGCCCCTGTGTTGTATGTCATGATTATTGGAGATTGATCAGCACCTTGTCTCACTTGCACCTGTGTCATGCTATGTCACTTCAGCTGTGTCCACCAAGGACATTGACAGTCTGCAAGCAAAACTATTCCAAACCGACAATGCACCTATGTCTGCTAAAGACAATGCACCTATGTCTGCTAAAGACAATGCACCTATGTCTGCTAAAGACAATGCACCTATGTCTGCAAAAGACAATGCACCTATGTCTGAATAGGACATTGCACCTGTGTTCAACAAGGACATTGCACCTATGTCATACTATGTCATTTCACCTTTCAATTTATGTTGTGTATTTCACCTGTGTCTGACCAGGACAATGCTTGGACACTGCACCTGACTTTATGTCTGAGTAAAATTATCATCACCTAAATAATTAATCTTCTAGACAGATCTGTAAAAAAGATTGTTAGTCTTAGATATTAGTATTTATTATTAGATATTAGTATTTGACTTTCATTGCTAAAGTTGAAATGATAAATACAAATTTGTAGCATGTTAATGATAAAGTAATTTGTAGGGTTGGCTGTTGAATTTAGATATAGCATGCTTGAAATATGAGTCAAAATAACAACCATGCATCTCAAGCAAATTATTTCTATAGAAATAAAAAAAAATGTTTGACGCATTTGAAAGTGTAGCAGTATGTAGATTGTGGTCTGCACAAACAGGAGTATACCCCGGTACTAGGATATCATTCATTATTACTCCTAATGCATGCACTTTAATTAAACTGGTTGATTGCTGAAGTATTGTATGATCACTTATCATGATAATTTTATGATCATGTTTGACATACACAGTTGTTTTTTCTTATTACATGCTTGTTATGATTCAGAAAAATGAAAAGTACAAGCTCTTTAAGGTTGGTTAATGATCCATTTGCACTAAATATTTCAATAGGAGGATTTTAATAGTCATCCTTCTTCAATGTACACTGTTTAGCCTGAGCACATGTGCAAGCATCCCCTATCAGAAATTACTTTTAAGCAACATCTCATAAACCACAATTTGATTTGATCAGTTGAAAAAGATCACAGGAGCTAAAAATAGATTTTGAAAGCGAATACTTAAGAAATCTTTTTCTTGAAAACCTCAAGGCCTAGAGCTAAGATATTTGGTGTGCAGGAAATTAATATAGTGGACCTATACTAAGTTGGTTCAAATCATAGCCCTGGGCCTGGGTACAGGTTCAGTTTTGTGTATGTAATTAACAACATGCTCAGGGTGAGCTATTGGGATCACCCTTTGTCCATCGTCGTCCGTCTTGTGGCGTCAACAGTTTTCTTTAAAAGACCTCTCCTCTGAAACTTCTTGGTAGAAATTGATAAAACTTTGCATGAATGATCAGAATTTAAGTTCAATTGGTACAAATGGTCATCTCATGGCAGGCTACCATAATTGCAGAAAAAGAGTTGATCCCTTGAAAAATGAGACCCCTAAGGGGTCACCTAGTTTTCTTATAATTATACTCTATATGGAAAATTTCAAAATTCTTTTTCTTTGAAGACCATCCCCGGTGGCTGGGTGGTTAGAGCGTCCACCTCCGTAGCATGAGGTTGTTGGTTCAATCCCCAGCTGCGACATACCAAAGTCATAAAAAATGGTACTGTTATAGCTCCCTTGCTTAGCGCTCAGCATATAAGGGTAGTTGCAGGACTGGTTAGTCCGGTGTCAGGATAATGTGACTGGGTGTGGTATCATGCCACATGTCTATGGCATGATACTCCAGTGTGGCAGCACTATATCTGTCTCATGTAGACATCAAATGACTGAAATACTGTGGGTGGGACGTTAAACCCAACAAACAAACAAATAAATTTTCTTTGAATGCAATGCATGGTCAAAATTTAATTTCATTTGGTACAAATGATCACCTTATGGCTGACTACTGTATTTGCTAAAATAATGTTGATCCCTTGAAAAATGAGGCCGTAGGGTGTCAGCTATAGTTTCCTTATATACTCCATATAGAAGATTTCAGAATTCTTTTTCCGTGAAACCAATGGTTAGAATTTAATTTCTTTTGGCATGCATTGTCACTTCATGGCTGTTTACCTTAATTGCTGAAATAAAGATGATCCCTTGAAAAATGAGGCCCCTAGGGGTTTTGCCTAGTTCCTTTATAAAAATTATATTCTTTACAGAAAATTTCAAAATTCTTCTCTTCTAGAACTAAACGTTCAGAATTAATTGTTATACTAGTACACTAATGGTAACATCAATGTTTCCTACTATAATTGTATACACATGTTTGATCCCTTGAAAATTTATGCCTTCAGATGTTTGACTAATTTAAGAATTCTTTCTATCTGAAACTTGAATCTGGTTGCTGCTTGAAGAAACCAGGTAAACTCAAGTGACTTGAATGGTTTTACTCTGGTGAGCGATCCTTTAACCCTTTCCCTCATATAGACTCATTTTGACACACTCAATAGGTACCACATAAAGCCTGTCTGCAGAAAACCACAGTTAAACCTTACCAAATTTAATTACAAGATCCTCATTTCCAGACCACTGAGGAGCAGCGAACAGCATAAAACCTGATCAGCCTGCGAGTTACTTGCAGGCTGATCTGGTTTTATGTTGTTCACATAGGTTTTTTCATGGTTTCCTCTATGAGGGAAAGGGTTAATATGAATTTTCACTTTACACAGTTTGATGCTCATAGCTTGGAATTATGTTGCAGTCCCACTGATATATTTGTATAATAATGGTGACGTGCATTCTGGATGGAAAGTTAAAAATCTTGAAGGATATTCTTTCACTTGGCCCTGTTGTACTTAAAATGTTCTGCATTGTTTGTTTTGTTGACGCCATGAGTGTTTGAGCTACATTTTGAATGCATACAAGCTGTAATATTGTCATTTGTAGTCAGTTTTTAAAATAAATTGGCACAAATGTATAGGATCCAATAGGCAGTTCAAGGTGCAGTTGATTTGAACAAATTTATATGGAATGGTTGTAGGGGAGAGAGTATATTTTTCAGCTTTTTACATACATGTAGTCCAATATGTAGTGCATAAAATGCTTAGCAATCTCAAAAAGAGGATTCAGCTATTTCATTTTGAGACAAATAGAAAACGCTTTGAAAAAAATATTTTTATTTTTAATTGAGTATACATTGTATGTAACACAGCTTAGGAACAACTTACATTATACATGTATCATGTGACTTTAAAATGTGTCACAGGATACATGTTATGTGACTGGATCACATTGAGGATGTGTCACATGACCTGGTCACATGATTACTTAATTTAGGTTCAGAGGAGGACCAGGAAGCGACCGAGATGCTGGTGGGTAATGCCCAGAACTTGATGCAGGCCGTGAAGGAAACGGTGCGTGCGGCCGAGGCTGCTTCTATCAAGATACGTGTTGACTCCGGCTACACCATCCGCTGGCTCAGGAAGAGACCTTGGTACACGTGAGCAGACAGCATGCCATGTTGCATCTCCCGTATGCAGCATCTAGCAATGGATGAAGAAAAATAGAAATGTAATGGACTATGTGGTAAAATTAGTTGTTTTTTTTTCTTCTTTTAAACAAGTGCAATGTAGGGTTTCTTGAAACGAATGTTAGGGAAGATATGATTTTGCAGGATTTTTTAAAATGTGTTAAAGTACGAGTCGATCTGACGACGTTTTTGTCGTATCGACAGTTCTTGTTTTACATATGACTTTTGTCATGTGTTGGACAATTTTAGATGTATACCTGGTTAATGTTGTCATAGTTCATTTTTACATTGTTTTTGAACATTTTTCAACAATCATTTTTTTTTTTTCTAGTTTTTCATTGTAAAATTTTTTTTTTCTACTTCAATGTTTTACATATGATATTATATGCAGCTTAAATTATAAAACATGTTAACAAGAAAATTGTGTTTAAAATGTGGAATTTCATCACATCCTTAGTAAAACAGGTCCTAAAAAATGTAAATATGTGGAAAATAATCTGTAAAGACATGTGAAAGTTGTTTCGTCCATTGAAAGCCAGAAGGGCCCATCAGTCTTCTTTTTATATATACTGATGAGCCCATCTGGCTTTTTTGTTATATTTGAAGTATATGAATCATGAACACTTATGCAAAATGGTATGTGATATAAATGAAGCCTTATATGAACAGTGGTGAGCAGCTTGATGGTTGACATAGTAATGCTTGTTATACAGGGTTGGTGGTTAGACACCGGTGGACCCCTGTTTGTCTAAGATCTGCTGTGTTTAGTGTGGGGTTTGGGTGTGACCTGGGTAGATTATATTGTAGATACATTTCTAGCTATCTGTGACACCTGGGATTTGAAATGGAACCAGGGCAGCTGTTCTGTAGATAAAGGCAGGTCACATGATGTTCAGTGGCTGATCCATTATAGTCTTGGGGTTGGGATGGATGTGTTAAAAGTTTGTTACTTGTTATAGCAGAATGTATTGTAGAATGTATTGTAATTACAGTAAAACCTCATGATGAAGACCACCATTGGTTCCCGCAAAAAGTGGTCTTAATAGTGAGGTGGTCTTAATTCCAAGGTGGTCTTAAAGTGAAGGAGGGGGGGGGGGGGTACAAACATTATTTACCTTGTTGTAAACAACCTTAAGTTGGAGCTTATTTCAGTGGATCCACACTGTATATGGACGCAATGTAGAATTCATTTCTTGAAAATTTATAATTTTTACAAACATTTATTAAATAATTGTCTTCCAGAAATATCAGTTGTCATTTCATTTTTTCCCCTGGTGCTTATCTGATTTGTAGAGTCACGGGGCATTCAGTCTACTTTTCACATTGGTGTCATAATTAAATATTATTAAAATTTGATGTCTACATTTATAGCCTATTCTTTTCATTGTATGCTGTTTTTTTGGTTTACAATTGTTAAGTTTGTATACGAATTGTAATATTAAGATCTGCTTTTTAAATGATGATTAAAAAGAATATTTTCATTTCATATAGACTTCACAAAAATCTTTAAATTGATTTGCTTGCATTTCTGGAAGGGTAAGGAATGTTACTTTTGAAGTATACCTGATAAATGTCAACCTTTTTTCTGTATGTTATCACCCAGCTATATATGACACTTATGATGAACATGTGTAAAAACATCACTTCTGACCTGAATCCGAGTCACTGGCCATCAGGCTATTGTCACTATACACCAATCAGATCGTACTCAAAATATTGAAGGATAGCTTGTCCAAAGCATGATCTTTACACACACAGCGGGGCGTCACATCGAAGAGAGGAGGATTTCTCAGCCAATTACGTTTTGTTACACATGCTGTATGGTTTGATTACAGCATTAAAATGCATAAAGAGTATTTCCTGATCAGTGATGGTCTATGTCTGAAATGCTGAAATTTTTAAATGTGACGTGCCCCATATGGGATAAAGGTAGATCCACAACCAGAGAATGGTAAAACTACATCCTGTAGATGTAGTGCCCAACATTATAGATGAAGTCAGGTTCTTTGCCCAGTTTTGAACAGGAATTGAAAAGTCATTGTATAGGAATCAAGGTTATTGCAGTTCAAGCAAGGGTTACAACACTTTGAATGAGGTATGACTGTATGTCAAGTTGTAGTTGCCTGGCAACCTGGTGCGTCTCGAATACACAAGGTTTTTTGAACTGAAGGTATACATAAAAAGAAGGACTGCTTTACACATACATTATTGTGTACGTGTATTTATATTTTACCGAAGAATGTATATGATGATTTCTTGCCAGCAATTTCCTCTATTTTAATTCTCCAACTGGTAGACATTGCATTTCAGTCACTGTCACGAAATTATGGCCTTGGGACTTAATAGAATTGAACATTTATTGTGAGCAAGGGTATTTTTGTTGAATTGAAACAGCTAAGAACCTTGAATGGTGTTGTCACTCAGTTTGTACTTTGGTTTATTCCTAACATTTACAATAGTTTTACACAACTCATTGAATTGCTCAAGCATCACCTGGTTGAGTCAGTATTATGACACAGATTTACATCATTGCACGTGCAGGGTCAGTAGGGGGTCTGGATAGACAGGGGGGTGTGGGGGTGGTGGGGTCTGCTCAAACATAGTTCATGTGTTAGTCTGCACTTCCTGTACCCCAGGTGTCCTGGATAATATCTGTACTTTGGTTCATTAATTAACCCTTTCCCTCATATAGACTCATTTTGACGCCCTCAATAGGTATCACATAAAGCCTGATCTGCAGAAAACCACAGTTAAACCTTACCAAATTTAATTACAAAATACTCATTTCCAGACCACTGAGGAGCAGCGAACAGCATAAAACCTGATCAGCCTGCGAGTTACTCGCAGGCTGATCTGGTTTTATGCTGTTCGCATAGATCTTTTTATGGTGTCCTCCATGAGGGAAAGGGTTAAAACCTTAGAATCTCCCTTTCATGCTGAAAAATTTCAAATGGTATTGGCAAGCTAAGAAAAGTTGTATCCAGTGAATTTCTTTACTTTTTGTAACTGATTGGGTTTATATTACCTTTTTTGGGACTAAAGAAGAACAAGCATTAGTATATACCACAATGTTTGTCATTGTTGTGTATGAAACTGTCAGCAACAGTTTGATATCTTTTGATGAATGAGTTTCTATAGAGAATTATTTCTAATACTTACCGGTAGCAATATTTGTTGTATTGAATGAGAAATACATGTTATATAACATGATAGGAATATTTGTTGTAATGAGTGAGAAATACATGTTATATAACATGATAGGAATATTTGTTGTAATGAGTGAGAAATACATGTTATATAACATGATAGGAATATTTACATGATAGGAAAAATACATGTTATATAACATGATAGGAATATTTGATGTAATGAGTGAGAAATACGTTATATAAAATGATAGGAATATTTTTCTAAACACATGGTCCTTAAACAGAGACCCCATGAATATTTTCTTGCAGATTTTTGTCTTGATGAAATATTAATTTACTGAATTTTCAGTTGTTTTTAAAACAATGGCTTTTTTGTTGCTGTGTAGACAGGAGCAGACCCTGATCAGACTGCTCCATAATTTGTAGCTTTTTTCTTCACAGACTATAACACAAAGGAAAATCCGATGTTTTATTTACCATTTTAAGCTCAGTAAATCAGTTCATACATTTGTCCATGAATATTTATGAGGCAAAGGATTAGACACATTTTGAAAAAAATGACATACAGACATCAGGGACCCATTTCACCAAACCTAGTACTGGTACAAACAAATTTGATCTTAGTCGTGAGATTGTTGTCTGATGTGGTGTGTACTGATTTCTTATTGCACAATAAAATGAAGATACGTCATCCATTTCATTGCATTATATAAATCAGAACTTTTATTGAAGTAAAAATCACAAGAATAATATTTTATATCTTTGAATTTCAGATTACAAAGAGCTTCATTATTTAAAAGTGAAGTGGGTGACTGCTTTTCAGGACTTATTCAAAATATTTTGTTTGGTGACAGTTTAATATGTACTTTTGTATACAGGTAGATTTTAATATTTTTACATGTTTAGGGGAATGGGTGGGTTACAGATATATTTTAAGTAGGATGTTTGTGTCTAATCTTACAAGAGCAATGAGAAATAACGGACAAGGAGTGGAGTCTGAATCTAGACACTAAAGTAGGGCACATGTTTAGAGGGGGAGGGGGTTGGGGGATTGGGACAGTAGTTAGACACGTGTACGTAGACTGCTAGAGATGCCTTGTTCTTTTCCAGGAATGTATTCAATATTATATGTTCGGTGCCGTTACTTCTGTATACAACATTTTATATCTGTTATTGAATGTATATATTCTGTTTGACTTTCCACACTGTTTGGGTGATGGCACTTGTGTCTTGAATGTTTCATTTTATAAAAAACTAAGAACTCCACCACTAAATTGTCATAAATTTCTATTACTGTGACAAAAACTTAAAATAAAAACTAAACATGTTATTGATTTGTTTTCTCAAATAAAGTGCAATTGAGTTATACAGAATCAGCTATGTCAAAGATGATTAAAGCAAAAAATGTGCCATAGAATATACCTGTGTTTATTCAAGCATTTTGAATAAAGTAAGCAAATTTATCTGTTTTGAAATAAAGATGATATGGTTGGCATATCAAACTGCAAATCTCATGTTTACTGAATAGGATATTTATGTGGTAAACAAGATTTGTTTATCAGAGACCCTGTGTACATGAAGAGTGAGGATATTCCATATTTAGATAACACCTTGGGATGAAGTCTACCAAATATGATATTCATTACAAGGGGGTATGCAAGTTTCGTTTGAGCAGAAACTCATTTTACTGGTCTTTGTCTGGTCAAGTTGTTGAGCAATGCAGTGACATTGATAATCGTTCAGTCATCTCTGTTCAGGTTTATAGAAACAAAAACTAATTTTCGAGAAGTTCATCTCTCTGTCTGTAGAGGTCAATTCTGTGTTGTTGTTCACCTTCATGAAAGTGACCCGCTCAATGTGTTCCTGTAGTTCTCTGGATGCATGTCCTACCAACCTTTCTTCTAACCAGACCTCCCCAGTGGTCACTTAGTACTTGCTACATGGGATAGCATGGTCATATCCTTGCTGTCCAGAGAGGGCACCAGGGTCTGGAAAGTACCATCCTTGTATCACCAGGCCTTATTCAGTTAACAAAACAATAAAAAATCATGGGGAAAAACACTGTAAACTCTTTGTAATGCACCGATATTATTAATTTCCAATCAGCCAATGAAATTAAATTTCACTGGATGCCTTATCTGCATAAAAAGATTCAGCAGCCAATCAGATGGGAGACTTTATAACACACCTCTACAAACTTTTTGCAGTGTTGTAACCCAGAGTATTCAATGGTAATGAAAAGGCTGGGACAAATCATGCACCATCTTTCCAGGGACTAGATTTTATCTAGGTCACTGATCAAACCAAACACATTTTTCTGACAGCAAGTGCAATTATACAGTGAGCTTTTTTTTTTATTAGTCTCATCCAATAACTGTGTGTATATGTTTTATATTTTATCATTATTTATGCTTCATATTTTAGTCATGTATTTTGGCTACTGTAGGAATGTAACTGTTATTTCAATAAAAATATATTTCGTAATATGTTTTGTCTTTCATTTGCCTTGGAATTACTATATATCTCTACTACACACCAGGGATTCTATATTGTGTATAGAATCCATGTACATAATCTTCCAGCTGGCTTGCGGTAGGTCGGTGGTTCTACCCGGATGCTGCCGTGCATTCGGGGTCTTCCCTCCACCTGTAATTAGCTGGACGTCGCTATATGACTGAAATACTGTCGAGGCGACGGTAAACTCAAATAGTCAAGTCAAGTCCAGAGAGGGATGTACAGAGTAATTACATACAAAGGTAAACCCAATTAAATACAATTACAAGCAAAAGAGGTTTACAAGTACTATTTTAAACGACTTCCATTTAAAATCCTGCAGCCAGTGGAAAAGTTAAAGCCCAGGCAAGTCTGTTGACATTAATCTATTACCTTTGGACCCCCTGTCCCTGCATGACCTTGACCTTTGGGTTAGCAATCTGAATCTTGTGCATGACACTCTAGTCTTAATAAAGCAAACATTTGTGCCAAAGAATTTGAAAACCACTGATCCTCTGTCAAGTTAGAGACTAGACAAGCAATTTTCATTGAATTTTGACCTTTATAATCATGTTTAGTTAGCAAACTAACTCTTGCGTTCATAAGCCAAACATTCGTGCCAAATAATTTGAATATCCTCAGGTGCTTTGTCAAGTAAGTGACTGACTTGAATTTTGACCTTTGTCGTCTAAGTATGACCTTGAGCTTCTCTCCACACACACACACACACACGAAGGCACGTACACTCAAGACTACATGCATAAGTAAGTTCACGTCGTAAAAGCACATTTTAGAAAATTTGAAAAAGATTGAAGTATTTTTATTAAACATTCCATGATCGCTTCTATTGCACGTTGTTAAAAAGTAATGTCAAAGTTTCCGTCACAGTGGTCAAGCCAAATGAGAACATAGAACACTCGGTAATCGGATGGAGACCGATAACACATTCCTTGGATATTAAATTTCGTATATTGTCACGTCTACAGTACAAGATCTACGAGTGTGTTGTTTAAAGATTAATATCATGTGTTCCTGTTGTAAAATTCAGGAGGTAAATACGCAAACCTGCTAATAATTCAATTAGATGAATTTGCCGTCCCAGCCCATAATACATTTCCTTTTATATACATAAATTCTAACAATGTATAGAATTTTGTTTTCATAAAACAGGTTCATATAACATTAGCATAGATGGAACAATTTGAGTAGTAAGTTTGTATAACAAAGCAAACCGTTATCTAAAATAAATCATTCTACATGTACTTTAGCAATTCTCCTTTTCCCAATGATTTATGTAGCAAGAAACATTATTGATAACCAAATCATTCCTGGTTAATAAACGATTAAAGATAAAGTCGAGTGTATATCCTGAGGTGCACCATAGATGACAATTTTTTTTTTTTTTTACAAAAATGAAAAATAATGCATGGAACTCCGATTAATTACAGGTACATAATTTGATGAACAAGAATGACACATTCTATCTTCTTTATCTTTCTACTTTAGGTTTGTGGTTTGGACGATTTTTGATCATGCTATTTTAAGTTTTTTATTTACACTTACACATAAATAAAATAAATCTTTTGTTATTATCACCGACATTGTGTGGAATCCATACTTAACAAAGTTCAAGTTTGGAAGCATTTCTTTGTATTTTAGTTGCCCAGTAATATCCATTAGCGTCTCTGAGTGGTTTTAACTTTTAACATAAAATACCAATTGTGCGATAGCTGTAGACAATGGTGCACCGGTTTTCTTATAAAATTTCTTAAATATTCCATAAAAAATGGAGTCGTCCACATTCATCTAATTGATGCAGTTGTTAGTATATATATCGTTTCAAACAGCGGAATGAACATATTCTATAACATCATTATGTTCATAAACATATCCTAGTATATGTTGAGGATTATTGATATTGTGCTGCTATATAATGCATACGTATACTGGGAATACCATTGAACTAAATATTTTAAACATTTCTTGACGTCTACAGTGACCATATGGTAGCTGGAACTTGTAGATTGGGTAAATGGTCTATTGTGCATGCATTGTTAATTTGTAAACCGATTACGGATTGATACCAGGTTAAGTTTGGTTTAAACAGTAATCCCATATACTTATACATGGACTTTGTTCTTATTGTATAACCGTGAAGTTTCCAAAATTCTGTACGTTTTTATGAATTTCACCATTTCGAAAAACTAATGTTCCGGTTTTATTAAGATTGACTTCCATTTCAGTATATTGGCAATAGACATTTATACAATTAAATTGTTGAAAATGTTCCGTGTTTGCAATAGCACCAGCAAATATCTGGTATATTTTATCTAGAATTTCATTTTTGATATATTTATCTGCCACATGTTTTTTGTAAACTCGTCAATGTAAAGTGAACAAGATACTTACTTGATTTATGACCTTGTCCCGCGTCACTTTAGCATATAAACGTCATATTCATTGTAAGAACTACCGTTTGTAAATAAACAAGCCTTAATGTTCGTTTGATTTACTATAATACAAGACTTGAGGTCATTATAGATTTTTGTAGTTAATTAAAATGAGCTGAAGAACATAATTCTGACAATGAATGATCTTTTTGTGTTGTATTTGCTTTTGTTAGAAACGTTTCGTTACATTTTATTCAACAGAATTTCTCTTATTGAATAAACAAGTAATAAAATTTGTGTTGATTTCTGACATATAAACATGTGTTGAGGGAAGAAATGAGAGAATGAAAGTAATTAGTGATACATAACTTATTTAAAAAAATAATGTCCCTTTTTATGATAATTTTTACAACTAAAATAAAATAAGAAAGAAAGAACAAAATAAATGAAAAATAAAAGAAAGAAAGAACAAAATAAAGTAGACAAAATAAATCAACGGGGGGGGGGGGGGGGGGGGGGGGTCACTTATATATGGGTTTTGAAATGCCTTTAACGACTGGTGGAAAATAAAACTGTCGCTCCTCAGAGGTAACCGCTCCTTGGAGGTGCCGTTTCGTGAGGTTTTACTGTACAATATTTAAGGATGTAAATAAATTTACTTTTGTATCACTGAACATCTAGCACTGCTTCATAATATTTCTTAAGAGATGTGAAAAACGTTCTCGGAAACAACCACAAACTTTAAAATATTTTAATTTAATGACATACAGGGAACACTGAAAAACCACAAAATTAAGACATTCGGCTGAGAGCCGCCTCTCAAGGTTATTTCGAGGTATCGTATCAGGTGCTCAAATTATTTAACATAGTTGGACAGTGTTCCAAGGTCATTCCAATCATCACGTGTATATCGTATGTAGGCGCATTCACAAGTTTTAAGTTTTCAAGTTTATTATCAATGCATTTACAATACAGAACAGAGGGGCCTCCGTGGCCGAGAGGGTAAAGTCGCTGACTTTAACACTCACTCGGCCCCTCGAATCCCGGAAGGGTCATTCGGATTTTCGTGTGAGGAAGCATTCCAGCTGGCCGAGAGGGTAAAGTCGCTGACTTTAACACTCACTCGGCCCCTCGAATCCCGGAAGGGTCATTCGGATTTCGTGTGAGGAAGCATTCCAGCTGGCTTGCGGTAGGTCGGTGGTTCTACCCGGATGACTCCGTGCATTCGGGGGTCTTCCTCCACCTGTAACTAGCTGGACGTAATACTGTCGCAGCGACGGTAAAACTCAAATAGTCAATACAGAACAGATTACAAATGAAACGGACTGAAGTAGTCCGCAGTAGTGGGCACTAACAGACGGTTTAGTCCTGTTAAGATACCTAAGTAGATAACTTGAAAATTTGCTACTTGCCAGATACTAACTGAATATGTGACAATTTTTCAGAAAAGTTTCTGTGTGCTCGGAGTCTTCCTCCACCTGTATTTAGCTGGACGTCGCTATATGATTGAAATAATATCGCAGCGACGGTAAACCCCAATACAATACAATACAATACAATAAGGACATTTTTAACTCTACACTTATATTTTTTGAATATTTTTTATTCATTTACAGCTGCATTTTCATCATTTATTGTCTGCTGTTATTTAACATGATGATAAACATTTTGTCGTGAATATAGTTGACCGTAAACCATTCTTTCTACGTATTTCGAGATGCACGTGCATTTTGTGTTTTTCGTATATTGTTACCTGTATAAATGATGAGCACATTCAAGTTAAATACACACTTGTTGTGTTATGTTTTACTTGACGGAAAAACAGAAAAAAGTTATTAAATTTCTATAGTTTTATTAAATATTGTTTTAATCATTGCGATTTAAAAAAAGGTAAAATGTCATAAGTTTGAAGTCCATGAAAAGTTTGTCCATATTTTTATGTTTATATATTTTTGTTTCAGCTTTTCCAAGTTGCCCTTTTTGTTGACAGAATTATTAGCAAAATATGAAGTGTAGAGTTAGAAAAGCCCTTAAGTGTATTTAAATCGACAGGAATCATAGAAATGTCAATATAAAGGAAATTAAATGAAATATAACCCAATAATGCTATTTTTAAAAGAGCCCAAAAATATAATGTAATACTCCAATAATGTTTTATGCAAAGAAAAATAACCTTTTCAGTCACTTTCATTTTCATATTTTAACTTTTATTTATATTGTAATTGTTGTATTGGGGTTTACCGTCGCTGCGATAGTATTTCAATCATATAGCGACGTCCAGCTAATTACAGATGGAGGAAGGCCCCGAGTACACAGAGGTACCCGAGTAGAACCACCGACCTACCGCAAGCCAGCTGGAAGGCTTCCCCGCATGAAAAATCCTAAGTCCCTACCGGGATTCGAGCCCACAGCGGTGAGGGGCTGAGAGATTTGTAGTCCACGACTGTAACCGCTCGGCCACGGCGGCCCCACAACTTTTATTTATCAATTTATTTTTTATTGCAATTTTATACAGCCAAAAAGTCCCCCAGCTGGATCAGAACCCGCAACCTAGCTATGCAACCAGTGCAATAAAATACGTATTAATGGCATTTTAAATCATATACATGTAGAAAAAATATTTACACGGATCTAGATATATTGGTTTATAGGCTGTGAGCTCGAGTCCCGGCCATGGTTTTGTGTGCGAGAAATTTTCACGGAGGATGTGAGTCTAGTACTGGTCCTTTCCCAGAACGATGGTTAGGTGAACTGCACGCCTGGGTCAAGAATCATGTCAAAATAGAAAAAATAAGGTACATTAAAGTTGATTTTAAGGACAAAAAGCATCAAAATGAAGAAAAGAAAAATACGCTGATGTAAAAGGTTCGACCTACTTAGCCAAAGGCTTAGATTTGAATATATAAATAATGTGTCTAACTTTATGAAAAGTTATCATATTTCCTCAGATACCCCTCAGAATACATCTCCGTCATCTTAGAAGCATTTTTTTTCCGGGGGAGCATGCCTCAGG
The DNA here is from genome assembly GCA_021229015.1 of Solen grandis. Classification (NCBI taxonomy): domain Eukaryota; kingdom Metazoa; phylum Mollusca; class Bivalvia; order Adapedonta; family Solenidae; genus Solen; species Solen grandis. Next base: position 20,806,975 of record CM037790.1, on the reverse strand, counting down.
ATCCCCCTAGCACTGACATCACAATTATGTCTTGAGCACACCCAGTTGAACAATTCTGGATCCGGGCCTGGTAAAGATCGAAAGCATCAAATCATTCAAATTACTCGCCGGGCATCGGAAGAATGCAAATATCTTCAGCATCAGTTTACTCCCCTTTTGATTGGGAGGTTCAAATTTGAATTGTTTTTGTATGCTTTACTAATAGTAATTTTAAGTTGCTACATACAGATCTAATAATCAACTTTAAAATACAGTAAAATTGGGAGAACTGTTTTTCCGGATAATCGAAAAGCTGGGAAATATTTCCACCGTTTGTTTTTCCGGCACAAGGACTAGGAATGTCGGTCCTCGAGATACAGATACTTTGCTGTTTCGCATACAACCAATCAATCAGCCGCTCAGCACGAGATGCTATTTTTGGAACTGGTTCTCAGTGGATATCGCCAAATCAAAACTAGAACGATATCACAAATTACGGGTACACAAATGTGGACTAGGGTGATTAAATATCAAACAATCGTGTAACAGTCGATTATTATCATGGTAGAACATGCGCCTGTTTTTATCATATGAAATTCAATTGAATATTTAAGGAAACTAATGGACATTATCAGTACAACCTAATTACGTTCAATTGTAGATAGCTATCTAAAAGTTGATGATGGCCCCAGATGGAGGTTGCATATGTTGTTGGAGATTTGCGACTTTTGAGTGTATATGTTCAGTCACTATGGCAACTTTATGTGGAACATGGTGTTTACCTAGGTTCTTTTGGTGGGTGTCTTTTTCAGAAATTTGTAAAAGTCCAATTTGCCTTGTATCACCTAAGAAGCTTTAAATCCCTTGCTTATCGCTCAGAAGTTTCGGGACTGGTTGGCCGAATAAATAATAAATAAGCAAAATACATATCAGTCTAGGAATGTAGATATGCATCTATTTATTGTTTATACAGATAAGTAATTTATATTCATGATTTTTTACGCAGAATATCAATCTGAAAGTTGAAAAATAGGGGAAAATGTTCCTTAAAAGAGGATGAACTAAAATATATGATTAATTATTGAATGTCTAAGAATCATATCGTCTTTTATATATCTAGTTAAGTTTATCAATATATGTTTATTATTTGATTGCATCAAATTACAGTATTTAATCACAGATGGTTTTGGAAAATAATATTTCTTTCGGTATTTTTCATAATATCTGAAAAACTGGTACATACACAAACAAAATGAAACTCGCCCTCA
>CM037790.1:20755628-20805628 GCA_021229015.1 Solen grandis | reverse complement strand
GCATCAACTTGATTGCAACAAACACAGTACCGTTGAAATCATGCAGCAGAAGTTGCAGAACAGTAATTTTATCATTATTCTGTGTTGACCTTTATTCATTTCTAACGGTAAAATGTGTTTGAACTTGGAAGTAAACCACTATGTGTGTTACTCCGGACTTAACTTCACTCCCCTGAATTGAGATTGCATTTAGCGCTTTTATTTAAAATTTATTCACTGTCTCTCTCGTATTTTCTTGACATTCGTTTTTTGTTGTGCTATTTTTCCCACAGAGAAACTGCTCTGGTGAGCACCACCACATGCAGGACTTCTGAATGTTGACACACTGGTACTTAAGGTGATCCATCTGTCATTAAATTATACTCATGATCCTTCAAAAGCTTTAAAAGACTTCAGTGAAAATTCGAGCATCCCTTGATTTGGAGTTACGTGATCTTTTACTCTATGTCTATAACGGCTTGCATTTACTATTAAATTCCCATGATCGCTTGAAGGACCATGATCACAATTTAATGATGGATGGATTGCCTTAAACATCAATATGGAGTATGCCTATGCCACATGATCATTAAACATATGCTAAAGATTTGTTTTTCTTTTTTTTCTCTCTTGTCCAATCCATGTTGTTTCATTATATATAAATAAAGAGGGAGCGTAATAAAAAAAAATGCAACAACACACATTTTCTTAGATTATGTGACATTCAGCTCCAAGCGGCCACATGCGTTTCTAGAATCGGCATGTTGCCGCTGTTCCCATGAACTCTTGATATTGTAAGTTGCTCACACGTGGGTGAAAAAAAAAAAATCAGCATCAATATTGAGCCCTCCTCTGCACTCATCATCATCCGGAAACCATTTGTTTTAATTCATAGATATCATAGATAGGAGTATAACGCTCGGCACACTTTTTTTTTATCAAATAGAAAACATTTTTTACTATAATATGCCATATTTTTTTTATTTTTTTTTTTAGATTTTGATGATGATGACGAAAAGTTTACCGTCTAGAAAAATCAGGATTTTTTTTTCTCTCCCGGATTCCGTCGATTACACATAATATGGGACGCAGGACAGGGTGATTTCTTACTTTAATCGCGATTATCGGTTGAATTCTGAGACAATTTTTCACCCAGAAACAAGACACGCGGTGATTAGTCTACCAGTACGTTTACCTGTACTTCCGGGTGTCTTTATTCCTTTTTCTTTGAAACGAAAGCAGATACTTCTACATATAGTGGGCGGATAGTCAAAAGTAGCGGACATCCGTCTAAATGTAGACACAATATTGACTCAATTGTTATTCATTTGTTGATCCACCTAATGTATTTTCTTGCATTAATTTGTTATGAAAAATGCACGGGGGTGTCCCCTAGTTATCAAAGTACCCGATGTGCTTCACAGGAGTGTCAACCCTTTTACAAAAATCAGAAACAATTTACTAAAGAATCCGACTAAAGTACGGTGAACGCGTAGAGAATGTGTACTGTAGTCATATTGCAATACCACAGTACATGTATATTAGTTTTGTGAAAAAAAGGTAGAAATTTCAACAAAACAAAAGTGTTGAGGCAGCCAGCACTTATGTCTATTTTCCCTCAATATTTCAAACTCTCTTCATTATCAATGTATAGGGTTGATATTTTGCAACCTTTTCTTTAAATAAAATGTCCATTTTCGATTTCCAGAAAATTCTTAGAATTCAAAATTAGTTTTCACTTGGGTGTTTTACCCTGCATGCTCCCCATAACTCCGCATTATCAATATGTTTTTATATATTTAGGTTTTCCATAGGGAAGTAGTACTATAAAAATACAGAGTGAATTTAATTGTTTTATTAAACTTTTTAAAATTGTTTTTAATTGGCAGCAAGTGTATGATGATAGTTTTTGATTCAGATCAATTTGCACGTTCCTTAAACACTGTAGAAGGTTAATGTTTTAATGTGTGAAAAGGTATCTTTATTAAGTAATGGATTAAGCAACTTTCTTTTCATTTTCTGAATGATGATTTTTTTTTCTTTTTGAATTGTTGCTGTCCGTCAATCACTTTAATCTTTCATATATGATATTTATCAACATCTGATATTGCTACAAGGAAAATTATGACAATATTTTCTAATCTGTTTGCATATTTTATCTGTAAATTTTGATTTTAAATAATTAAGTGTTCATTATAATTTGACTACACACTGCATGTATATCTTTGTTAAGGTTGTTTGAAGCCCCATGATAGAAAACACTATTATTATTCATAAATATCAATTTTTTTCCCTTTTCCCCAAAAAAAAAAAAAAAAAAACTAAATGACTGAAAACTAAACCACCAAGAGACTTTTGGAAGAAATTTAAATATAATTAATCGTCAGAAATGGGTGAAAATATTGATCCTGTTGATTTTTATGAACATTTTAAAAAACTTAGCTCTGATACTGAGATTGAAGAAGACGAGGATGTACTTAATTTTTTATCCGATTTTGATTCGGGGGAACATAATGATATATCATACGAGGAATTAGATGTGCCTTTTACATAGGATGAAATCTCATCGTCTATTAAACTCTTTTCCACAAACAATGCATGTTCATTTGATAATATAATAAACGAATATTTTAAAGAAACTGGGAACGCGTTGATTGAACCGTTAACGCTTTCATTTAATTATAAATTAAGTAAACAATCATTTCCTAAATTTTGGTCAAAAGGAGTTGTGATACCGGTTTACAAAAAGGTTGATCCTTTTAATGCTAATAATTATAGAGGTATTACACTAGTCAGCTGTTTTTGGAAGCTTTTTACCGTATGTATAAACCAGCGGCTTAAAAAATGGATTTTAAAGCAAGTCATAGTACGGTTGACGCGATATTCCTTCTGAAGAATTTCATTGACATGCAATTAAAAGAAAAAGAAACTGTTTGTATATTACGTTGATCTATTTTAATGTTTTGACTCGTTCTATAGAAATGGTCTATGGTTAAAACTTCTCAAAACGGGCATGAATGGTCGTCTGTTTACAGTTATACATTTGTAAGCAGGCGCGGATCCAGGATTTTGAATAAAGGGAGGCGTAAGTCAAGCAACTACTGGTACTTACATTGTATTAATAATATATAGCTTGTTCAATAACATATATATATAAACACACACGCATATTGATTTAACAGGGAAAACAGTTATTATATCGACATAACATTTTTTATGCATGGCTATTAAAATAGTTTAAACCATATAACTAGAAATTACTAAATCATTAAATAGTTCCACACAAAACAATCAGTAAATACTGGTTTAATTCAACTCAACTCAACTCAACTCAACTCAAATTTATTTTCAAAGTCGACAGCGCAGCTCTCTTTGGCAAATACATCAATAATTACAATGAATTGATAATGCACGAACAATACAATCACAAGATTATATGTATACAATTCATGGCGCACGTGCATATTACTTAGTTACAATATATTTAATATCAGTAACGGTAAATCAGTTAACATAATATGGGCAAAAACTTATACTATGTATATATTCATTATACATACTAAATTTATGAACTTATATTGATATTATTTAAAGTTACATGATACTTACATTTTTACAATCATCTTAAATTATACCACTTTCAATGTCATTCTTTGTCCTTTAATGATTTAATGAATTGTTTCCGCAACTGGAATCTCTCTTTCAAACAGAGCACTATCTTTTTAATATCATTTTGATTTCACGTATACTTATCGAAAGTATTTTTTTTAGGTATTTGAATCTTATACATCTATACTTTGGACACACAAGCAAGAAATGATATCCAGATTCTACCAGATGAGTTACAAGCACATACTCCATTTTTCTATCTGTTCCATCGTATCTCCCTACCTCAATATTTAGTTCATGGCTAGATAAACGAATTTACTCAAAATCTTTGATAATCATTTTTTTAATATTTCAAAATACGTTTCAAAGCTAAATTCTGTTATGTACTTATAGTTAGTTTCAAGTTTTGGACTATTATTCATACATTCATGCCATTTCTGTATAAACCTTGTTTTATCTTTGGTTTATAGTCAGGATCTATGTCAGAATTATTCAATATTTTTCCAAACCTAAGTTTTCTAAAAGCGATTGAATTTCAAAGACCCAGTTTTTTTTCGCTTGACTATTCGGTATTTTAAGCATAAGCGAATCTTGATTTTTCCTTATCTTAAAAAATATATTAAATGCGCATTCTTTACATATTGTAGATAATGAAAATCTTCCTTGTGATTTTACGCCTAAAATAAATTTACAATATTTTATATGTATACGTTAAATTTTATCAATTTCATGTACTCCCCACACCTCAGAACAATATGTTATAACAGGTGTAATCATTCTGTCAAATAACTGTAGTTTTGTTGATACATGTATATCAAAATTTAAACTTTGAAAAATATATAACAAATCCGACATCCCTCTCATTGCTTGTTCAGACAATGATTTAATTGCATAGGACAAATTGCCAATATAATACATATTAATACCCAGGTAACAACAATGCAAATTTAGAAATAGTTTCATCTTTCAATTATCTTGGTATAGCATTCTCAAGTAGCGGATCTTTTGTAAATACCACACATCACGGCGATAAAGCTCTGAAATCTATGGGTTGTCTTTTTAAGATTATACGGGATCTAGAAGTACCCATCAAAATAATTTAAACCTTATCGACATATGTTACGTCAATATGGACTTATGCCTGTCCGGTATGGGGATTTTTAAAAGCCGATAATATAGAGAGAGTGCATAGGATATTTTTAAAACGGATATTGGGAGTTAAATTATCGACATGTAATTCAGCTATATATGGAGAATTAGGAAGATATCTATTATATATGGTAAGATATACAAGAATTGTTCAATATCTTTTACGTCTATTTTCATAAAAAATACAAATTCTTTGTTAAAATCTATGATAGTGACACTAAGGAATGACACGGAGAGGAATGTAACAGGTGATATCTGGACCAGTCAGGTCAAACATTTATTACAAACAACGGGATTCTTAGACCTGTGGATTTATCCAGAATCAGTAAATGCTAATATTTTTACAAACGTATTAAAAAAAAAGAATAATGGATATATATATTGGAAGTTGGTATAAGGATATAGAATCAAGGAATTCATTGTATTTGTATAAAGAAATAAAACCATGTTTTGAATTATCACATTATCTAGCTAAAATAAATTGTTACAAAGTTAGAAATATTATGCAAGATTAAGACTCTCATCCCATCAGCTGAACATAGAATCTGGTAGATATGATAACTGATAGGTCTTGTAATACTTCATTTATATACAAATACAATAAAGAGCCAATGTATAAAGCGTAGCATGAAAAAAAAACTATACATAAAGGTTATATATATACTCTGCCTACAGTAACACACAAACAGTATGTGTGCGTGTAGTTTCAATCCTGGAAATAGGTGAGTGAGAATGAAACCAGATCAGGGGGAACTGACCCCGTATACACAGGGTAGAGAGATAGGGTCACATTCCTGGCTGGCCGGGGCAGCACGCATATGAAAAAAAAAAAATCCACTGTCTAGACTACGCTGAGTTTGCACAATAGAAACAAACAATACGAGCTGGCCATTTTTGGGAAGCTATTCTGGGGGCTGCAGGCCATTTTTGGGAGGCGATTCTTAGAACCACAGACCAGTTCGATGAACCCATTAGCCTAATTCATTGCCGCGGTGCGGACGGTCAGTATAAATACGAAGGCGAAATGACTCAGTACAGAACAACTGAAGAATATTTTCGTCTTCTAGGTAAGCTTAACTAATTTATTTATTGTCGCACTTTCTAAATTAACTTTTGGGTTTTAGTGTATTTATGTTAGCTTATATTTAACTGACTGATTATATTGCGATTATGTATAGGGATATTTAAGGTTATCCCAAAAGATTATTATTGTCTCTTATTGCTAATTAAGATTGTGTGGGTTTTTTTTTGCAGGGAAATATTGTTATAATTTTTATTATTGTGTTTTTTATTTTATGTCACTTAATTTCTATTTAAATATTTTTTCATGATATTATTCATGTTCAGAAATGGTAATACTCTTAAAATGTTATTTCATATATTTATATGCAATTTAGATAATATTTTTAGTGTGAAATATTTTGCCGTGTGTGTGTATTTATTATAGATTGTTTTAAATAATTATATCAATAAAAGACAGAACAACTGAAGAATATTTTCGTCTTCTAGTTTTCAGATTAATCCCTGAAATCAATAGCTGTCCGAGGAGTCCTCTAATTCTCCAGGACTACCTCGCGACATAACATACAAAGAAACGAAAGAAAATGTATATTATTTTCAACAAATAATGTAGAAGATGAAGACCATTTTGTTATTCATTTTTCATCTTACAGTTATTTAAGAATTACATATTTACCGAAGTATTTTTTTTTAAAAAAACAAGTATGTTCAAATTTATTGAACTGATTAATACTAATAAGGCAAAATTGTTGTACAAGCTCAGTATGTTTTGTAAAAAAAGCCTTTAACTTGCGTAAAGAATTGTTGACAAACCATTCACAATTTACGGAAAACTAGAATTATAAATTAAAATTTATAAATTATATTTAAACATTTGTATTGATCTGTTGTATTCTGTCATGTTATCTTCACTCTCGCATTGCCGTTTCGTGCATGTATATTTATTTATCTCTGTATAACGATGAGCGGATGTTGTTCAAGTTCTATACAATAAAAGTACATGTATGTTCTGTTCTGTTCTTTAATGTATGAAATTATATTTTGACCAATGGGATTGCAGTATTTTTCAAAATTTTCCATCGGTTTAATGGATAACCTAGCGTACGCGCTGAATTAACTGCACCTGTGGAAAACCTTTCTGCGCATGTGTAAAGAGGCGGGATAAGAGGCGTGGCCTATATTGGCAATGTTCCAACTATGATGAAATGCAATAAGAACAGCGTAGAAGTTCTACTTTTTTTATTTTAAATGAACTGTTTATAAACAATGAGAACTGAATGTCAAATAACATTTACATAGTAATCATAATATCATATCCAATATGATGAAGTCGTAAAAAAAAAGGAAAAAAGAAAAAAAGCAAATGTCAAGTATTCCCCAACACATTAAAGCTTATACGTCATTAATGTATGGAATTATATTTTGACCGATGGGATTGCAGTATTTTTCAAAATTTTCGTTCGGTTTAACTTCTTAAACCGCTAGGTATAATGGATAACCTAGCATACGTTTTGAATTAACTGCACATGTGATCAACTTTTGTGCGCATGCGTTTAAATGTGGGATTAGTGGCGTGGCTATAAAATCAATATTCCGACTTTGATTAAATGCAGTAAAATGAATCAACGAGAACTGATACGAATATAGAAAAGATTATTTATTGGGTATAGTATTTCAGTCATTTGGAGAAAATGTGTACTTGAGACAGATATAGTACTGCCACACTGCAGTATCACACCTTAGACATGTGGCATGATACAACACCCTGTCACATTATCCTGACACCGGACCAACTAGTCATACCAGTACCATTATTACAACCTTTTACAGAAATCATAGTAGTGACATCTTGTGACTCGTAAAACATCATCAAAAACAAATCGCAAATATAAGTGAATAGAATGAAGTATTCACTAGCTCAATCAGTGCTTATTTTTCCCGTCCGATCTGACTATCACAGTGCCAGGATGCCTGGATAGCGTAGTGGTTACGCACTTCGCTTCTCACCAATGCGTCCCGGGTTCGATTCCTGGTCACGCACGTGAGGAGGTACAGTGGTCGCCCGTCCAGGCACGAGGGTTTTGTCCGAATTCTTCGGTTTCCTCCCAGAATAATAACCGCATACGCCGCCACCAGAGCCATCGAGAATGATTAATATAAATTGTAGAACTAATCGATTTAAAAAATGAAGTTTAGATTTATGACTATCACATTTTTTTTAGTTTGGAACTTTAGCATCTTGCATTTTCGTCACTTGTGGTTGGTGTCTTTATCTCGGTAGACGTCATTGTAGCAGGCGCTACTTCAGTTTTAGGTTCTTAACATAATTCAATATCCCTCTAAGAGATCAAAACTTGCGTTAACATATAGCAATTGTCGCTTCCATGTCGTTATGAGCTTGCATCATGTCTATTTTTAGACACGTGTCACATTTTGAAATTAAATTTGCATGAGCAATCTAGAAGCATATTTGATTGGTTGGTTCGTCAAAGGCGGGAATTTAAAGGCGGGGACTAGGACAGTATCGTCAAAACATAATTCCATACATTAAGTAGGTTAATGTTTGTTATCGAAAGTTTAACAAGTTAAACCGCTCGCTCGGCTGCGCCGAGCTTGAGCGGTTTAATTTGTTAAACCTTCGATAACAAACATTAACCTATACTTAACAAAGATTATTAACACCTTACTGTCACGGTTGACCGCGCAAGACGTTGACTTCTGTTTGTGACTTTTGGCACGAGGATCACGCGTATTGTAAATTAAGCGATAACTGTTATTTCTATGCAAAACACGTGAATGTCCATATAGCAAGAATGTCCAATGAAAAGTGACAAGATCCTGCTGGTAACCCCGATACGACATGTATAACTAATTTTGTAAATAAATCAACCAATTCCGGCAAAATGTGAGAAATAATATGTAATTTACTTTTTTTCAACTTTGACACATAGTTGTCATTAAAAGGTGTATTACAAAGTTTGTGTATATTTGTTTTTATTTTCATAATTAAATCAAAAACACAAATCTATTTTTCAGTGTACATTGAATGAGAGAGTTATAAATGTTGATGGGGAGGATATGATATTCAAATTCAGCTTGTTGCTTGACCCATATTTAAATATTAAGTATGCATTATGAACCAAATACACAAGTTACTGTGTACATGAATGCCAACAAAATGGACCGTCCCTGGTGGCCGAGTGGTTAGAGCGTCCGCCTCGGGAGCGGGAGGTTGTGGGTTCAATCACCGGCCGCGACATACCGAAGTCGTAAATAATGGTACTGTTAAAGCTCCCTTGCTTGGCGCTCAGCATATAAGGGTAGTTGCAGGACTGGTTGGCCCGGTGTCAGGATAATGTGACTGGGTGTGGTATCATGGCACATGACTACGGCGTGATACTGCAATGTGGCAGCACTATATCTGTCTCAAGTAGACATCGTCTCCAAATGACTGAAATACTGTTGGTGGGACGTTTAAGCCAACAAACAAACAAACAAACAAACAAAATGGGCGACAAACTCCCATTCTGTCAGATTCGCTTCATAGCAGCTTCCAGATAAGCACTTGATAGTCCTTGATCTTTTTCATACAACTGTAGATTCAGTAAATTTCATTCGGAACACATTTTGATATGACACTCCAAAAATGTGAAATTCAGGGTATTGTAATTTATGTAGCAGATAATGTTTCGTGATAACTTTGTGATAATTTCGTTTCGTGATGATTTCGTAATGTTGATAATTAACATAATTTTGTTGATGAATTTTTTCACATGATTATGTTACTCATTTTTATCATGATATCATTTGATACATCGACCATCAGACGTATTGTCACAGTGACCCAAGGTCATGAAAATATATACACACATCTGTCATAACGGATATTGTTAAGTCACGAACAATACCACGGAGTACTTCTAGTGTATGTAAACAATGAATGAACAAAATATTATCGACAGAACAGGAAGGGCACACACTTTCTTTAAAGATGCATTTATCTTTACCAATCTTGACAGAAACACTGTATGAAAATATAACGTGCAACATTTATATTCCCAGGAAAGTACAAAGATTGAAACAGTCAAAGTTATATAAAGTGTCCCATGAATTTGTAGGATTGAATAGTTCGTATGCATGTATACACATGTGCATTGTTTTTGTAACTATTTATGTATTTGCCAAAGACAGCTGTGCTATAAAAACTATTTGAGTTTGAGTTAAACAGAACAGAACAGAACATAATTTTAGTAGTTATCCTGGTATGCAGTGTATACACCATGGAGAATTGCACAAATAATCAATAAGCATAAGCCACATACATGCAGGTTTCGGTTTTGTTCAGATATTAAAACAAATATGGTACTATTACTAGAGAAATGTGATTAACATTTATCTCATACAATAAATTAGATAAATGTAATGTGCAATTGTCCTTAACAGATATCGAAAGCGAAACACAGTTAAGGAAGAGTACACTTGTACTCTCATAATTATACATTGGCAATGATTAGATGGAACAAAACAAAAGAAATAAGCTTTATACAAAAACTATCATGCCTTTGAACTTTAATTTTCGTCGCTGTCTGAATGTTGTTTAGCCATTTTATATCGGTGACATTTTAAGGTACTGTGAGACTTTCCGATACGCATTACTGTAAAGATTTTGTTTCTTGAATATATTGGCGACACCGGCTGTTCTGTACTTGTGCATTTACGAAGGTATCGTTTTATAGGCTTAATGTTTCAACAAGTGAAGAGTTTTCATACCCAATATATTTAAACGTTGAACCGATACATCTTTAACAGGACTATCATTTTATCTTCCTGTTTCTATATTTAATTATTGTGATAAAATTCAAAGGTACGCGGTACGTTGCTGCCCATTAAAAAAGATTTTTTTAATGGGCAGCAACATACCGGGTACCTTTGATAAAATCAAATATAATTCTATAAAATTGATACATACTTTTGAGCGATTTTAATAATTATAATTATGACAGTGTTTAAACCTTTCCCTCATATTGACTCATTTTGACGCACTTAATAGGTACCACATAAAGCCTGATCTGCAGAAAGCCACAATTAAACCTTACCAAATTTAATAGTAAAATCCTCATTACCAGACCACTGAGGAGCAGCGAACAGCATAAAACATGATCAGCCTGCGAGTTACTCGCAGGCTGATCTGGTTTTATGCTGTTCGCATAGGTCTTTTCATTGTATCCTCTATGAGGGAAAGGGTTAAACAGCGTCTTAATGACCAAAGAGGCATAATATAATACAAGTAGGAAGTTCATTTAGTATATATAAATACAAGTTATCGTTCGAAACTGAAAAATTAGCTTGATAACACCCCATTAAACACTGACATAGATAGTATCCCACATAATGGGAGGTATTATACCGTTTTTAACTAAGGTAACCTTATAGGTTAATTTATTTGTATATGGCAAGTTTTTGATAGAAATAGTATGTTTTAAGATTATAGAAATTTATTGAGTTTAAGAATTCGGAAAATATAGTGTGTATTTTTTTTGATATCAAGCATAGTTTATTCGTAAAAGTATAATAATAAATAAAAATCAGTAACTTATTTTTTCTTCACTATATTCTATTACATTCCATGACCAAGGAATAAGATATGTACACATTGATGACGTTGTGTTAGAAGTATTCATTAATTTTAGATCTATCTTAAAGACGCTTGCCACAGTTTGCTACATTTTCTATATAGACAAAGAAGGAAAATTTAAACTGTTTCATTATTTTTTTTTAACTTTGCATGAATGTAGAGAATGATAAAAGAAACATTTTTATGAAAAACAAGTTGGGGGTCAGAGTCCTACTTTTTGAGTTATCTGCCCCTAAATGTGATATTTTGGCACTTTGAGGCCCTATTCAACGTCTTATCTCAACACGTGAATCAAATTGTGTTTGCGCGCGCATTTTCTCAACTTCACCGTGCTAACCTAGAAGAATGACAAAATATCCACAGCATTGCTTTGCTAAAGTTGTGTTGTCTATGAGGCGTCGGTGCACAGCATATCTTGCAGCTAATGGGTCATACACACGATATTGACTTCTGTGAACTCACTATTTTCACCTAATGACGTTGTAAATGTCGTAAAATACGTAAATTGCTACCTAATAAATTGAAATCCCTACAGATGATGTCTATGAAATGAATTATTATTTGTTCCAAATTTCATGAAAATATTCATATTCAGTGTTAAAATCACCATAATATAACTGGTGCGTTTTTAAAGTTGGTGAGTGTATCTACAAAAGTACACATATTCTAAAGAATATTTAAGCATTTATATATTATAATGCTTCTTAAAAAGAATACTTATTCTAAAGAATGCGTTTACAAGAGAAAGCTTCTAAAAAGAATTCATGTACTTATTTTTAAGAATACTGATACAAACTAATACTCATACTAAGATACTTATGTCAGAGAATACGTGTAAAAAAATAATATAACAGAACATTTATTCTAAATGATGTTTATACAAAAGAATACTATTATAAAAGATTGATTGATTGATTGATTTACCGTCGCTGCGAGAGTATTTCCGTCAATTAGCGACGTCCACTAAATACAGTTGGAGGAAGACCCCGAATAAACTGAGGCATTCTGGTAGAACCACCAAACTACCGCAAGCCAGCTGGAAGGCTTCCTCACATAAAAATCCGAATGACCCTGCCGGGACTCGAACACACGCGGTGAGGGACTGAGTAGTGTTAAAGTCAGCGACTTTACCCTCTCGGCCACGTTCTAAATGATATTCACACAAAAGACTACGTATACAAAACAGAATACTTAAACTAAGAATAATACTAGGTAAGGATTCTCAAAAAAATGATTTCTTATATTAAGAAAACTTATTTTAAAGAAGACTCACTCCAGTGAGTGATATCTATACTATAATCTATAAAATAATATCTATACTTCAAAAAACTTACACCAAGGAAGACTTATACCAAAGATACATATATAAAAGAAATATTACAAAAATTATAAAAAAAAAAAAAAACTTTACAAACAAATGAATAAAGAATATACAAACAAATGAAAAAAGAATATACAAACAAATGAATAAAGAATATACATACAAATGAATAAAGAATATACAAACAAATGAATAAAGAATATACAAACAAATGAATAAAAAATATACAAACAAATGAATAAAGAATATACATACAAATGAATAAAGATATACATACAAATGAATAAAGAATATACAAACAAATGAATAAAGAATATACAAACAAATGAATAAAGAATACTCATACAAATGAATAAAGAATATACATACAAATGAATAAAGAATATACATACAAATGAATAAAGAATATACAAACAAATGAAAAGAATAATAAAAGAAAAAATATACATACAAATGAATAAAGATATACATACAAATGAATAAAGAATATACAAACAAATGAATAAAGAATATACAAACAAATGAATAAAGAATACTCAAAAAAATGAATAAAGAATATTCATACAAATGAATAAAGAATATACATACAAATGAATAAAGAATACATACAAATGAATAAAGAATATACAAACAAATGAATAAAGAATACTCATACAAATGAATAAAAAATATACAAACAAATGAATAAAGAATATACAACAAATGAATAAAGAATATCAACAAATGAATAAAGAATATCATACAAATGAATAAAGAATACTCATACAAATGAATAAAGAATATACAAACAAATGAATAAAGAATATACAACAAATGAATAAAGATATCATACAAATGAATAAAGAATATCAACAAATGAATAAAGAATATTCAACAAATGAATAAAGAATATACAAACAAATGAATAAAGAATACTCATACAAATGAATAAATAATAAACAAACAAATGAATAAAGAATACTCATACAAATGAATAAAGAATATACATACAAATGAATAAAGAATACTCATACAAATGAATAAAGAATATACAAACAAATGAATAAAGATATACATACAAATGAATAAAGAATATACAAACAAATGAATAAAGAATACTCATACAAATGAATAAAAAATATACAAACAAATGAATAAAGAATATACAAACAAATGAATAAAGAATACTCATACAAATGAATAAAGAATATACAAACAAATGAATAAAGAATATACATACAAATGAATAAAGAATATACAAAAAAATGAATAAAGAATATACAAACAAATGAATAAAAAAAATACAAACAAATGAATAAAGAATATACATACAAATGAATAAAGAATACTCATACAAATGAATAAAGAATATACAAACAAATGAATAAAGAATATACAAACAAATGAATAAAGAATATACAAACAAATGAATAAAGAATATACAAACAAGTGATTAAAGAATACTTATACAAATGAATAAAGAATATACATAAAATAATATATATCAAAAAGATATTTATACCAAAGAAAACTTATTCAAAAGAAAAGAATTTATACTATAGAATACAAATGCCAAAAACAAAGGAATACTCTTGAAAAAAAGAATACTTGTATCAAAGAATACTTATAGAAAACATACTCATATAAAACAATACTCATATAAAAGAATACTCATATAAAAGGATACTCATACAAAAGGATACTCATACAAAAGGATACTCATACAAAAGAATAATTATACAAAGAATATTAATATCAAAAAATACTAATGTAAAATAATACTCATACAAAAGCATACTCATAAAAATGAATATTCATTCAAAATAATACTCATTCAAAAGAATACTTATACAAAAAATACTTACACAAAGAATATTCATTCAAAAGAATACTTATGCAAAGAATACTCATACAAAATGATAGTTATACAAAAAATACTCATATCAAAGAATACTCATGCAAAATGATAGTTATACAAATAATACTCATATCAAAGAATACTCATGTGGCCAGTTAGAAGATCTGAATTTATAAGTGGTCTAATTCAATAGAATACCTTTCTATTTTCTATTTTACCATGTACATTATAGATCAATCTATTTGACAAAATCAAGTGTTTCACAACTTTATGGTGGCTTCTACGTCGGATGGAATCATAAAGATATCTCTTCGGTCTTCTGTTGACTGTAAAACTGTCTTAATAGACGTTATCCAATACAAATATTATGCACACGTGTCGTGTATTTCAACCTCATTCATATTCTATCTTTATTTGCTTTATATTTTGTATTTTAGTTTTTACAAAAAAAAAATTGACAACTAGTCTAAATCTCACAAAAGCACTTTGCAAATTGTCCAATCATTTCAAAGTCACGTTTTTAAATATTTCCTTTTCTGTTAAAGAAAAGTGAAAGTAAATCATTTTTTCATATTTGAAAACTACATTACCATCAAAATGATACCTAATGTATAAAAACAAGTCGAGAAATAAAACTATTTTATGTAACACAGAAAAGTACCAGTATTATGATAACCATGTAAAATATGTTGTTTTTCTGCTACACTGGTTGAATTTAAATTAAATTTAAACGAGTTTTTAAAATAAATCAAACAGAAAATAAATCCTTGTAGAGAAATTATTATTTTATAAAATTGTTACATTTTACTCTCTGATTTTTCCATACTTTTTTTTAAAAGTTTGCAATATTCAATTATCTGCTGTTAGCTAGACAATACATCCCATTGGCTTTTACAGGAGTTTCCTATCTTTGTTTTATATGTCTTTTTTTTTTTTTAGGTTTTTACAGTATAGCTTTCACGTGATGCACACTTGGTTTCTTTCCTGTGTAAGATATTAGAGATAGAATGTACTTCAAATAAATCGTCTTTACAGGACAATGATAGATAATTATTTTCTTTATTAGATAGCCGACATAAATATCGTAAAAATAGTCATAAATGATATAATTCCAAGTGACATTGTTTTATGTTATATTATTATGCTCACTTGCAAAAAGAAAGTAAGTGTGCACTCTGTGTATATTTTTTTCCCTCTAAAATACATGTATTGATACTTCCATAATATATTAAGGCTGCAAAATCCGTACGTTTGGGGAAAATACATGCACACAATACTGATTTTTGTAAATAACCGAGACATTTAGAGAACAGTCAGCGTGAGTTAACACTTATCTATTGCATCAGAATATAATTTTATTGCATCATTTACGTGTGGGTTAATCTTTGCTGTGTTAGACCTTCTTGTGTGTATGTTGAAGAGCTCACGCGAGAATCATCATTCTGACGTGATACTGACTCTGACACAAATATCTAAAGGCCCTGTGTAAACTATTTCAAACCGCAACAACCCCCAGTCGCCATAGAAACGGAAATGGGACGCCCCCTTATTTGGCACTCAGCAAATGCAAGAAGTCCCGTGTCATCATGTGGGCGAGATTTTCAAGTTTTTAAGTTTTTTTTAGCAAATCGGCATTACAACATGCCTATGGCCATTCACAAATATATAACTACTTTTATGGCCACGGTAGGTTAAAGAAACAAACATACAAACAAACAAAACGCAATATGAACAGACAGACAAACAAACAAACGAATAAAGAAAGATAAACAACACATAAATAGTCTGTTAAACAATCATGTATACTAAATCAGAAATATTTTTAACTACTTTAAATTATTTAATGGATATATATCGTTATATGATTTTAAGAAGCAGCTAATTGATTGAGTTTATCATCTCTCGATTTAAGAGCATTGCATATAAATTTAGAGACAGTTTGTATTGTTTTGGTGTTTTTACTCCTTATAAGTGATCTAAACTTAGAAATGGTTGGAAAATATGATGTTATGTTATATTTTTGTCTTACGTGTGTATACAATGGACAGCACATGAAAAATGATATTCTGATTCACATCTATTTTGGTTACATACTCTACACTCTCTTCCATTTCTATCGACACCATCATATCTACCAGACTCTATTTCAAGACAATGAGCGCTCAGTCTAAATTTAGTTAACTTAATTATATGCCTATCATTTTTAATAATATCAAGATAGTTTTCATGGACAAAATCTTGTTTATACATTTTATAATAATCCATTTTACTTTGATTGCATACAGTATTGTACCATTCTTGTGTATATTGATCTTTGAGTTAAAAGAGGAAAACAAATATGTCTACATTATTACACGTAAACAAATAACCATATCCAAAGTTTATCCTATTATTATTTTATTTTTAAATGAGCTACACCATAGTTTGCTATTACTATAAATATTGGTAATGATGTAACTGCTGTGCTGTTTCATAAAAACATGATATATTAATGATTCCGGTTGATTTAAAATGTTTATCCAGTATTTTAAACATCTCTGTTTACTTAAGATCGAAAGAGGTAACCTATCAAATTCTCCGAGTACCGCAACATTAGAGGTTTGTTGACGAACACCTAAAATTTATAATAAAGTTTATCTATATCGAGGTAATTATAAATTTCCCATACTTCTGACCCATATAACATTACTGGTGTTACAAGTGCATCAAATAATGAAAGTTTCGTTTAATAGCATCCATAATATATATATAATATATATATATATATATATATATATATATATATATATATATATAAGAAATGATTATATGCTGTCAGTGCTTGACCATTTAATATTTTAACAATGTTTGTCATATTCCCAGTGTGATCAAGTTTGACTACAAGGTAACAAAAAGCATTAACAACTTCTATATTTACGCTTACATCATGCTACATGTCTACAACCAGTGTGATACTTCTGTGTGGCTGCACTAAACCTGTCTCAAATAATCTCTAAATGACTGAACATCGTCGGCGGGACGTAAACAACAAACATAAATCTAGTTCAACAGCAGTGGTAAGGCCTAAAATATAATTCGGTAAATTTTTAATGTACATTGCGAATGTAGATTTAATACTATAATCACAGAGAGGTAACTTACTATACAATATCGGAAGGTATATATAGGACATTTGTTTGTTTTGAATGGATCTGGAATATATCTTATTGAGAAGTGATACAATTATAATGTTTTCATGAAAGCATTGTGCGAGTGATAATGTGATAATTGTGTCACTTCGAGATGAGATATATTCCATATTCACCTAAAACAAAAAAATGTTCTTGTTATTTGATGCTAAGGGAAAAAATGTTTCTGATCTCCCGACCGAGTTTGTTTTACCTTTCCGCCTTAAAAAAGTGTCCCTTGTTTTTTTTCCTTTCGTTTCATGTAAAAAAAAAAAAATCAAAAAAAAATCCGACCTTCTGACCCTTTTTTCAAAACGGAAACGGACCTAACTTCTCCTACATGCCCATTATATAATAAGTAGTTACTGTAGATCTATATCGCTCACACTGTGTGATATAGATTTTACATTTATGATAGAACACAGTATTTCATCAGCATTAAATATATGACTATAATCGTGTTATCACGGTCTCCATGGGAAACCGGGCTATCAGAAATTTGTAAATTATTTCAAGCGTCTGTCATTGTCCCTCCCTCCCTCCATATATCATACTAAAGAGAGCGCTGAGCACTACATGTTCAACTGTGCCTACACACATCGACAGTAAAAGATTTCATTCTTATTCTTTCAAGGTCATTTTTTATTGAAAAAAAAAGGGGGGGGGTATGATAACATTCGTTGAAAATGGAAGAAGTTATGATAAAAATGACAGAAATGAAAAAAACAAAACAACAAAAAACCTTAACGTTATGTAGGCGGGGTTTCTCTCATTAGTATAAGATCACGTTTTTAGTGTTCCAATCTTTACGGTTTCATTAAATTAAAGGAAAGTTTTCATTGGTCAATCAAAATGTAAACAAAACACTGACAATATCTGGGAATATTTCATTAAGGATGTCGAGAAAAGTAACATGACAGCTGATACTGTTTCCGTTAAAAATGACTGAACATCGTCGGCTGGACGTAAACAACAAACATAAATCTAGTTCAACAGCAGTGGTAAGGCCTAAAATATAATTCGGTAATTTTTTAATGTACATTGCGAATGTAAATTTAATACTAGAATCACAGAGAGGTAACTTACTATACAATATCGGAAGGTATATATAGGACATTTGTTTGTTTTGAATTGGATCTGGAATATATCTTATTGAGAAGTGATACAATTATAATGTTTTCATGAAAGCGTTGTGCGAGTGATAATGTGATAATTGTGTCACTTCGAGATGAGATATATTCCATATTCACCTAAAACAAAAAAATGTTCTTGTTATTTGATGCTTAGGGAAAAAATGTTTCTGATCTCCCGACCGAGTTTGTTTTACCTTTCCGCCTTAAAAAAGTGTCCCTTGTTTTTTTCCTTTCGTTTCATGTAAAAAAAAAAAAAATCAAAAAAATCCGACCTTCTGACCCTTTTTTCAAAACGGAAACGGACCTAACTTCTCCTACATGCCCATTATATAATAAGTAGTTACTGTAGATCTATATCGCTCACACTGTGTGATATAGATTTTACATTTATGATAGAACACAGTATTTCATCAGCATTAAATATATGACTATAATCGTGTTATCACGGTCTCCATGGGAAACCGGGCTATCAGAAATTTGTAAATTATTTCAAGCGTCTGTCATTGTCCCTCCCTCCCTCCCTCCATATATCATACTAAAGTGAGCGCTGAGCACTACATGTTCAACTGTGCCTACACACATCGACAGTAAAAGATTTCATTCTTATTCTTTCAAGGTCATTTTATATTGAAAAAAAGGGGGGGGGGATATGATAACATTATAAAAAAGGAACACAAATACAACGTTGAAAATGGATGAAGTTATGACAAAAAATGACAGAAATGAAAAAAAAACCAAAAAAAAAAAACAAAAAAAAAAAACCCTTAACGTTATGTAGGCGGGGTTTCTCTCATTAGTATAAGATCACGTTTTTAGTGTTCCAATCTTTACGGTTTCATTAAATTAAAGGAAAGTTTTCATTGGTCAATCAAAATGTAAACAAAACACTGACAATATCTGGGAATATTTCATTAAGGATGTCGAGAAAAGTAACATGACAGCTGATACTGTTTCCGTTAAAAATGATGTATCTGTAATTTTTGTTATGATTTTTCACTACAACAACAAAACTCTTTTTTGAATATATAGGTAAATGAATCAAGAAATAACTTTTTCCGACAGTTGTCAAGCTCGAGAATGTCATTTAAAAAACTTGTTTATATTTACATTATTTAAAAGAAAAAGAAAAAGAAAATAAAAGCGATTGTCTCTATCTTTATATTAATTTCACACGCATTTCAGTCTTACTGGAGATATTTGCACTAATAATTATCTTTTTAATTTTTAGTGTTACCATTATGAACGGTATGACTAACCCCATGCAACTCCGAGTCCTTTGTGGTCTTTTAGTCATACAGCTCCTCAGAATGAAAGATGTTATACACTCAGGGAAAAAACTGAACTATTCTTCCAGTCAATAGTTAAGCTGAAATTACTGACAACTTCTTTGAAACTGAGTGTTGTGTGTTCAGATATTTCTTTCTACCTTTCTCTGATCATTATTTCTGTATCATTCGGATCAGATTTAGAAGAAAATGTGTATACTTTCATTTTTATAATTGGTAGAGGTATTTTAATATTTTACCAAGTTTAAAATGACGTTTGATTTTTTTTTTATTTAGGTACTTGCTTCTCTTATTGGTTATTCAATTCTAAACACCGTCATCAAGTTTGACAAATTTTAAATATACAAATAAATATACAAATAAATATACAAATAAATATACAAATAAATATACAAATAAATATACAAATAAATATACAAATAAATATACAAATAAAATATACAAATAAATATACAAATAAATATACAAATAAATATACAAATAAATAAATATACAAATAAATATACAAATAAATATACAAATAAAATATACAAATAAATATACAAATAAATATGCCAATAAATATACAAATAAATATACAACATTATGTATTACTTTAACCCACATCAACGCCTAGTTCTCTTTTAAAAAGATATTTCTTGTTATTTCATAGACACATTTTCTTCTGAACTTATTTTAGAATTGCAGTGGTTCTTATGATGCCGATGATGAAAATATTGACAAGGAAAAAATGTCAGTCAAAACTGTCTTAAGCAGTCAGTCATTGGAACAAGAGAAAATGGCCACTTAATAGAGATGGCCGCGAAATCAAAGTTAAACATAAAACAAAATGCTATAGTTTGGAAATACATGTATTAAAACTGGTCGCTAAATACAGGTGACCGCTAAAGGGAATTTTTTGTTAAAGTTTGAACCTCGTTGGTCAGATTCAAGACCTGATATTCTGACTGTTATTGACCACATGGGACTAGCCCCGCCCCCAGGAAGTTCTAGGGTGTAACAAAATGCTGTCAGCGCTGAAGGTCTCTTAGTTGCGCCACATTCTATTGTCTCCAACAGATATCAAAAAGTACTCTCTAACTGCATTTTACGAATGGGTACAAAGTTTAAAAAACGTTTTTCAGGGAAACTTTGAAAGCATGCACGCTCTAATTCAGAAATACATGCACACTATTTCTATTTAGTCTCCTTTTATAGTCTATATATGCATTTGAAATTTTTAAATCATTTTTTTTTATTAAGAATGTCTTTTGAAAAATTATCAACAGATTTGCATGTATTTCTAGACATATGTTGTACATGTCTTTATAAATATTTACAAATCATTTATGTATATAATAATAAAATTAGTTCATACATTATATTCTTAATTTAACCAATGGATAAAACTGTCTAAAATAATCATAAAAATATCATTTGGTTAAATAGGTGAGAACCTTTCAAAGAATGGCTAATAAAATTTATCCCTGCGACGTTTCATATTTCTACACATTTCGTCATAACATAGAAATGAAATCATCAGTAAACTCAAAATTGTACGTTATACCATTTGTAATAATATTTGAAACAGTCAGGCGCTTGAATTCAATCGCTACGCCACAGACTTAAGTAACATCAGTAGTATTTGTATGCATTATTAATGTCTTAACCCTTTCCCTCATATAGACTCATTTTGACGCACTCAATAGGTACCACATAAAGCCTGATCTGCAGAATACCACAGTTAAACCTTACCATATTTAATTACAAAATCCTCATTTCCAGACCACTGAGGAGCAGCGAACAGCATAAAACCTGATCAGCCTGCGAGTTACTCGCAGGTAACTCGCAGGCTGATCTGGTTTTATGCTGTTCGCATAGGTCTTTTCGTGGTGTCCTCTATGAGGGAAAGGGTTATATTGTAAGTTTTTAATTATATACTCGTTGCAAAAGTTTTTCCGCTCAGGCCTTTGTTTATTATTTCCGATATATGCGACCATTTTGAATGGTGTTAGACTATCATGACGTGCATATTTTATTTCGATTTTTTGTTATTCAAAGAAAATGTTCCAAGACAAAAATTATATACTTTATGCAATGTTTCTTTTGTTACTGAGTATACTTATTCTTTGAACAAAACAAAAGTAACAAAGTACAAAACTCCCACCTTTCGCTTCGATTTGAGAGAGAGAGAGAGAGAGAGAGAGAGAGAGAGAGAGGGGGGGGGGGTGAATTCGGTTTGTTATGAACGCTGTGTACTATATTCGACCCATTTGTTGAAAATAGTTCTCACGAACAATAACTCTTGTCTGACATTTGATTGAATAATGCAAGTGAACTTCAATAAACAACGTAGCGTAAACTAAGTACTACTTAGTTATGAACCATTTTTTAAACAGTGCAAATGTCTGCTACAAGGAAAGTGGCTCGACCTACGGCGGCAGTTTTCCATACTCTGTGTACATTGTATATAGATAAAAAAGTGAATAAATGAAAATAAATTCAATATTTCAATCTTCAATATTTATTTTACAAAATACATGTACAAACTTTTTCCAACTCTCAAACTTAATGAAAACGTTGGTAATAAACGCTTATATAAAAATATAAATACATCAATAATAGTTCGTTTGGTATTATGCAAGTGTGCATAAAAAGCACTTATAATGACTTGACATATAGCGTTGTCATGGCTACAATGATGGTCGGTTCAAAACCGAAAATACTAGATGAGATGAGTTTGAAATGACATGATAACGATGTGATGACAATCTGTGACATCTTAAGTGACTACATTGTTATGGTTCGAGCGTTCGGTCAATGAAACGTTAACTTTAGTACATGAATACTATACACATGAAAAGGCCACTTAATGTCAATTGTGTTTTTGAACACAATAGCTTAACAACTAATCGTTATACTGATCACAAGGCAGATGCCAACACTACCTAAGTGCACAGCATAAGTTCGTTGACAGAATCATCAGACGTCCCTGATATAATGTGTCGCGTTTCCCAGTCTAACTTCCAACCCCATAAAATACAGAAGAACTGCGAAATCGAGAGAGGCGCGTCTAATCCGAGACATCTTCTCAAACCAAGACCGGGCACTGGATAAAAAGCAGTACTCTCAGTTTCCTGAGGAATTCTATCCCTCCCCATTCAGCTCTCAGAACAGCGCAGCTTTAGTGTACTTGAACAACTTCGGATACCAGTATTTTTCTAATCTTCAGAACTTCAAACACGCCCTGTCCATTAAACATGAACAGTATCGCCGTGGCATGAGTGTCGCCATGTCATATATGACACGGAAAAGCACGTGCGCTGGCGAGGCCATCATCCACTTGCTATTGAACCTGCATTCTTTCCTCCTCACCGGGTACTTGCAGTCGGATAACTATGCCTTACAAAATTGGTAGACCAACCTCTTCTGCTGCTCTGTTTTCTTTATAATGCCATGCTTGTAATACTGCCTTATTGATCTGCTCAGTTTGTCATAATTCATAGCAGGGCGGTTCTTTCTCTTTCCCCAGAGTCTCGCTATTCTCATGGAGTTCTCGATCTTGAAGATAGAGCGAGACCTGTCGATCCAGCGGATGCAATCTTTGTACCTTCCAGAGGGGTCCTCCAGAAGAAGTCGGAGGAACTGATACAGTCGGATGGTCTGCCTGTGCTGGTTGATTGGTTCCTCCGGGAGAACGTCTTCATGTGGAGGAACTGCAAATACACAACAGGTACATGTGGTCAGTCAAGGTGAAAGTGATAACATGTATTTTTGTTTTTCAAATTATCTGTAGCCAAGGATTTTGTGGTTATTTACTTCTGTCTGAAGTGTTATCTATATTCCTGAATTTTAATGGATATTTGATATCTGGTTTAGATTTAAAACCATAATAAAGGCTCGTGCACAATGTATATCTAAGTCATATTATTAAGTATGAAAACTCTACAACTAGAAATTCCTACAATTTATTACATTCCTACAATGTCTAATGTTTAATAAGCAAATGTAAGTTTAAACACGTCAAGTTACGCAAACCATCGGTGAAAATATCAGGGAAAAAAGAAACAAACTGAAGATCATTGCAAGTGTAGGATTTTGATTTTAAATTTGGCGCGCTATATCTATATTTATACTTTACAGAAAAAATGTAAACAAGTGCTATTTAAATACTGAACCTACCTGGTGAAAACTGCCTGGTTGGGCGAGGGACTGACTGAACATCGTCGTCCCACCCCTGGGAACAGACACTCCGTGGTGAGGAAGGCAGGCTAGGGGAGGTCGGGACAGGGATTTCTTGCAGGTGTGTAGAGTAATCAGGCTGCGTTGGGCATGTCTTCTGCAAAGCTGAAAGTAGGTCAAGGTTTCAAATCAACACGTTCATTTGCAGATGGAAACCGCAATATCATGTGGGATTTTAAAGCCGTGACAATACGCAACCATGGAGTTACATAGTGTGAGTGGTCAATAACAAAATAAGAATAGCAAAATGTACATTTAATGATAATGAAAATAATATACTCCATTGTAATAAATTGCAGACGATGTGATGCAAATATAATTATACAGGCATATAGTCGGTGGCATCTGTACTGGCGATCTGTACTGTGCATTCTGGTCTTAAAACACTTTGATCGATCTTCTAACATACGTGTGCATGTAGATTATTTTCAATGAAACGGAGTAACTAAGTGGTTCGCCATTCTTAACTTACCAAATCGCCAGATATAAAGGCGGGAGGACAGTGTGGGGCCGGCCTCAGGGGACAGGAGTTTAATTTGTTCCTCGGTCAGGCTGCACAGTTCCTGGCCTGTCATGTAGAATCTGTCCATGTCGGGCAACGGCACGCCAAACTCGTGACACTGGCGCCTGATCCAGTCGTGTACATTTTCACGTGACCAGCAGTAGGGATCTGCAAGCAGAAGACATTTTTGTTTAACTCAGTGATGAAGAAAAGGAATAAAAATACCAGAATGTTATGTCTGTTGAGATAGGGCTGACCTTAAAAAATTCTTTGTCTGGAGTTACCCGACGCACATTTTTTAGGTGGGTAGGTACTAGTGACAAAGCACAATGAACTCAGCAGATCTGGACCACATCTGGTTGCATGCGCGCATCGACCTCGCACATGCGCAGACGTCAAGGTAATACATTTTTTCCCCGTCAGACTGATTGTGATTTCTTAGAATTCCAAAAATAAATAAAACACCCCCTGTCTTTGGTAATGGTTCATGGGCTAGTTCAAAGAAACATGCCTGGTGATAATGTATATTCTATCACTACTCCTGGTGAAAATGTATGTTCTATAACTCTGCACGTACCATTATAACATTAGACACTTCTAATATGACGGTCATACTAGACAATTAAAAAACTATTTATTGTAATCACGTGTTTTTTAAGTACAGCATTAACAATTATATTAACACGTAACCAGGCATGCCAGAGGATTGTGTCATCTGATTGTTTGAGTTTGTGTGTGTATATCCGGGGGTCAAGTAACTATGAATCCTTATAATTGTAGCAATAACACGAAGTTTGTGTTTAGAGACCTTTTTGACACCTTCTCAGAGGATACTTTCTAGTGAAGTGTGTCCATGAAGTGAAATGGAACATTTGATATAAATGAATAATAAGGTAATAGCAAAACTACAATTCATTCATTTTAGTTTCTAAAGATATGCTAGTATACACAATACGAAGATCTTCGCGTTGCTTAACATTCTCTCGCGGCCAGTCGTTTGCACGAGATCAGTCGTTTGCACGACTGAAGATTTATCAAACAAATCTTATGTAAAGTGTACTTTTGAATACAATATTATAAGTGTTTGTAGTCACGCTCGGTCAATTGACAAACATTTGTGATCTATTGATAGAACATGACTTCTCCTTCCGATATACTCACTAACATCTCACATCTCGTAAACTAGCATCGCTTATCTCCCTTACACTACTAATGGGGAAAAAAAGAAGAAATGCACCTTTCAATCAGACGTTAATCTTTGTTGTTATAATAGCGTGTTATCACAATATTAAAAGCCATATATCACTTGTTACAGATAATTTTACTTATTTTATTACCCAAATCTTGTTTATGTCTTTGATTTTTTTAAAAATAAAACGGGTTATTTTGCAGAGATTCAACAACTGTTTGTTACACACAATACTATAAGATGACTGGAAAATGTTTTCAGAATTTTCAGTAAGATTTTAATAGGTTGTCTTTTCAATATTTTCCTATCTTAGTGCCTGCCATTCTAACGAGCCCAGTCCTGTTTTATGTTTGTTTGTTTGTTGGGTTTAACGTCCCACCGACAGTATTTCAGTCATTTGGAGACGAGTTTACAGTTTTATAGATGCTTAATAATAATATTGACTTGCATTCAACTTGACCCATAATTTCCTTCTAATTAAGTATGGCGTGGTAGATTATCGTTTCTTTCAACTAATCAGTTAGCAAGTTGGTTAAAGAATTTAGTATTTAAGAAAATACAAGATTTGTAAAATTTGACCAACGCTGAGAATATTTTTAAAAGAAAACTCGTGCCAGTACGTCATTGTTCATCGGAAAGTTAGAAATTGCACAAATCACTGGACTTATGCATCGTTTTTTTGACGTTGTACATTTAGAATTTGCGAGATATGAGTATGTACACCATTTTGTCCGCGCAGTGTTTTATCAATTTGAGTTGTCATTCTAAATACATGGTTCTTAAAAGTTTCTGACGTCTTAAAAAATAGTATATTCACACTCACCGGGGGAGATCTGGAGGCTTTTACTAGCGATCAGTACATCTTCAACGCAATAATTGAACACTGTGGACAGCGTCCGGTTCCAGGAGGTTGGATAAGTAGTGTCCGCTGAAGGGGAGTTCTGCTCATAGCTGTCTCTGTTGTGTTCAAACATGCTACAGTATTGTGCATAATGACCAGGCTCTCTTTTGATGACAGTATCTGTGGTTTCAGTCTCTCTCTTGACGTCACAGTTCACGGTGTTCGTATAATCACAACACGCACTGTCTATATACACTTTACCGTCCTGGCAAGACGTTGTGGAACACTCGTAAAAGGAATTGTCCTGCGCGTGCGGCAAGTACTGGTCCAGGTCTAGCAGATCTGCTATATCCCGCCTCTCCGACTGGTCTATCACTTCGGAAACAATGACCTGCGAGGGCTGGGGACACGTGAGGTCTTCAGACTCGAAGTCTGACAATGACTGTACCTCCTGTATCATATCTGGGAACATTTCCTGGCGGCAGTACACCATTTGTGGAACCTGGAAATGGTCACGTGACCCATGTATCATTTATTCTCTCAAAATCGCTGTTAATATGATCGTTAAATAATTTTAGCATCTCTTTACAAGGCAATGGCATATAAGTTTGGTGTAATTTCAGTAAATATATTCATTTGAATGGTTTTAGTATGAAAATAATATTTTGTGAACATATGGAGGTCAATATTGCATATCTAAAGATTGGTTTACTTTATACGCATTACATATTGCCTGTTTTAAAATGATAACAAGATATAAAATACGGTAAAGCGACATAATAATAATAATAATAATAATGAGAAGGAGAGAGAGGAGCTTACCCTTTGATCACAGTCTTGCTCAGCGTCCCTTTCAAATCGTGCCAACACTTCTTTTATTTCCTCTATGTCTGAAATGATGGTAAAATTTGTCGCTGAAGACAATGCATGGCGTACAATGGCTATCCACAAATAAGTGTTAAAC
The DNA here is from genome assembly GCA_021229015.1 of Solen grandis. Classification (NCBI taxonomy): domain Eukaryota; kingdom Metazoa; phylum Mollusca; class Bivalvia; order Adapedonta; family Solenidae; genus Solen; species Solen grandis. The sequence continues at coordinate 20,777,775 of CM037790.1, read as the reverse complement.
ATTTATTGCCTCCAAAAACAATTTGAAGCGCATATCTGCTAACTTTTAAAATTGGTTGATATATGTATATATATATATATACATATATATAAACACACACCATTTGCATACTAATTTGATTAATTTATATTTTTTTAGTTATAAATAAACATTGAAAACACATCTACACACACAAAAACGCACGTTATAGTAATACACTATAAGTGCAACTAGCTATTTACCCATTTCGCTTGTTAAAACCATAGACCGTTGAAGTGATATTAATATTTTCTCACCCTGCGTTGTTCGAGAAATTTGTATTTGATCCACAAGTTGTAAACATGGACTGAACACTGCAGTGATCAGAGTTGACAATTAAAGTACACATGCTCGTAGTGCTATAAATACGACGATTTCAAAACGAGGTTTTCGTGGAAAACCAAGCCGAAAGAAATTTGATTGGTTGTGCTAACGGAATGACGTCATATCATATGTAGACTAGTATTGAGGGTCAAGTTAATACGATGTAAACTTAATATAGCTACATAATGTCTTACATTTGAACGGATTAAAAACTTAAACTTGAGATCTAAATGCATGTTTTTAAGCTACATGACTATCTTGATGTTTTCTATGAATGTCCACTGGTAACTCGTGATCAATGCCGAATTTTAATTTTTATTTAGTGTGATTTCTTGGAACACCGAATTAAGTTTCTAAGTATTTGATAATGTCAGTTGGCAACATCAAGTAATGCAAGCTCTCTCTCTCTCTCTCTCTCTCTCTCTCTCTAGCATCTTTGATATTTTAATAATTTTACAATATAAGCAATATATCCAGAATTACTATATCACATTAAAGAGAATATCAAGGACAAATAGAATCAATCAATTAATCAATCAAATCTACCAGTCAATACCACGATGTTAGGCGGTCCAATTCAGGCCCTACTTATACGCAGTTTGGGAACGAGCAATAGAGAGAGAGAGAGGGAGAGAGAGGGGGGGGGGGAAAGAACGAGCAACAGACACAGTGAGAGAGAGAAAGAACGAAAGAGTAGCGAGCAACAGAGACAGAGCGCAAGATAGAGAAAGAGAGAAGGAAGAAGAAAGGCGATGGTGAAGGGAAGGGAAGAAAAAAGCTTCGAGAAGGGGGATGGGGAGAGCGAAGCTAAGTAGGTCAAACAGTTACATCTCTATCTAGCCAAACTGCTTCAATTGCTTTCTTTATGATCTTAATTCACATAAGTCAGTTTTATCCTCCTCCTTTTTCTTCTTCTTGTGGAACTCTAGTTGTTTTTTGTAGTTATAAGAAAAAACAATATTAACACTTCTTCAACATGTACGGCTACAGTAACAGCTAAAGGTATTTTTTACCCATAGCAATTCATATGAAGTAAATAAATATTTTCACTGACGTCGTTTCGTCTATTTTAAGTTACATACCTTTTATCAGATTCTACAGTCGAGTAAACTTATTACGGTACACTCCCGCGTGCAATTAAATGTCATGTCACAGTAGGGGAAAAAAAGGCGCTCAAGGCTGAAAACCTATCTTTTTGAAGAATATTCATGTTTAATGTAAGCGCAGGACTGCCTATCTTTTTAAGATATTAGGGGCCACTGGTTCAAATTCCTCAACATTTTTTTAGGTCACACAGTTAATAATATATATACATATAAATTAAACGTTTAGAAAATGCAGTTAGCATGTATTGTATGATAAATACACATTCCTTGATAATTTAGGGACATCATGACATTTATTTACCAGTTTTCTCAAAATATCAACTTGAAAAACAATCCCCTACGCAGATCTCTGACACAGAGAGTTGAAAAATAGCCGAATTTTAGTTAAATCACAGGTAATTTTAGCACACCATAATCACGTGGCAACTCAGTGTGGTAGTGAATGATGCGGGACAAATCCACTGCGCCGGAGTTTACTGGAAGCACATTTACTTTAAATTGTACACAGTTTATTGAAAATATAACAAAATAATTTCTGTTTGCATAATTATGATGCACCTACATATTTAGACTGAAAATTCCTTTTAGTCTGATCTAGATCCTTTGATTGTCACTTACCATGGTGTAACATTGTCTGCAGAAACAGTTAATGTTGAACTTATTAGCCTACTTTCTACAATAACCACAGACGTTTGTGGTGAGGACAGATCTATAATGATTTAGAGAAGAGGCATAAGAAACGCCCCGTAGGATTCCATAAATCATACAGTTTGTACCACTTCTCTTATTTCGTTATTTTGATAGACTTAGTTTTATTTAAATGAAATGAACAGATTTGAAAAAAAAATCCGGCAAATAGTTATAGATTCTGACCTCATCATAAGTGTCTGTGCCCATAACTAAAATTTCTTTTCTTTTTTCATGACCTTCCTAGGTTCAAATACTAAATATCGATAAGTTAAGAATGTCTGGGTCCAATTTGACGTAAACTGATTTGTTTGACAATGAACTATCGGTAACAACTCCTTATGGAATAAGAATGTCATTTTATTTATGGCTTTTTGAATATCCTGTATAATCTACCTATCTCTTTTATTTTAAAAATATTCATCCAGTTCTGTTGTTTAGTTGATTACAGAGACAACAGTGAGCGTGACTCGTTTGTTTTCTGTTCCGTTGATGACACTTCAGATAATTTCATTTAGGGATTTTGATGACGTCAATGTAATTAAAAGCTTACAGGACGAGGTCCCTAATCCCTCTATCCCCTAAATAAGTGGCTATCGTGTCTATTCGAGTTTATTTGTCTTCAGCCTGTCAGTTAAAGAAGCTAACAAATATGTTTACTCAGGGATCCAGAGCCTACTTGATCCCGGTTCTGACATGTCCTTGACTGCCTGATGTTAATCGGGTCACTACATCAGGAGAACCAGCCACCAGGAAGTGAAGACTGAGAACCAGCCAGTTCTGCCACAAAGACCTTATCACACTTGTTGGTAATAATAACAAAAAGAATGAAAATAGCCATTATCGTCCTCTCGAGAGTCATCTTATGCTAGGAAAAAAACATATGTTTACCAAATTAAAACTTCAAGAATAGTCTCAGGATGATGTTTCACACAGCACGCGTCCGTCGGACCCACTGCCACTGGTAGATACTGGTACTTATAAGATCTAGAGCAACATCGTGATAATGTTTGTCATATTCATAATCCTTAAAAAAAAACAAAAAAAACACAAACAAACATAGTAAACGCTGCTTGCAGACTGTGTACTTTTGTTGTAGGGCGGCTGCCTCCTGATTCATGGTAGTACTTTCCTCGTGATGTCCCAGAGCGGAAAGTGCATGCTGATAAATTGGCAGGTACCGTTAGCCTCCTTTTCTCCATTCCAACACGTACACCCCCGCCCAAATGTAAATCAGTGTAACTGTATAATATCAATGTTACTAAGAGGACAAGCTGATTTTTGAGTCGGATTTGGCGCCGTTACGAAATATCACTATGTATCTAGAGTATCATAGTTATTCAGTATCCATTCAGTAGTTGTGTTGTTTTTGTTTTAATATAAATAAAATTGCACAGTTTGTGAGAATTTATGGTGAATCTGTCGATATTGGATAAATCTAAAAATAGTAACATGGTGGGTGGGGTCTTCGTATATTGTTAAAAAAATACACGTGTCTACATTTCTGAAGGAATCTCGACTAGCCCCAAAGTCACGTTACATGAGTGTTACAAAGCAACGAAATTGGTATTGTGCCCTCCCATTTTAACTACACGGGTCCTTTTATTTATCGTTCTTGTCGTGTGAGGCTTGGAAGGAACATGCTGTAGACCCGCGTGCCACGATGTTCATGGTATATGGCTATATGGTCCTTCTGGTTGTGTAGTATTAAGTGGGTCGTATTCGATGCCACACCAACACATCGGCTTACATTACATTCACCTCTGTAGTGGGCTCAGAAAGTAGTTCCAAATGTGCATAAATAGAGACTGTGACTGGGACCAATCAGACCGTTGTTGACATTTTGAATCTCACGTGATTCACGCTGTTTGTCTCTCAGCACAAGATTCTCGTCGTAATGACGCACGGTTTCATACACAGGTACGATATCCGACTGAATATGTTAATATTTATATCTGCGGATTGTTCCTATCTGCGTAATAAGCAGGAAAATAGTTCCCAACATAAAAATAAATAAAAAATATTATTTCCATACGTTTTATGATGATTCAAAATATAATTTTTAATGCTTCTATACTTTAGATCCTTAAAAAACACCTCAATTGGCGTTAAATAAGTGTTTTCTGTTTTGACAAGATTCTTGTCATTGAGCCCATTGCAGAGATGGTTAGTGAGGAACGAACGACAACTCTGCTGGCAGATTGACTAATAATTGGCAATTCGTTTGTCATTTCTGTAGAATTTATTTCTACTATCCAGCTCGCAACAAAACTATTATTGCTCACAGCAATTAGAAGTTCTCATTAAATAGTCCATTCTGCATTATTTTCCAATGATGCAACTATTATCCTTCCCCCTTGAAATTAATAACACGAGGTTGCAATAAGTCCTTTCTAACTTTATCTTCTTTTTGTGTGTTAATCTTGGTTTATTTGATTTTATTTGAATTATTAAAAGCCATTTTATGCCATCAAAGGCTAACAGATTGCCTGTTCACCAAACACTAGCATTTCTTTCCCGGGATTCTGGCAGTACAGAAACTTTAGCATGCATTTCTGTAGTTAGCTAAGAACAGCGTTGGAAAACGAATGATCATCAGAAAGCAAGTGTAGGTCATTCATAACAGAGACTGCCCGACCCCAGTGGGCATCGAACCACAACATTCGGCTTCACAGCCAAGCGCCACTATGACCGGTTTATTTATGTGAAACCCATGGTCCCAGTCCCGTGGTTGGGCACTCGAACATGATATCAAACGAATCCCAACAGTAAATAACATTCCAGCGATTTCTCGGGACTTTTTCCAGTATTAACACAAACAGAGATTCGATGCAAGGACTTAATTTAGAATTTAGAGACCGTAAGTCTCAATAAGAATTACATAAAAAAAACAACAACAAAAAAACAACAACAAACAACAACAACAACAACAATAAAAACAACAGACATACATATTATCATTAACACTACCACCGTTATCATCATAATCATAATCAACAAGGGGGCCGCCGTGGCCGAGCGGTTACAGTCGTGGACTACAAATCACTCAGCCCCTCACCGCTGTGGGTTCGAATCCCGGTAGGGACTTCGGATTTTTCATGTGAGGAAGCCTTCCAGCTGGCTTGCGGTAGGTCGGTGGTTCTACCCGGGTACCTCTGTGTACTCGGGGTCTTCCTCCACCAGTAATTAGCTGGACGTCGCTATATGATTGAAATACTATCGCAGCGACGGTAAACCCCAATACAACAACAACATAATCAACAATATCATCATCGTCATTGTCATGATCATCATCATCATCAGCTGAATGATGAAAAGTCAGAATATATATCTATATATATATTATTTACGCCGTGGTGAAGTCTTGAACCATGAACGCACAAACACAAACTGGGCTAAGCATTTTCAAGAAAATGTTCGTATCTATGACTTTTCGGTTATGTTCCATGCTGGGGCGGGGGATCGAATTCACGACCGCCCAGTTACGTGGTTCATAAGGGCCGGATTTCAAATCCACGGCCTTCCGATTACGTGTTTTGTAAAGACCGGCAATCGAATCAATGACCTTCCGATTACGAGCTTTGTTAGGGCTTGGGATCGAATCCACGACCTTCCGATTACGTGCTTTTAAAGGGCCACGGATCGAGTCCATGACCTTCCGATAACATGGAAAAACGACTTTCAATTACATGGTTTTTAAGGACCAAAGATCGACGTGGTATGTCAGGGTCAGGGATCGAGTCCACAACCATCCGATTACGTCATATGCCAGGGCCGGGGATCGAATCCACGACCCCTAATTACGTTGTATGTCAGGGCCGGGGATCGAATCCATGGCCTGAACGTTCTTTCCGCTCGGCCAGTGAGACCGGTTAAAATATTCATTTGATGTAAAGCACGTGGTCTAAATTTAGCAATGACAGATTAGAATGTAATGTGAAAACTGTACGTTGTATACGGACTTACTGACCTACACTTATCGCGTCTAATCTCCAAACTCAACTAGTCTCTCCCACAGAAATATGTTATCACTCCTTGGAAAGCAAACTTCTCTAATTGTGAAAAGAAATGGGTCAAAGGTGCACTGGTGCAGATCTAGATGAACAATGTGAGTCGCAAATAAAATCTGTATATGTATTATGTTCTACTCTGTTCTGCCATCCTATAACCACCACCACCACCAACACCACCACCAACACCACCACCACCAACAACAACAACAATTACAACAACAACAACAACAACAACAACAACAACAACAACAACAATTACAACAACAACAACAACAAATTTGATATTTTTCATTTAGAACCATAGTAAAGATTTTACGGTTGATAAGTAATGTTTTGTGCATACGTTTTAATTGCCTTTACACTTCACAATAGAAAAAAGGATGATGATGATGATGATGATGATGATGAAGACGCGCAGCTTCACGTCCAGAATTGCAGATAACTCATAATAAGGTTAAAAGTCCCCAAATTACTGAAATACAGTTGACTGATTTAATCAACGTTTGAGGAAAATATGACATGAATAACTTGATATACATGTAATTGCAACTGGGCCAAGGATTATGTGCATTTCTTTGAAGCATTCAGGGCTTGCCTTTCCATGGGTGCACGCTAATTCACATTCATGACCAGATTAAGGAAAGATAAGAAGGAAACTGTATGCTTCAGGACTATTACACCCGTCTAACCCTTTGACTCATGCTTATTCATGTACACATGCTGTCTGATCTGGGTCTGCTCTGTTTGCCAAGGCGTCAAAATGAGTTTTATCAGGTAAAGGTTTAAATGGAAGGACAAAAAAGTTGACAGCAAACGAGTAATGAAACTGAACGTAGGGTGATCTAAATACGGTAGGTCTCAGTAAAGTAGGAAATAAATAACCCTATCAAAATAGTTAGCCACGATCTTTTTACACATTTCGAAGAAAAACAAAATGTTAATGGTTTTCCTTATTCAACATATTTAGAACAGAGAGATGAAAATCACCGTTTTAGTTCCATCAACAGTTTTTCAGTCATTTGAGGTTTGACTGTAGAGACATAGATGTGATGTATGTTAAAGACCTATTAAACATTGATCGGCAGCTAGTCTAACTCTCACAAAAACACGTAACAAATTTTCCAATTCTCTCAAATTATTATATTTTTTTTTATGATATGGTTACATTTTCCTCTGTGATTTTTTCCATACTTATTTTGAAAGATTGCAATTCAGTGATCTGCAGTGTGCTTCAACAATATAGTCTGTCTTTTACGGGATATTCCTATCTCTGTTTATGTCTTTGCGTATGTCAGTGGGATAATACTTGATCTTATCACCCTATCCTGGAACTAGGCAATAGAAATACCAGCCCCAAATTAAAGAATTTTACATATCTGAACATAACCAAACACCCCAATGTTACGGGGAGGACACCCTAAGCACTCGGTCACCGAGGCAGGTTTAAATCACTTGGGTAGGATTGTATATAAGAAGGTCATGTTTTGAAATAAAATCACAACCTGACAATATTCAAGGTCTAGAAACTAATTATGTTTAGGTAATTATTCTTATTTCATATTAAGGGGTCGCTGTGAACCTAAACATAAGTCATTTTTTTTACAGTAAATCATGTTTTTTTTCTCAGTAATACTCAGTATACAAATTCATTTTATATAAGAGAATACAGTTTGTAAATGGCTTTCAGATTTGGCCTCACATTCAAAGAAAATATTACTTGTCACATCTTCATCTTGCATACACTCAATCAACACTGTTTGCTGTCTTGGCTGAAAAACAAACACACTGCAACATAGTCCATTGTCCATTTAACAATGTGTGAAGAAATATTTATTTGAATGTGTGGCCAAATCTGAAAGCCCTTTGCAAATTGTATTCACTTATATGCAATGATTTTGTATACTGAGTATTACTGAGACAAAAAAAACAAACATGATTTACTGTAAAAATAATAGCTTATGTTTTCACAACCCCCACCCAGTTTGTGTTGACAGCGACCCCTTCATGACAGGAAAACATTCTTCTTCTTTTTTTTTGAAATTAAAATTTATGTACCATGCCAGACATGCGTTTTAGGTGTCAGAATTAATAACGATTAAGATCAACCGATGGAAATATTTCTACAAATATATGATTATAACATCGTTATTGAATCTGACCTCACTTTTTAAAATTTAATGTAATCTATTTTAATGGAGTATTGATAGTATTGATAGTCTTATAAAAGACAAACATTATAGACAATTTCCGACTTTAAAATTTATTTTTATATTTACAATAATTTCAAGATAATCCTTATGGAATAAGCGAATACTAAATTTGTTTGATCATGTTAATCCAACAAGGGTGTTACATATCTAATATCAAATATATTTGTGATGATTTGCAATCGTGATGACGTACATATTCTAAGCTAATCTCTGTCACTTAAGGAATTTGTCTCTTGAGATTAGTATGTCCGCTCGCACTGGGATGGATTTGAACTTTAAAGTTCAATTACTCATGACGTTTAACAGAAGATTTGTGACCTACTTTTATTGGACGTTTCTTCATGTCTTCTGTGGTTGTGTTAATCTTTGATTTGATAATTTATGTTGCCTTTTGAAAGGTGCATGGAAACAAGCTACGTTCGAATGAACATCATGCCCCCGGGGGCCTTTGACCTCGGGGGTCAAGGTCATTTGAAGGTCAAGGCCGCCTGGCGGATAGAGCTCATCAAGGTGCATGCACCTGTAAAGTTTGGAGGCTGTAGGAGGACTTCCGTGTCATGGTACAGGTTAGAGTTTTGTGACAAACAAACAAACAAACAAACAAACAAACAAACAAACAAACAAACAAACAGACAGACAGACGAATAGACAAACAGACATACAAACAAACAGACAAACAAACAGACAGACAGACAGACAGACAGACAGACAGACAGACAGACAGACAGACAGACAGACAGACCAAAAACAAAACGCCCCGATCTATCGATCCGGGGCATAGAAATATTCGCGGAAACAGGCAAAATATGCAGTTTTCCTAAGTTGGTTTAAGATCTTGACCTCGCTATATAGTACCTATGTCTAATTTTAGCTCACCTGCGCACAACACGCTCCTAGAAAACTTTTGAGATTACATTTTTGCCGACGTTCGTCGTTAAACAATTTTTAATCATGAATAGCCCCTGGGTAGTTCTCCACAAAAAAAGCTAAAAAAAATGTGCTCCATGTAACACTTTAGTTGCCCTGGAAACTAACATAATTTTATACAAAACAAGAAATATTTTTTTTAAAAAGTTGGTGGGGATTTAAGGTAAAGTCCCTGTAATGCTTCCGCTACATTTCGGACCTCATGGCCTTTCACGGAGATAACCAATGTCTCCTAATGTTTCATTAGGGTACCTTGGTAGAGGATAAGTAGTCCAAGACATAGTGGAAATATTACAGGGTCTTTACCTTAAGTTATGGATAATAGAGAACGATAATAATTATAATGTATACAAATAATCATCTATGAGGCGCTTTATTCAGGCAAGTCAAAATAATATATAGCGTTAACATCATTTCAGTGAAGCGGACTATAACCGTTACGGTGAAACAGACTATAAAATACTCTTGATCATGCAGATAGGCCCCAAATAGGTCTCAATGTGCATCTAAGATATATGTTTTGTTAAAAAAAATCTACATTTAACAAAGAAACTGTTATTCAGTGCATTTTCGAGAACACGAAACATATTTCATTTAGTTGTCATTTCAAAAACATTTCGGCGAAATTCTTTCCCCTTAGTATCGATTTTCCACCGGTGAAAATCACTCAAATATTAATTTGGTCTTATCTTACGCCAACACGTTTTTTTATTTTTTTTTATTTTTAGCTCGACTATTCGAAGATTACCCTTGCGTCGGCGTTGGCGATGCAGCTTTTGGTAAAAGTTGTGCATGCAATGGAAAATTTGCATGCAAGCTACTGTCCAGCTTGTATCTCAAAATCCATTCATGGGGTATTAACTTGAAACTTTATGAATATGTTAAGGGGCATCAGAAAACCAAGGTAGATAACTCTTGATGGAATATATTACAGACGATGACCCCTTTTATAATTTAGAAAATTTGGTTAAAGTTTTGCATGGAAGGTACTTTCATGCCTTTATTCAGTATCCAGGCATGTTATTGATTTGAAACATCTTAAATACGTTTAGGGTATCATATATGAGGTAGATGGCTCTTGGTGGAATATACTACAAATTATGGCCACTTTTAAACTTAGAAATTTTGTTTTGCATGCAAGTACTGTATTCTTATATTCAGTATCAGCATGTGATTGATTTGAAATACCTTAAATACGTTTAGGGGTATCATACTATCAAGGTAGATAACTCTTGATGAAATAAATTACATATTATGCCACTTTTTAACTAGAAAGTTGGTTAAGGTTTTGCACGCATGGAATTTCATGCCTATATTCCTTACCAGGATGGGTTTGATTGAAACTACTTTTTATATGCTCAATGGTATCATACTAGTGGCAGATAGTTTTTGACTGAATATAATGCAGATTATGGCCACTTTGACTGAGGCTTTTTGTTTAAGTTTTGCATGTAAGCTACTATACTTGTTTATGGTACTGACTAGAAATTTAGGAGTGTTTCAGGAGATAACTTTCGAACCGAATTATACAATTATGCCCTTTTCTAACTCGGATAATGTAAAGATTTGCATGCATAGTTACATGTATAATGCTTTGACCCTGTAATAGGCATGGTTGCTTTTAGTATTCATAAAACTATTTAGGGTATCAGACTATCATTATATACAGGATATGTGAAGGTAAGAATTGAAATAGATTCATTTGATTTGCATTAAAATTTTGAATAGTCGACGTGATGTCCTCTGACAGCTCTTGTTTTTGTTTTGTTTTGTTTTTCGCCACAAGTCGATATCCTAGATTGATAATTTTGAACATAAAGTTGATCAGTATACTTATATAATTATATAAGAAAATATTTCTTCACCTAAAAAACTTTCTTGAATTGCTGATCAAAATAAATTGAAATTAAGCTCAAATGATCACTCCTTACAGCTCTTATTAATTGTCGAAAGAAAGACGATCCTAAAGATGAAAAAGCTTCCGGAGGGCGGAGTTTTCATCGCACAGTATCAATTTTACTGACCTCGACCTATATATAATTTATATTCAACTTATGGTTTGCAGGTACCGTCTAGGTCCACGGTAGTTCTCTTGTTGGGTTAGTCTCTTGTGTTGTTTGGACGTACGTCACTGTGGCAACGTGACGTTAGCTAATTACATATGGATGAAGATCTTGAGTGCAAATAGGTACCACCGACTTACCGCAAGCTATCTATATGTCTTCCTCAGGTGGTCTGCTAGTTGAAACAAATTTATTTTACTTCGACTGGGGGTGGGGTGGAATTCTTACAAAGTATACCTATCGCTCTCGACTGTCCATGAGTTAAATCAGTTCCTTGTGCCTGGAAAGGGACTCGAACCCACAACCTTCAGATTCGTAGTCGGGTATGTTACCACTGATCCACGGCGGCCTCAGTGAGCCACCTGAGTACTTACAACCTCCAACTTATCAGCAGCACAGCGTTAATTCATCTTATCCTTTTTTCCCCCATATCTTCATTAATATACATGTATTGGTTATGCAGGGTTGTTACCACCCAAAATTATGAATGAGAGGGTAACGCCTGGTGTATATATCTCGGCTGACCCAGATACAGGGAGTGTTTATTTACTATTGACAATCAAGTATTTACTGTCTGCCAACTGTTGGCGGCCATATATAGATTTACCTGTATCATGACGTCAATGTCTATCCAAATATAATCGTACAAAGCTCTTGAGAAAAAAAAATGAACGGATAAAATATTTTAAAAAAAATAAGGAATGTAAACATTGTCAAGACTTTATTTAATGAAAACAAGGTGGTTTTTGTATTATCTTATTTTTATTTAGGTACCGGAATTAAGATGAAATATGAAAAGCACTAAGCAAATGCACAAATACATTTGTATGGTGTTTGTATGTTTGGGGTTTTCCAATAATTTGAGGACATTTCTTGAGGCAGACATGGGATCACGCCGAAGTCAACTATCAAAGATCTAATTTGTTGCGATGTCATCAAAACCTATAGGATATGGTTTTAATGAGGTTGATACTAACAGAGCCTGGAAACATTTATATGCGCGTATAAAACACTGGTCATTTCTTGAGTAATATTATAATCTTTAATGTTCGCGATTTGTTGTGTTACATCACTTCCACATGTCAGGAAATAATAACCATAGATCATACCACCACCACCACCACCACCACCACCACCACAACAACAACAACAACAACAACAACAACAACAACAACAACAACAACAACAACAACAACAACATTATCAAATATTTTAGCGTTTGACTATTTACTTCATTCGTATTTCATTATAAAACTAAATAAGAATATATTATGAGCATAATGGTTTGTTTTAGTCAAATTTCATAGCATCCATAGCATTACCGAATTGATGATGATAATGACGACGATGATGACTGTTCGCGATTAAATTTTGACAGCGAAATATGAAATAATGCCATGTATATTTTTTAGATTTATTTTCAGTTTCTTTAGTCATACTGCGTTTGGGCTACATTCTGATTCCAAATCTCAGTATCATTGCTATGATCTCCGTCTCCGGAACCTGATAACTCAAATTTCAGTATAAATGCTCCCCACGAAATAGGCCAAATGTCGTGAGTTATTCGTATCTTTTTCGTGTAAGTAACTGTTACAGAAAGAGTTGTATTTAAACCATATTCTATGGTCATATCACCAACTAGTATGAGAAGTTAATATTTCATTCTGGTTAATACTCGCAGATAGTATAGTCTGCGGCTATATGTACGGACCCGTGAAAGATTTTAGATCAAAATATTTATATGTATCTTAAAACGTTATAGGAAAATATTGACGCAACTTGAATACATTAAACACAAATGGTCGACATTGCATTGATGTTCGTAAAATACTTTCAATATCGTATCCGCGTCTGTAAATATTTGGACATAGCAACGTCCCAATAACAAATGCACATATCAGATTCTACTACATGTTGCTATAGTAAGTTTTGTAATCAGATTAATTTTAACATGTTTATGATAATTTGACTTTGTAACTCCGGATATAGCGATATTGTTATTATTTGTTTATATGTACTGCGCATAAAAAAATCGGAAAGTAGTTTATAAAGGTTGACCTACATATCAACACAGTCCCGGTCTTAACTTTAATACAATATAATCTTAACCATGACAGTATATTAGCAGAGCGTCATAGTATCTGTTCTGAAAGATTTTAATCCATTAAATTATTACGTGTCTATGATTTCAAAATCCCATGAATTGCCTAGCACTAACGTATAAGCTAGGATATTGTAGCAGTAGTTTTCAATTGGCAGCTCTCAGGACTATCGGTCCTTTGGTTTATAACCTTCAAGATATCGTTTCCTGGTGCAATTGGTAATTTTGAAATTAATTTCCATTGTCAAGCCATGATTGACAATGATTAATATGTCAGCTGGTCCGTAAGGTAATTCCCTGACAGGTTTCGGTGATCAGACACAGCACGGAATCCTGTACAAGAAATCTTTATCCTGTTGAGTAAAATTTAAGTTCTATACAGAAAGTACCCATATCCGGCAGTTGTGAAATATTTACAAACTAGCAAAATAGGAAAATACTCCGAATCCCCTCCTTTTTCAAACGACTTTCTTGAGTTCTATAGCAATCAACTTTACAAAAAAATGTAAATACTTACAAAGAACCTGATAAAACACCGAAAAAACTGCACTGACGGCTATTTTTTCCTTTATGCGTAATGCCAGCGCTCCTTTATCGATCAGCTATAAAATGCATGCGTATGCTTTTCTTTCGATCATTTGATAGACGGCCATTGTATTGTTAATACAGTTCAATACAATGGCCTAGTATGATTTAAGATCACGGTCACGTTTATTGCACAAGTTTATTTTTTTATGTATTTATTTATTATTTTTTTTTTTGGGGGGGGGGGGGGGGGAGCAATTGTGTTATTTATAATAAACGATTAAAACGGTTGGGGTCTGCACTTTTTGATTACCCTGGCTCATTTAAAGAGATACCAGTCATTTCATATCAGCAGATCACTACACGGATATTTTCATATGTTGTTTGTATGTTGGGTTTAACGTCCCACCAACAGTATTTCAGTCATTTGGAGACTATGTCTACTTGAGAAAGATATAGTGCTGCCACACTGCAGTATCACGCCGTAGACATGTGGCATGATACCACACCCAGTCACATTATCCTGACACCGGGCCAACCAGTCCTGGCTCTTCCCTTACATGCTGAGCGCAAAAGCAAGCGAGCTTTACCAGTACCATTTTTTACGACCTTGGTATGTCGCGGAAGGGCGTCGAATCCACGACCCCGAGCTCTAACCACACGGCCACGGTATATGTATTTATACATCTTTCATTAACAGTCATGTCGGCTAATAAAATAAGCAGCACCACCATTCAACCATTCGAAACATGAAACCATTATAATATTTCTTATATCGAAACTCTTAATTCGTTTTAAACGGTCACTCTATCAATATGTGCACTATCAAATTATGTGTGAAGTTTTAAAGTAAATCCCTGATTTTCGATTACTACAACGGACAAACTGGACAAACGGACAGAAGGACAGTCGAACATGTTACCGACTATAAGCTTCCCGATTTCGTTTTCGGGGAACATAAAAGATAAATGTATTTATCTAAATTAACACAAATACATGTATATTGAAGATGTTGGTAAGTACGTTTTAGAAATAAATTTACATCAGTAAAGGGATGTTAAAACTAGGTCATTGTTTATAAATCTAAGCGACATGGAGGACGGAGCGCGCATGACGTGAAACAACGCTTATTATTTTACGCCTCGTTGATTTCAACGTTCTATGAATTACGCTGAAACGTCATCCCTGGGAAGAGGTACGGAGGGGCACATGACATTAGTGGGGAAAACCCAGGAAAACACGAGGAAATCGCTTGTAACCAATTAAATAAATGTTTACAAAAGAGTTTGTTACAAGCCTCCAGCATGGCGCTAGCAAAAAAAAATGTAACAAATACAAAAAAAAATTATGTAGTTTTGAAATGTGTCTATGTGTGTGTGTGTTTTGTGTTTTGTGTGGTTAGACATGTTGTCTCTAAATGATGCAATTCTAAACATCTTCTATCGCTCTTTTTCGTTCTTTCCTTCTTTCTTTCAATCACTGATGTAACCGGTCAAATGTTGTCACCCCACTATGTCTATGAAGGGCACCATGTTCCAGTGGTAACATACCCGACAGCAAGACTGAAGGTTATGGGTTCGAATCCCGTTTGGAGGCAAGTTTGTTTCATGGTCTTCCCAGGTGTAAAGAACTGGGCCATCCCAAGAACTATCCAGAACTTGTTACACAATAGACGTAAAATAAATAAAAAGTATAATATACCAAGTCGTTAATTCCACCTATGTGTACATTATTTACATTTTTTCCCTGCTGTTCTTTTTTGTGTTGTTTTTTGCGGTTGATGCTGCAGTTGATTGTGTGAAGAAGAAGAAGAAGAAGACGAAGAAGAAGAACGAGTTTGAAGAAAAGTTAACATATCATGTCTTAAAACTTTATAAAAACAATTAAGTTGTTGGCCAATCCTATTTGTTTTCCGTGTGAATTATCGACACAGCGTTGTACTTTACATTGGTACATAAAACAAGATCAAGGCTGTTCGGGACACCTGATACAATCAGCGCGTGACGTCATTTTGAGTAGCTAAAAATAGAGTTGGCCCGGAGCACGTGAAATAACAAGAAATACAGGCAAATGCTTCTCTAAGAAATGAGATGATATGTTTTCACCTGTAAAAGTTATTTTGTATTTAATGTGATGATTTTTTGTGGTTTGCAATGCATTTGTATTTCACTTAGAAAAGGCCTAGACATATATTTAAAATATTAGATTTCGCAGATTATGATATTATTTAATACTTAAATATGGATTTAAATCATCACCTACGCACAAATGAAATTTAAATTTAAATTCTTTAAATATAAAGAATCAGATATAGGGGATGCATACTAATCTCAGGTGAATTATACGGTCGGAACACCTCGGCTATAACTACGACGGAATTACCCGAATATTTCCGATTGGTGAATGATAAACACATTCGGAATATCTCTCTAATTTCTTAATCAGTTCGGTTCGCATTCAAAACACCTTAGTCATTTCTCTGAAGTTGATCCAATTCAGTTTTTTCTAGTAAAAGTGCGAGGTGTATATTTCGAAGAAACCCCATTGCCTTGTTTGTCGGGATTGCTAAAGGTGTTATCAGTTGTATATACTTTCAATATCAGATCGAACGATCGAAAACACCACCGGTCGATCGATAGATCATCTATATCGTGTTTGTTTTGCACATTCGAGTTTGAAGTAGAGTTAGATTCGAGTTCAATTTAACTAACACTAGAAGTAATCACAGTGATGGCAAATTGACCAGACTGACTATAAATCTCGTTTATTTAAGGGTCCGTCTGCTATGCTTGTGGGCGGACCCCGAATTGACCACGACTCTACTCTCATTTTTAAGAAAGGAAGACATGATCGTGTGAGTTAACGAGATGGCGGAAGAGTAAGGGTGAAGCCGTAACGAGCTTTATTCGCATTCTTGTTACAGAGTAAACGGGATTTAAAATGTCACTTAACTGTACTTAATGTTTGATTAGTGTTTTTCATAAGAATTATTTATTACAGAATTAAAGCAGTTGTTTTGTGCATTTCCTTCTCATCATGGCGACATTGTGTGTTGGTTAGTATCGGATAAACATAGTTCGGAAAAAAAATTTTTTTTTCGGGAACCAACAATGTTACGTAACAACATATACCATGGATATACAAAGGGTTAAGTTATAGATAACTGAAAGTCCTGAGTAAAAAATGTATTTAGTGCTAAAAAATCTATGATTATCTAAACTGCAACTTCAAATTGGAAAGTGCGGCGGCCCATTTTGTAAACAAGAAACACTGTCTAATTGTTTTTACATTAAATAGTGCAACGTTACACCGCATTCCAGAATGTCATGCGGATTCAAAAATTTCACTTTAGCGATAGCAAACAAATGCGCCATACCATAGGCGTGTGATATTACGGTGAATTTGTTGTTTAGTGTGTGTGAATTACGCATTTCATTGGTACGATCACGTTTTAAATTAAAATCATAAGTCGTTTTTGTTTGTTATAAGATGCTGAGGGCCGTCTACAGTATTACTGTTTTATGGTTCGGACCCCGGAAGTGTGACCCAAACTCCTTAAAGATGAATTTGTATGCAAATAGTACAATTTGAAAAGGCCTCACAGATGTGAGTAAGTACTAAAATCAAAATTTTTGAAGCCAAGTATAGAACAATTCGGCTAATTCAGCAATTTTTTAAATCACTGTGACAAAGGTGAAGGAGGAGATGGTCAGAGGCAGACTGAATTGGGTCGTTCTATTAACAGCTGCAATTATTATTAACATGATTTCAAGCCTCCACGCGAAAGTGTAATATATAAGTCGCGTTTTCATTGGTCATATTTTAATCAATAACTACTGTATTACGCTATTCTTCCGCGCATGCATGTCATGTTATGAGACGGTAATAAGTCAAGCGGGGAATTCGGCGAGAATAAAATAAGTCAATTTTTCCCCATTCCAATCGAATGAGCGAGCAATACAGAAAATACGGAACTTCGGAGCTATCCGATCTTGGCATCGGCATCTAGGTTCATACGGTAAACTACGCATGAATTACGGTAATGATGTCATTCAAAAACCTGTCTAAACATATTTCTTTTTGGTCGATGTCCAATGACGTCGTTTAAATTAACAATGTTATTCGACGAACTACTGTGAAGAATTGATTTGACCTATATAAAACTTCGATATACATACCGTCTCCCAAAATAAATATACCTGGGCTATATTGTTAGATAAATTACACCCCCGTGTTCTACTGTTCAGAAAAAACACATTTCTTGGAATGGACATTGACGCAAATCACACGCAAAATGTTATATTTTAGGCATGAACGACAGGATAATTTGCCGTAGAATAAAGGATTGTTTATTTAAGATTTTACACCAGTGTTCACTAAGATGGCACGATTACAGCGGGGAAAATGGATTTTATTTATAATTGTAAATGCTTCATGTTTCGTTTACGAGCAAAGAATTGCAGTTATACAACAGTCCTTATACTGTGTTATCATACCACACAGGTTGTATCATATCACACTACATTAAAACATGTGGTATCATACCACACTTCATTAAAACATGTGGTATCATACCACACTAAAAAATTATATACGTGTGGTCCCCCCTCGCGGTATCATGCCATTACAAGCATTATTACAACTACTGCAGCTATTTCCACAACGTGGTATCTTACCTTCACCCAATGTGGTGCCATACTACCCTATTATGGCATCATACAATAACTAAATGTGGTACCATGCCATACTACATTACGCAGACGGTATCATACACACACTTTTAAATTACTTATCACTAGTCTCTAATCACTAGTCTCGACCTTTTGATCGTCAATGTTTCCTCGCCGGAGTAAATAGGCCGTGTACTACATGACTTATAAATTGCATTAATTGGTATGCAGTTTATGCCCCAACCATGAAATAGTGTGACTCACGTGTATGTGTGTGAGAGGGGTGTAAACGATATGTTGAGGGCAGAAAATTCCTTCCTCTGTTTGACTTTTTAGTATTTGGGGTAGGATAAGGGTTTGGGTTAGTGTTAATTTATGCGGTTTGGTTTGGTTTCGGGGTTGAAATGATGGTTAGTTTTAACGTTGATTTTCATACCAAGGTACAAAAACGTATACTTCGGAAAATTTACTTCGGCATGACAAAACTTTGCATATAAAAACAGTGGTACAAACCGTCAAAGTGAGGTATCAGACACACATGCAAAACCTCGGTAAGTTGTGTGTGTGTGTGCGCGCGCGGTAATGTGTGCAAGTAATTGTGCACAGATTGTAACTGATAAGGAACAAGTAGTCACCAGGCACAATAAAGAACCTGGTAGCTAGTCAAGGTCACAGCATTCACACACCCAAAATGAATTTCAATCCTTATTTTCACATTATTTTCTACATATTTTCTTAATCGATCATTTGAAGAATCACAATCACATTACTACCACTTTTCCATACATTCGCGTTGAAAAGTAGTACCACTGGTTGTAGAAGTCAACATTGCAGTTTTGATAAAAGTTAGATATATTACAGGATTTTGAAAGCATTGGGTATAATCACAATTTCTGTGCAAATAAAAATGTAAAAGAAGCAAGTTTATAATTCAGTGTTCCTTCACAGTTTCATTCATTAAACTACCTGTAAATAACCTTATTTGCACCTCAAATTTTCGGCTGCGGAATTAGCTCAATTGGTTAGAGCGTCGTTCAGTATTTTGTTCTTGCAAGGAGTCGTGAATTCTAGTCCAGCTGAGACCGTTTTCTTTTTCTTTTTTGTGTGTAATACTTATTTTTATATTCTTGGGTTATATATTTAGATTTTTTTAATTCTAGTTTTTATGCTTCCATTGTTTTGCTTTTGTTAACCTTTTGATTTAAATCATAGACCACAGGACCCTGATATTCAGTAGAAAAAATCGACCTCTCTATATATAAATTATTTATAGAGAGGCCAATTTTTCTAATATGATGGTCCTGCGCATATACAGGTTTGGTTATAAGGTCAAAACAATAGAAATGAGAGGGGGCAGTATGTTTAATGTAAGCCGTCAATTGAAACATTTTGTTTTAATCTTTTCTTGTTAGAGTCTCAAATGCTGTGTTGCATTGAAAAGTACTTTAGGGATTTAGTTTTTTATACAATAAATTTGAAAAAACAATAATTGCTTCATCTCTATTACTTACTTGTATGGTGAAATTATGTAATTCTAGAACATATTTTAAAAACTGTTGAAGGCATTAATATCATTCTTTACACAAGGGAAGGATGTGAAGTGATAAAGAATAATAATTTTATCTTGTCCCATTTTCTTGCTTTTCTATTAAAATTATTTCTGTCTGCAGCAAATTGCAGTATTAATGGTATTGAGAGGACCAAAACTAAGAACCACTATTCCTTATCTATTTTGGTTTAATTTGACAGAGACCAATAAAAAAATTAATCTACCTTTCCTGTTGTTTTAATAAGATTTAACTTCCCTGATTTTTTACATGCATACCACAAAAAAAGGGGGATTGACTTTATAATTCACACATTTTAACTTTCGCTTTTGACAGTGCTCTCATCGCTTTGATTTATAATTGGGGATGAATTTAATTACCTATTTAATTGTATTTTAATCAAATGGCCAACACACTCGTCTCAGAAGATTTGCATTAGTTTAGCACCGTCCCTTTAGATTGTGCCTCATCAATATGAATTCATCCTACGAAGATAAAAATAGTTGAACATGTACTTTAAATATACTATGGCAGTGTTTGTTTAAGCAAATTGACTATAGCTTGAAGTTTTAACATAGTAAGAAAGAATGAGAGTAAGAGAAATAAAGAAAAAAAGTTGGTACACATAGGCGAAATACGTGGTTGGAACATTTAAAAACTAAACAGAAACAAGTAGAAGTTCAAATTCAACTTTGAGGTTTAAAAGAACAACAACGAACGTATAAACATATAAGAAAGTGACTTTTTTTGAGCTTAACCTTTTGGTGCTGATGATGAACTCTCTTGACTTGCTTGACATGATTATGTGACCGCGAGATAACGTGAGATGTGTAAAATTGCTCATATCAGTTATAATATAATATCCTCAATTTATTGCCCACTAAACCATATAGGTATGCCTCTCTTTAGATCGCAGATTTCTTTTATGAGTGATACTGTAAAACGTCTGTTAATTGTCTGAAACGCCTGCAAGATATTAAGTGTCTCAGCGAAATCTCGTTCTAATCCCGTTTTTTATTTTTCGCCTCGAGAAAAAACGTTATTGCGGACCGTTTCACATCTATGTTGAATGGGTCTTTGAATGGACTGACGTTTCGATCATAGTGGAGAATCAACATCATTACGAAAAGAAAAGTGATAATTGTGTTTGAATATGTGTATGAATGTATCACCATGAAAATAATAAATCGGCGGTTTCACATGTGTAGGTAGTATAAAAGATCTAAGATAATTTGCATTTTGCAATTGAGATAACAATGTGCACCATTCTAATTACGGATGGAAGGAACGAATTGTGATATATGAATGTCCTTGACCGAATGATTTGGGTCGTTAGTGTTTCTTAAGGCATATCGAGAATTTTGGCCTACTATATTTAGGACCTTATTTGATAAATATTCTGGATCTAATTTGTGTTTCATTTTTTTTTTTTTACAACATTTTCAATTTATATTTTCTACTTCTGCTTTCTAAGGATTCCCACACCATTTCATTAAAAAGATCACATATCGATACAAGTTTGGTAGTGCCTGAAACAATTCTCGCTGCTTCGTGCAGATTTTTAGTTCGACTATTCGAAGAATATGAGAGCTATTGAAGTCGTCCTGGCGTCGGCGTTAGCGTTGCAGCTTTTGGTTAAAGTTTTGCATGCAAGTTACTATCAACCTTATATCTCAATAACCATTTATGGTATTGACTTGAAAGTTTATAAATACGTTCAGGGGCATCAGACAACCAAGGTAGATAACTCTTGATGGAATATATTACAAATTATGGCCCCTTTTTAACTTAGAAATTTTGGTTAAAGTTTTGCATGCAAGATACTTTCATGCTTATATCTCAGTATCCAGGCATGCGATTGATTTCAAACATCTTTAATAAGTTTAGGGGTATCATTTTTTGATAGAATATTTTACAAATTATTGCCCCTTTTTAACTTAAAATTTGGTTAAAGTT
>CM037790.1:20705528-20755528 GCA_021229015.1 Solen grandis | reverse complement strand
GTAAACAAGTTAATGTAGTAGCATGTAGAAAACAAGTTAAAGTAGCAACCTAAAGTTTAAAATTTGTTTTGAGGTACTGTGAAATCATTTATTTTCATGGGACACTAATTTTGTTGATTTGTGGAGGGTTTTATCCACGAATATTAATCCCCACAAACACTTGTCTCCTATATAGACCTCATGTTTTCTAGATCATAGACCAACGAATAAATATACCCATGAAATTCACTTAGGTACATAATCAATGTAATTTAATGTCAACGAAAATTAAGGATTTTACAGTATGTCACTTTTCCTTCTTCAATACATGAATAATCAGTTAACGAAGATGTTCATGTTCAGTTCTTTTCTTTGAAATAACCACATACGCTAACTACCACACTGTTGAAAATAACTTACATAGGTTGTGAGAACGTATTTCGTAATTGACCAAAAAAAATTAAAAAATTTCAAATAAACTTTTAAATTATTACAAGATCAACATAATCATGAAAGTTTTGGCAGAATATTTCAACAACTAACACATTTCATAACCATCTCATATACGCTAATAATATCAGCAATTATATCAAATCTATTTTTAGCATCAGTAATCTGAGGTCTTTGACCTTGAAGATACATCATATAGAACACAAAGCCACAGACCTTGATCTAAAAGATGAACAAGGCACACAATAATGGCATATATAATTATATAATGAAGTTTCATCAAAATAATTAATTGCATATAGAAGGTACAGTCTGGACAAGAGCCAGTAAGTAAAAACAACATTTTCAACAACAGTAACCTTGACCTTGAAGTCATAATTCAAATGGTATTTTAGTTTAAACTTATTTATTTTACGTCGATTGGGAAACAAGTTCTTACAACTTATACTAATCCCTCTTGACGGTTCCTGGGTTGGACCAGTACTTTGCGCCTGGGAAGGTCATGAATAATTCTTGCCTCCAACGGGGTTCGAACCCACAACCTTCGGATCCGCAATCGGATACGTTACCACTGGACCACGGCGCCCTCGCAAATGGTATTTTTGTGTACATTAATTGAATAATCTGAATTTAAAATGAAAGGTCCATTATAATACTGCATGTGAATGCCAACACTCGTCTGTTAATAGAAATTAA
Source organism: Solen grandis (assembly GCA_021229015.1). Lineage (NCBI taxonomy): Eukaryota > Metazoa > Mollusca > Bivalvia > Adapedonta > Solenidae > Solen > Solen grandis. The sequence continues at coordinate 20,754,403 of CM037790.1, read as the reverse complement.
AAAAAAAATAAAATAAAAAAATAAACAAAAAATAAATGAGATCAATTAGGTGAAAATGGACCTAAGACTTATTGCCCTTGACAGGAATGTAGCCCTTGTGATAGTGAACAAGTATATGAGGTTTGATGACAAAAGTTTTAATAGTTTAGAAGTTATGGCCAAGGTTAAAGGTTTTCACGACTATGACACCGACGCCAACAACACCAACACTGTGGTCAACACCAGAATGATGACAATCAACTTTTTTCTCTGAAATACAGACAAGCTAAAAATCTAGTTACATGTATCTTTATTTAACGCTGAAAAGAATCTACATCTACAAACAAATATACAAAATATCATATTCTAATGTGCTTTTCTAATCTTTGTATACAGTAAAAGCTGAAACACACATACCTCTGGGATCCCCAAGAATTGCGCCCGAGTCATACAGACGATTGACGATTTTGAACTTGGAGCAGTGTGTATCCTGGTCACCACAGCCATCAATGTTGTCCGCCATTTCGTCCCCATTGTACGGGTCAAGGCAAGTAGGGCCGTCCTTGGATGCACACTGGTGACAATCTATACACTCTCCTGGACCATACAACACATTGTGGTGTTAGTCAAACACTAGTACAGTGCAGCTACATTAGAAAGTCATTCATTTACTCCATGATTTGAGTACAGTACATATCTGTATATATATTTACAATACATTGTACTCACTTAAATATATAATGCACCAAGTTCATTCCATTGATGAATTTTTGAGATCGAAGCGGAAATGGGAAAGCCTTGACTGGTTTCAGTTTTTAGCTGAGCTATTCATAGAACAGTCCAAGCTATTGCGGTCTCCCATTCGTCAGTGTCGGAGTCAGCGTTTACAATTTCTTGTCCAGGCCATAACCTTCTTACCAAGTGATCAAGAACCAAACTCTACCTGGTCCCAAATTTTTAATTATTTCCCTTTCTTGTGTCACCTGCTGAAGTGTGACAGACAGACGGACAGACTATAGAAAAGTGATCCCCATGACTGTTACCTCTGCTTAGAGCAGGTGACACAAAAATTAATTTTTGTTTAAAGCATAACACAACAAGAGTGCCAGTGATGCCACAATATACACCACCACAAAATATAAAGACCAAGAAGGTCCTTTTAATTATTGCTTTTAACATTTCTGTAAGCATAAGCTCATAATGAAGTCTGTAAGACCAATTCATTTAGCTGAACAGAGATAGAACCCTAAAAATGCTTCCAATATGACAGTAGGTCAAATAGGAGTATCAATATGAATCCTTTTTTCTTTCTCCGCATAACACTTGCAAAAATCACTGTACCAGAAAATCCCTGCTTTATGCACTTTTACCTGTTTAGAAACTTGACTTGTGTTTTCAAGAGACCATGTTTAGAAAGGCATAACTATTGCAAATATTAATGAACATAAAAATCCCTGCTTTGTGTATATCTACCCAGTATAGTAATGACATTGCCTAAGTTTTGAAAAGATTCATTCAGAAATGTAGGAGGAGTTGCATTCACAAGGCTGCAATATCAATCAGCTACAGACATTAAGTTTCAAGGGACACAAATCTTGTAAAAGTCAATGGACCGTAAAATTGCCACTTCATGCATATCTACCCATTATAATAATGACATTGACCAAGTTTTGAAAAGATTCATTCAGAAATGTAGGAGGAGTTGCATTCACAAGATATGAATGTAGGGACAGACGTACGGACGGACAGGCGGAGAAGATGACGCTAATATACGACCGCCTCCGGCGGCTTTTAAAAACTATAACAGGTATTGACTTGATCCTTTAAATATACATAGACGGAAACTACAAGAAGTGCAGTGACCAAGAACCATAACTCTATATTTGGTCCCATTTTAACTATTTTTTTTTTTTTTTTTAATAATGACATTTTGTCCGGAGCATAACTCAAAAACTTCACAAAGTATTGACTTAAAACTTTAAATATACATAGAAGTTCAGTGATCAAGAACCATAACTCTTCCTGATCCATTTTTAAATTATTTCCCTTTTATTTTAAAATGAATTTTTATCCAGGCAATGGATAGTCAAGACTAGTGTGCTGTCTTCTGACAACTCCTGTTATCTTTGGGACCTAAAGCATGAATTTATCACAGAGGGAGTTTTTTTTGAAAATTAAAAAAAAATCTGCCCAGCATGTAACCATGGTGATTCTTAAAGAGAATCAAGAAATTTGTTTTTAAATTGTCTTTTGGTACACCTATATTAAGGGTCAATGTCTAGATAGCACATTGTATTGCCAAGCAAAAATATACCAAATATCCACAAACCAGTAATCATATAATTAAGATGTGGGGTCCAATACTTGACTGCCTTATATTGGCCTTCAAATGTTACACTGGAGTGCATTATAATGGATCTAGACAGTGCTAACAATGTGACTGCTAAACATGGCAAATACTGAATATTGAAGCCAAGTCTGACAAATATTTGTCAGTCAGAAAGGTCATCATATCTCACTTAATTTTCATCCTGACCGAATTTCGTTAAGAAAGTAATTAACAGGACAGGAAAACTCTTCTTTACAAAATTTAAATCTTTTAAAATAACCATCATGAAAAAAATATAGAAATATATTGATTCAGAAACTTTCCTACCTTTAATTTTACAAGTTATAATTTAAGAAATTAGATATCTTCAGGACCTCTTACAGGCATCATTATTATGAACCCAAGTAAAATCCTACTGCCCTGAACTGGAGTCGAATTTGGGACCTTCGGTATACAGGCCAGACACTCTACATGATTGCACCAAAAGCTACCTTGCCCTTGGACAAGGAAGTACAAGACGGTGCTACTTTATACCTCTACTACAATACACGTTTTGAAGAGTCTACTAAATGCTGGCAAATACCTGGACAAAAAGAAGAAAAAGAGATAAACGTTTCTTGTAAATCCTTATTAATAAAAACATGCAATGCATGGTCTGTATACAGTTTAAAATTCAGGAACCTCTGTTCAAAGCACAGACATTTGGAATGAGTCCAGTACTCTTGTAATGTGATTTATTTACCCCTTCCAGAGTCTAATTTAATTTCTTCATAAAACAAGTAAGATGGCAGACTGCACTTTTGATGAGTGCATAAAAAAACCTGAGAAGAAAATGCATGCATGCACCATCAATAATCATGACCAATTTACAATCCTCCCCCCTCACCTGTGCTAAGTTGCTGTACTTTACAGTTTAAAGCACTTCATGCTGTGCCTGAGACAGCACTCTCGCTATAAGTTAACAAGGACAGAAGCCCTGTTTGTACTTAAAGTTTGATCTCAGTTGGTAATCACGCAATCAAAAAGTCGATCAGCTGAGTTTTACATACAGGTAAAGCCAAGTAAATAATGGTTTATGATTTATTACAAGACTCGGAGGTATCTTTGGTTTAAATTAAGACAAATATAGAGTTTTCTCACAGAAAATTCATTCATTTATTCCCTTATTAAAATATGACTTTCCTTTTTCGTTGACATCTTGTTTATAACTTGCTAAATAACAACTTTGCTATGTTTTTACTCTTTTTCGTAATGATTCAATTTTTTATCTGTTAACAAATATAGTACCAAAATGTAGCCACAATTCTATTCTACTTTCAGCTGTCACTTTAACAGGCAAAATTTTCCAATTTGAAAGTGGCTTAATATGCCATAGGCATTTTTTTTTAAATCTCTTAAAGCTAGTTTACCCAGGGTTCCTGTTAACATCCAGAAAGTTTGAGTCCTGGTCACTATAATACTCTCACAAAACATTAGAGTCTTACAGTTCATTTAACTGATAAAAAAAGGGCTCAGAAAAACAGAAATCCTTCCAAAACTTGGGAGTCCAGGACTCAAAATTAGGAGTTAAAACCCTGCATATTTTTTCAAAAAAAACTTTTTGTACCCTAAAGAACCCAGAGCATACTGAGATCAGTTCTAAGTAAGATTTAACAGCTAGAGTTACCAGCTTATGATATACTGAAGAGTAGCAAATGAAATAAATCCCGACCTTGTTGGCTTGTTAGTTCAGACAAATCTAGTTTTATTTTATATGGACCAAAAGCATATAGGTAACATATGCACCATTTCTCAGAGTTAGGGGGAAAATGAGTCGCACCTTAGTTACATCAGTAGGTGTAAGAAAACCCAACTTGCCTGCGCCAGGTTAAAATCACTGCTGGCAAGTGATTTTTCAAAGAAGTTTATTTATGTAAATGAAATCTTTCAGGTTTTTTTTTTATTTTCTATAGTATTTCAGAGGTAAAATGCTTGCAAATTGATTTTGATACATATTAACAAAAATCCACCTTAATATTGCACATATTTTGTTTTAAACATTAACAAACACCAACTAACTTCAAGATCAGGCAACCTGTTTTCACTGGGGGCTAGTAAATGTTCAAAGTAACTTGCCCCCTGGACAAGTGAAAGTCAAATCCTTAAGTAAACCTCTGAAAACCTTAAATATAGGATACTTGTTGATTGGGTTTAACATCAAACTGACACAATTACAGTCATTTGGAGACAATGATATAGTACTGCCACACTGCAGTATCACATCGTAGACATGTGGCATGAAACTATGCCTTAACACGTACCTAAAATCTGGCCAAGCAGTCCTGAAACTAACGTTTATAAGTTCTTAGTGCCAAGCAGGGAGATACAAGTGCCATTTTTAACAATGTTGGCATGTCGCAATAAGGAATCAAACCCATAACCTCACGCTCCCCGAGGTAGAAGCTCTAACCCCTTGGCCACCAGGGAAGGTCAATTTATAATGTAAAGTCACTATCAAGCAATGAAATATAAAGTCTGAAGCTGTTTTGCGTGTAAATCATGAAACTCTGATCCAAGATTTAATAGTGTTTAGATAGTACTAATTAGTACTAGGAACTATGACTGAAAATTTAGCATACAAATGCATAGACTAGATTAACATGCAAATTGACATGCTTGTCAGATAAACCCTCAAAACTCATATATTATCCTTATACAAGACAGACCTCTTTGAAAGATGATAAAGGTTTGATAGTACTTGCATGCAAAATTTAACCAAAATTAATTTCTAAGTTTAAAAGGGGCCATAGCTTATTAATGAATTAAGATAACAATCATTGAACTTGCCGGTCTGACATGAACATCTGAAGATTCAAGTCAATCCGATGACTCAGTGATTACTGAGATTTTGCATGCAAAAATTTAGCCAAAAAAGGAAAGATTAATTTGTAAACACAGGTAAGAGTTATCTGACATTACATATTGACCTTAAGCACTGACTCAAAGTCATGTGTGAAGTTTTAGAAAAAAGTATCTTCATTGATTGTGGAGATATCAAATACAGGCAAAAACTTTAGCCTAATTTTTTAGAAGACAAAAGGGGTATAACTCTGAAATAACAGCTGACAGAGTTATGTGCAGGGGTGCGGAAATCTTATGCCAGACTTTTCCGACACGAGTAAATTTACCGCTGGACAAGTAACTTTGTGAGCTCAACATGTCTGCAGTCTAGTAAACAAATTCATTTAAAACTGATCTTAAAAAAATTCCAATCCCTGATAACAAAATCGTAAGAAAATCTTGCCGATCCATTTATAATCTGTAAATGTTTGCAAATTTAACATCCAAATGACGTCAGTATCATGCACTGCAGACGGGAGTGCTCGATTGACAAACAGAACATGTCTTTACTGAGGTCGAGTTTTGGATTTCATATTTTATGCGTTATGCCAAATTGTTTGACTAATGCATACGTATGATGAAATAATTGCATTTAAAGGTTCTGAAAAATATATGGTCTGGTATACAGATAGACAACAGCATTCAAATTGTCTATTTACAGACAACTTACCTAGCGGAATCGAGCGTGTCAGTTTTACCTTTAATTTAAAATGGTTCATTTTGTAATTAGAAACACCACCAAGTGATACCCAAAATAAAAGTATATCAGTTAATGAATATGACAGAAACTCAAGCGATCCTTTCAAACAAACTGGCAAAAAGAGTTTAGCTGGATGAATACAGACGACACTGATGCAGTTTTTTGTATGGTGTGTAGGCAGCTTAGCATCCTCAACTTGCTGATCAAATCCTTAGCAAAGATACCCTTATTGGAATTTGCCAAACACAACCGGACTTTTCTGATTTCTCATTTTTATGTTCAATCCAAGAGAAAAAATGGTGTCAATTTGGGCAGGGACCATCGTAGAAGGGAATCATGTACTGAATTTATAAAGTCAATGTCATCAGTATTATATAATGATCTGAAATCAGACTTGAAAACCGTCAACAGGTATGAATTAACAAGAAAAAAAAAGCTTAAAATTGTTCATTGTGGCACTTTAAATGTTACTTTTAGGGTAATATCAATTTAAACACAATTTTATTGGGACAAATTAACCAGGGATGGCGAAATCCATTGTCCGAGTCGTATATTTGCCGGCACGGATAAGTAAATTTTCACGGTTGACTTGTCCGTGGACAACCAAAAATCAGAAACCATAGCAAAAATAATTCAAAACTCTAAACTGCAGCACTTCAACTGTAAAGATATCCCTGACCTGGTCTGTCAAATAAAGTTTATTTTTCGACATCTTACAAGATGATCCGCATATCAAATCATTCCGTTTTGACTGGCTTCGTTTCTAAAATGTTAAGATATGAAAATCAAAGGTCAAAGTCAGCGCTTTAACGCACAGTTTAAAACCTGTAAGTTCCTTGTCAAATGGATTGATTCCTTATTAAAAAATCGTCCCAAACAAGAAAAGGGAAAGAATATCCCTATCAAACCCCCAAGAAAACAATAAAGACTAAGATTGAAATTGAAAATACGATAAAACAAAGTGTTAAAGATCATTTTAAGAATCATGCCTTAAAGACTTCCAATGGCTTAGAGTTGACGAATGAGAAGGCAATAACAGATGCATAAGACAATTCTGCGGTGTTAAACAGTTTGATTATTAAATCAGTCAGTTAAAAATGTTTCAAGTTTCAGTGTTAAGGCAGTTTATATAATGTTTTTTTTACATGCCTAAATTAATTTATTAAGAGTAGTAATAAAATTTCAATTATTTCCATATTTTATACCAATAGTTTTTCAATAAGTACAGACAAGTAGTGTTTTGCTACGGACAAGTGAAATTTTAATTATGGTTGTCCGTGGACATGCAAGTAAAATACAATGAGATTTCGCCACCCCTCTAAACATTTCTGGCAGACAAGTAGATATTTTCAGTTTACTTGTCCCCGGACTAGTAGAAAATTGGAAGATTTTCACACCCCTGATGTAACTTTAATTACAACCTTGTTATACTACGAGAGCGTGTGAAGTTTGGTTCCTAAGGAGGGATTGTGGAATAGGTGCTAGGTTTTTCTGAACAGCACCTGCACATGGTCATATTTACCCTAAAACTCCTAGAATCTGGGGACGAATTAAAAATGGTGGGCGATAATGTCACAGTACCGAATACTCACAAAAGGGGAGAAAGAAGTACATGTGTGTGGCCGGTTAGCACAGTCAGTAGAGCATTCGCCCTGTGAGCGAAAGGCCTGGGTTCAAGTCATGTTTAGGCTGCACATTTTTTTCACACTGTGACACAAACATCAAATTAAGAAAGGCAAATTGGCTTCATATGAACTCAGCTTATATAAGATGAACAGAGACATGCCGGGCTGTTTTCACTTTTCAGTGAGAATAGAAATAATCATATTAGACATTTATATCATGATACTTACTGAAAAGTCTGCATTTTTCATAATTACAACTCACGAACATTTGTATACGACAAATATACTGGTTCTTATTCATAGTTTCCGGATTCTGAATTGAATAAAGAAAACCATTAACATGAATGACATTTAATAGTAAAACTTAAATGACTTAAGTACATCTTATTTACATGCTTATAAGATTAAATTAATTTAAGAGATGCTAAATATATTGAGAGATGATTAATATACAATATGAAAATGATTCAACCATGGTTTTATTTGGATTTGTCTACCTGACTCACCTTTAATAATTTACCTGTAAAAAAGGTGAGCAAAGTATCAGTTCTGTTTATTCTTTAATCAAACTACTTACCGTGTTCGAAGGTCATCCATACCATAAAAATCACAAGAAAATAACGTTTCATCATTTTATCAGATTACAAGAGGTATATATAAATTAAACAATTGTTGATTTCTTTTTCAACTAAGCGCCCTCTTTATTATAGAAATTTTGACAGGGGAGATAACACATGGTATGCACTTCCTGTTATTAGGAGAGCTAAGTAAAAAAAAAAGGAGGGGGGAGAGTTTACTTTAAAATATAAAAAAAAAATCAAATTAAGTTCGTGTATATATAATTAGGGTATAGCCAATATCAAATTTTGTTATATCGTTATATGTCATTATGTATCCCTATCAATGAGGATTACTGCATTGAAGCGATAATTAAGAAAAAATGTCTATGTGTTAGTCCTGAATAATATATAATGCAGCTATGTAAAATATAAGATCTTGAAATCATTCAAACTGAGCAGGCATAAACAAAAAAACCAGTTAAAACGAGTTTACATTTTCTCACATAAATATATGGCCTATTGAATCAGATTCAATATATACCACACATGTGCAAATGTACAGGTAAAAATGGGTAGCCAATCAAAATCTCGGACTCATTGGCGCATTTCTAAAACTTAAACATATGCAAATGTCTCTTTACGTACATAAACTGGATGTTGCTAGACTAGGTATTGCCAGTTCAGATAAATCTACCCTGATCCATTTCCCCCATTCATACTGTAAACGTATAACGCTACATGTTTCACATTAAACCTGAGGACTAACTTCACACGACCGTTCCTTGCACACATGAATTTATCACAAAAACTAATATAATTAAAGATATAATATATATTGAGAGGAGTCATTATCCCGACAGGCAGTTATGAAAGCTGTTTTATCCAGGTAAAGTAAGTTTTATTTACTTTTATGTTATTTCAAATAGTAAATTTTATTAGTTCTTTGTATTTATAAATGTAGGAGTTGTTCAAATTTTCAGATATTTTCTTTTCATTTTTTCTTTCTTTTTCTTTTATTAATTGTTAACTTGACTTGAGATATTTATGTAGGTGTATCAAACATGTATTGCTTTCATGCAGAACTGGGGCTATATACGAAAAAATGTAAAACTAAGTTGGAAAATGCAGTTTTGGTGAAAGACGTACAGACGCATGTTTTACACGTACGTTTATATCAAAGATACACTGTCACATGTCGGTGTATTGCCTGATGAATCAAAATACAGTTCTCTTACGAAATGTCTGAAAAATAACTGTACTCAAATAATATCAGGTTACTCCATTCAAAACTAGTGATTGTTTTCACCAATGTCATACTAACCATGGTTTTGTTTCCATCTTAACATGTTCGATAAGTAACTACAACAAGAGTACCGCATGCGGATGACAACGCTCGTCTGTTTTTTTGTTTTTTGTTGTTTTTTTTGTTGATGTTGTTGCTGTTGTTTTTCTTTTGTTAAAAAGGGGGATGTAAATTGAGTGAAAATGGACCTATGAGTTACGGCCCTTGATGAGAATGAATATCTTGTGACATTGAAGTATACGGAATTTTAGATATTATGGCCAAGGTTACAGTTTTTCACGACGACAACGACACCAGAGTGATGATAATACCTCGACTTCTTTGAAAAAACAAAAACAAAAAAAAACAAAAACAAAAACAAAAACGTAGAACATTTAGTTATTTCATTGTGATATTATAAATTAGTATTCGCCACTTCATGTTTTCTCTAATTTGGAGATATATGATATATTGAACCATATTGTATCATATCTCTCTCTCTCTCTCTGTATAATTTCTGACACTCTGCTTTTTTTTAATGCAGAAATAGGTCAGCGTGCATGCTTAGAATCAGTCCCAATGATACTAAGACATTAAGGTGAAGAATCGGACAATATTTCACTACCCTCAACCACAGAAAAGAGTTGATCACTGACGTGGGAAAAACATTTCATAAAAAAGTAAGTGGAATTGTACAAAAAAAGAAGATTTTTACAATTAAGCATTTATTAAATTCAGTGTATAAAGTAATAGTCAATAAGGTCAGCAGAATAAACGTATATGGAATGTTATCTACACGACTGTTCCGGTGAAAGGCTTGTCTAAAAGGCCAGACAATCGATATATATACATATATACATGTTGAAACAATGACAATACATAGTTCCCTTGTGATGTCATATGCTCTGATGACATTTTTGGCGGCCATTTTGTTTGGCTTAAGTTAATGAAGGCCAAACTCTGAGATACTTGCTGTTTTTAAATTACCACTGTAATTTTATTTTTCAGTCTATCTTACAAAAATCTATGTCTTATCATTTCAAATATTCAATAATCTTAAAGGTAGAAATTTTATGACCAAAAAAGTTACACTGAATATTTTGTTTAAGGATAAACCCATATTTTTTCTTTAAAATGTGCGTTTATTTTTATTTTTTCTTTGTGCATGTACATGTATCCATATAAGAAATATATATATATATATATATATATATATATATATTTATAAAATATGGATTTCGTGAGCTTTTAAATGATATTTTCATTTTTGGAACAGATATGAAATAATTAAGAAAATGAAATTTCTGCATTTATGTAATTCATATAAAAAAAATCCCATAAATTTACCATTCAAAATGACCGCAAAGAGTAAGAGTAGGGATATTCATTGATGTGGGAACAACATGGTGGTAGCACACTAAATTACATTCGTGTTATCTCCCTTTACTCAATTCTCTATAAGAAAGGGAGATAAGAGGAACGAACTAATTGATTAATCATGTTCTTGTATATAATTTGCATCTGAATGCTTCAGTCTAACCAAATCAATGAAGTATTTACACAAATGAATACCATGGTCAAATGAAGGCTGTACACGATGATTCGAAAGAAATGTAGATGTACATGTAAGATAACGTATTAATTAACGATAAGTTGACTGATGTCTTCTCATATAGAAGCAGATGGAAAAAAATGTAACGCAGGACTCACAAATATATAACAGTTCGTTCAAAGTTTTATTAGCCTAGTTATATTCCCTGTTCCTTATTCCATAAAAATACACACTGTATCTTTTAAAAAAAGCATGGTTTCTTCAAAATTTGACCTTTTTTTTTGCCTCAAAATTCTCTCTTAAGGAGTGACAGTGCACAAAGAAAAATACATAAGCAGGCGGATCCCAATTAAACCCGATAGAACAACATTTTAGGTTACCAGTTAGGATTTTTTTTCGTTTTTTTCCAAATTTATGATTGTTTTCCCAAAACTGGAAAAGGTATGGCTGCCTACACCTAAAGCGTACCGTACCATGCCGCTGTGACTGTGAATATTTTAGTGTGCGACGAGGAAGCAAAAGGGGGAGTAACCCAGTAACTGACACGCAGAGCTCTTGTAAGATTTACTTCCCTTAGGTAGACGTTAACTACATGTAATTGAAAAGAATCTGAAAAGTTACAAAAGAGAGATTTTTTTTACAAGTTTTAAGTAGTACATGTTTAAACAGTGGAATAGAATAATGATGATTATGAGGAAGAAGAAAATAAAATGGAAAAATAATCCTTTAAAACGTGTATTAATTATCAGGAGATGATATTGAAATAACATATTATAACTTTAAGAACGTGTTATTTTATTATACAGTAAATTGATAACTGAGTGATATTAAATGCTGAACTGCATTTCTTCCCACATCTGAGACCAAATCTGTTGATATTAAATAATTAAAATTATTATTAATTGCATGGGGAACGAAAACAAAACAATATTGAAGATAGGCATTGCATTCTGTAATACAGCCTCGGGAGCATGCCGATTGTCATTCCGGGACTTTGAAGAGACTTTACAAATATCAGGGGTACGGCGCCTAAGAGTAGAACTGCCTTAAGGTCAACAAAGGTAACGATGCGTCATAAAGGTGAGTAAACGAGTAAACAGACATGATACGTGGCTAATGTAAACAACCAAGTTTGCATATTTACAACTGACAACAACCTCACTGATGGATTTCTTTTCACCAGATACCTTTTTCCCTTCTTTTTTTTTTTTTTTTTTTTTTTGTTCAGTTAAACATATTTCAAGATTGAAGTAAATTTTACCTTAGTTCTGATACGTCATAAGTTTTCACATTTATACGAAACCCTCTTGACGTTCCTTGATGGGGCCAGTATATTTTGCGTAGAAAGGTCTTAAAAATCATCCTCCACTAACCACACACCCTTACTGAGCAAGGAATAATAGAAGACATTTTTATGTAGACAGAAAATAATTATAAAAACTAATATTTCTGATTTAAGATTAATTCTTTCTCAATTTCTTTTTTGATTGAAATTATTAGATAAAAAAATCTGTTTTCAATGAAAAAAGACATTTTGCAAACAAAATAAATGTACATCTGTAAATGAAGAAGTTGACAATACAAACAGTAGTACATACAACTCTCTCTCTCTCTCTCTCTCTCTCTCTCTCTTAACTAGGGACTTAACTAGCTACGTTCTATAAAAATAATTTACACTTCTGTAGACAAAATGATTATATATACACTTCCAGATCGACCAGGGCCCTTCTGTAATTATAAGTTACTGGCCCTAACTCAACCACTCGAGTTACTTCGCCTAACTCCGGAAGGAATCAGAGTGAATATCGACAACGATTTTCTCAGGAAATAACGAGATATTTCGGAAGTTCCGGAAATGGGCGAAATAACACGGGTATAAGGCAAGGTGAACAACAAAATTATGAACCCATCACGCTGGCACTACCAAATGTAACAAATGGATATACTTACCTACAGCACATGCCCATTGTGTTTTAGTAATCCAAAATAGAAATGAATTAAAATTTATCCATGATGCACATTTAAATCTAACTTTCGACCACGTAAAAAGTCACTGCTATAACGCATGATTTCCGGGAACACAATGATTAAGATATATACATAACATGATCACACAAATATCTCGAATGAAAGAAACTTTATTTTCCACTCTCTTGAATTTGATATTGTTGAATTTTCTCCATCTTCTGAGGCGGTCCATGTAAGGCGTGCATTCCAATGTCATATATGTCAAACAAATTTGCTGCCGTTTTCATGCACTTGATTTTTTAATTGTTAAACAGTTTTTTAAATAACAAATTAGGTGTCTCTCCAGGTAAAATCGTTGTGTTGCATTATTCATTTATTTTCATCTGTATCATTAGTAACTCATTAATTCATATAAAATTTTACTGATTCCGGTTAAAAATTAAATCTTAGACACTATGTATATAATATAGATTTGGTTTTTGGAGGTCGTGAGTGATTGATTGTACATATGGTGATGAAAAGATGACGAAAAAATAACTTGAATAAAAACAGAAAACTATTAATCCCCCATTTTTTATCATATCAATATTCAAAAGGTTTTAATAAAGATAAAAATGTTTCTTTTAAAATTTGTCTAAATATATTATTTTATCAAAATGATAAAAAAAATTGAAATGCAGATAAGCCGACGCAATATGAGGTCAACATTATGACCATACAAAGGTATTGCTTACACACATGTGTTTAACGCACAAGTGATTCGACTGTTTTATGACTTCCATTATGATTTCCCATCCGTGAGTTTTTTCAGCGTCAACACACGTTTTTATCTTTTCAAAATCGTTACTTTACACACATCAGCGATGGTGTTCAAACCAGTGTATATGCGTCTTCATGTACAAAGTCTAGTGTTAATTCTATGCACGTATACTTAAACCAGTTTTCAACTTTCCTATCATAAGATAAACAGGTTTTTGACATTCCTTGGTTCTGTAGTATTCATTATATGTGTCAATCATATTATTATTTTTTTATTATTTCAGTCTTTTAAATCATTATTATTGGTAGTCTTTAAACATGCGTTGTTTTTTTTTTTTGGGGGGGGGGGGGGGTCTGCACACATGAAAACACTCATGCAGTTGTTGCCATTGCAATGTCTGCAATCTTTATTGATTTAACATCACTAGAATTGTTTCACAACGCCCTTTTGATGATCCATCCTGATAATGTGCACAAAAATATCAGTACGACAGGAAGTGACGTACGTTGGGCGCCATTACAAAAGTCTGTGTAGCAGAAACATCGTTTCATGTATCCGGAGTCCGTCTCGTGCGGATGGCACCCGGCTTCCTTCGAGTAGTCCCTGGACTTCACACAGAGCCGGGACTCATATGAGGTATCTGAAAATGTACCGTGCAAACAGTTATTGCATGGTAAGACTTTTTCCGTGAAATAAATTCTGTAACCCACACTTTTGCCGTGACCCACACTTTTTGACGTCATCATCTTGTAACCCACAGTTTATTTTTAGATCAGTGACTGAGAGACAGTCACTACACTTTTATCCAAAGAAAAAAAAAGCCGGTTTAATATATAGAAAAATGGGAGAAAAACTAAAAGAACAAGTAACTGGTGTTGCACGCAACATATAAGTCCCCTGCCGGTGAGGTGCATAGTTTTTCCGTTACCATAGCAACCGGAATTTTGGTTTGAGAAAAAATAGTCATGTGCAGAATCTCCTTACTGCTATCTATTCATGTACCAAGTTTCATAACATTAATTTAAACGGTTGTTAAAGTTATCACCAGAAACAAATTTCCGGACATCCAGACGGACCGACAGACAAAGTGCAAACCTATATTCCCCTCCTGTGTAAACACCGGTAGGGGACTAAAAACATTTGTAAAGAGTCACCAAATGAACACCTGTTCAAAAAAAATCTAAAATTTTGGCCCGCAGTTTTAGAGAACATGTCTTTATAGTTTTCACTATAAACATACGAGGCAAATTGGCCCCGCACCTGGCGGCCATGTTTATTTAAGGGTTGGAATAATTTTAGCAATCTTGGTAGTGTGTTACACAAGGAACATCTGTACTAAAATATTTTGATATCTGGCCAGTAGTTTTGAAAGAGATGATTTTCAAAGTTTTCTTCTTTTTTTCTTTTCGTTGCCATGGCAACAAGAGTTTACATGGACCAAGATTATTTTAGCAACTTTTGTGAAGGTTCACACAATGATAATCCCTGCCAAGTTAAATCAAATTCTATTCAATGGTTTCAAAGGAGATGTGTTTAAAGTTTTCACTATATACATATTAGGCAAATTAGCCCATGTTTTTTTACAGATTGGAATAATTTTAGCAATCGTGGTAGAGGGTTACCAAAGGAACATCTGTACAAAAATATTTTTAAATATAAACCATTAGTTTTGAAGGAGATGATTTTTTAAGTTTTCTTTTTTTTTCTTTCCGTTACCATAGCAACCAGAATTTTGGTCCAAGCAAAAAAAAAAGAGACGTGCAGAATCTCCATACTGCCATCTATTCATTTACCAAGTTTCATAAATTTACCTTAAACGATTTTTAAGTTATCGCGGAATCCAGATTTCCGGACAGACAGACAGACGGAGGGCAAACCTATAGTCCCCTACCGGAGTAAACACCGGTAGGGGTCTAAATATATGAGCCAATATATTGACTACCACATGAAACTGGAACTAAATGTTACGAGAAAGCATGACAATACACTAAGTGTTATAGAGCTAGATTTAGAAAAAATAAACTCATATTATCTAAACCTGAAAATGTCATTTCTCTAAAAAAACATGTCGACAAATAAGTCTTGGATTATTAAAACAGATTATCATTGTGGCAAATATTTTAAAATTAAAATAATTAGACTGCTGATATTTAAATTTAAAATGGGGATCAATATCTGTCAGTCCTCACAGAAAAAGGGGGATACATGTACATTCCTCCAAAAAATGTTAATGGCTGTTTGAGATAGTCGCTGTAAATAGTCGGTGCTTATTTGACTTCTAAAGGAGATCTAAACATTTTTAAGTCCCGTATTGCTATCGGTTCGAGTCCCGGAAGAGTCACTGTTTTTTAATGTGAGGAGACCTTCAGTTGTCTTGCAGCATTCTTCCAACTGTAATTAACAGGACTGGAACTATTTGAACTGCAGCGCGCGCATTGACAAAACCGCATCATGATGTCATCATATCACGTGGAGCTGTCTAACCGCCCATGCGAATAGAGATTATCAAGGGGGATATCAGTGTAAAAGTTTAATATAGAATTAGATTCAAAGACTAATATTTGAATAAATAATACTTTAATTATCCATGCAATAAAAGGGATATTTCATTACCCGCCGAGAGGGTTAGTTTAAATTGTAAGAACTTGATTTCCTAATGGACGTAAAATAAATAAGTTTAAAACTGACAGGTTTTTTATTGTTCCTGCATTGTTTCTATTGGCGCGCTTGATTCGCCATTCGGAACAGTGAATCAGCTGAAATTGGAACATTGTTCATTGTTCCAGAATGTTGACAGATTTTGACTTCTTCGGAAGATGCTGCCTTTTTGGCTTTAAATGATCAACCCGATGACAAAAAATTAAAAATCAAAAGATGTCCATTTTGTTTTATGACTTTTTTACATGTGATTTACATTTCCTGTTATATGACCCGTAATTTGTGAAATAAATTATTCTATTCTATTCAAACATAGAACATTTCCCTCCACATGCCAGTACGATGCAAATATAATCAATAAAAATGACAAAAAGGTATTGTGGAAAAGATTATTGAACTAGTCGTGTTAAAATGTTTGCGCATAAATTCAAAGACACGTAATAAACTTCAAAAACATGTTGTTGGACTAACTCTGCCACCATTATCCGCCTGTTGTTCTCTATGCACCACCTCGGAAAATGGTGCAGAGAGAACATGTTCCAACGTTACACCTTTATGCTTGATTGCCCTTCTGTTTGTTCAGTTCACCCCGAATCTGCACCGAGCAGTGAATCAAGTGCACCCGTTAATAAATTAAGAAAGTGCGATTATGATTCTATATATTTGTAGGCGATATCTTTTGATCTGAATGCATACCCGCCAGAATTCTTTATCCATTTTAGATATATTCACGAAATTTCTCTTCGATCAATCACCATAACAACTACCACCATAATTTTCTCGGAAATAATAAAAAGACTCACTGGTGTGAGAATGTGTAGGGCTACCGCCCATATATGTAATCGTTCGTGTCAACACTAAAACTGCACTCAGGTAAAATAGTTAAGGCAATAAAAGGTAAACTGTGCACAATAATTGGAAAATACCTTTAGATGTTTCAATCTAATGTTAATAAAATTTCCTTTGAAAAGGAAGGCTTGCTCAGTTTATTATTAACATAACCAAAAACAGTGGTTGGTGAATATACCTTTGTTATTAACCGGTCGTTGCTTAACCACCGACTGTTTTTGTTCGAGTCTTGGCCCTAGTATAATAACCAAGTTCTGTCGAATGAACTTACCGTAACGTTTGAATTTAGTTTTCAATAATAGTTAGCACGTGCTTGCAAGTGTTGTTTAATACTATGTGTATATATGAACAGATTGCATCAAAAGTTTTTATACGGACTTTTTTTTTCATAGAGTTATATGTTGATTTTTTTTTATTTTATTTTTTTTTTGAGGGGGTGGGGTCCTCTATTTTCTTTACTGAAAAAGACTTTTTGTGGTAAATAATAAGGCGTATTCCACTAACTCGACCGACACTATTTTTTTGTACCGACCCTAAATTTTTTTTTTTTTTTTTTTTAGAATTCTGGCAATTACGGTTTCAAAACACTGCTTTTCTTTTTTTTTAAAGTTCAGCAGACCTACTAACCCTTTTTTTTTCGGAGAAATAACTTTTTTTCGCCTAGTATTGGGGAAAGCTGCATGAATTTAAAGCATTTGCAGCGGGAAGACGCCTTTGAATGGGCCCTGGTTATGGCCCCTTAAATTCATTAATGTAAAGGAATAGGAAAAACATACGTTGTATATAGTAAACCATTCAAAACTGAAATCGAGGGCCAAAATGATTTGAGAGTTACTGATGAACAATGATGTCCTAACTTGAAATTAATTCATTGATGCTCGTGAAAGAGAGAGAGAGAGAGAGAGATTGTATTTACGGAAGTACTCAAATCAAATAAAACGATACGCTTTGTAAACAACCCTTTCAAGTGAACTCGAAAGCCATATATTAGCTTTAAATCCATTTATAAAACACATGGCTGCGAAGAAAGTTTGCTTAACCCTTGATTTACAGCTAGTTTAAGTAACGTCCGGCGTTATTTGTGTGTGTTCCCCTCTTCATAGATGTTTTGAATTCCTCGTGTAGTGTCTGTCGACTTGCTTTGTTCGGCATTTTTAAGAGTGATTTTTATATTTTCCTTGATAAAAACTCGAACATGTTTTTAGTTTTTATCTCTAAGTGCCTTTGAATGTCAAACAATCCTTTTTTTTTATTATTACGCCCAAATAAGTTTTCATTGAACGCGTCTTTCCAAAATTTCATGTTTGCAAATAACATTTCGTCAAATTAAAATTAAAACAAATCCATCTTGAAATGAAAATTGAAACCAAGTAATTAAATTCTTTTAATACAACTACGTGATTTATCATATCTTATCTCTCAATATATACTGTTTAACACGAAAGTACATGTACATGCATACGGAATATAATGGCGTCTTCCTTACAGCTTGGTTACTTTTACGCATGTTAACAGTTTTAATGTCAGTTTTCTTTCGTTTAGTGAATGATTCTTATCTCCAATTTAAAAATCAATTTTCAATTTTGAAATAGGTGAGTTTCACGTTTTGATTCAAATTAAGGACCTTTTTTTTTTTTTTTTTTTTTTATGGAATCCAATTAAGCAGCAAAAATCGGTTACTAGTTTTGCTCTGAGACCAAACATTAATACACTAGTGTAAAGGCAGACTCTACCTGGAAAATAATGATGAGTAAAACTTCTCATTTGGCCAAATCACTGAGAACTTGTTTATGTCCAGTGAGATATGCAGGCCATTTGTATGACAGGCATATTCTTCATAGGTGTTTTCTGTCAGTTAGATTTTAAAATCTCCATTCAGTTAGATAACTGTGTATATAATGAGTATACATGTACGCATTCTTATATTGTATAAGATATTGTAGATCTATATCAGATGTGAAAAGAAGACAAGGTTTCAGTTTCAGCTCGGAACGTAATCTATGAGTAACTCACCATAGATTTCTAACATATTGGTAGGTCTGCTCTTTCCCCTTTCACCTTTAAAACTTTATAAAGGTGCATTTGGGTCATGGGAGCAGGCACAGTCACCCACAACAACAGATGACCCTGTTCCTCCTGGGTCAAACAAGTCACGTGACATGGTCTGCCTCCAGAAAAATCAGCCAGGTCATGACCCCATCACTGTCCCCGTCCAAGTTACGTCAAGCTACGCTACTTTAACCACTGCCACCAAACAAGTCACGTGACATGGTCTGCCTCCAGAAAAATCAGCCAGGTCATGACCCCATCACTGTCCCCGTCCAAACTCCGCGCACCGGTTACGTCAAGCTACGCTACTTTTACCACTGCCACCACACAAGTCACGTGATGATAGTTGAAACCATGTGACCAACATTTATAATTTTAAATATGTTATGATTTGATTTTACTTTACCGAATCAATGTTTTTCGTGAATAACTAACTGAAGTGATATATTCAAATAGTAAAAGTGATAAATAATCCGGCCTATATCAGCCGAAATCTACTTCTGGTGGCAGTGGTTATCGACAACTGTAAGGGGAGGTAATTACTGCGGCGGAGTTAGGTCCCCGTCCTGGGGTTGCCAAGGATTTGTATTTTTATGTAAATGTGTGTGTGTGTGTGTGTGTGTGTGTGTGTGTGTGTTATCTGTGTATAATAACCGTTGACGTTTTCTGAGGGAAGAATAACAAACAATATGTCAAATAGATTTATCAAAACTAGTTTTCATAATGTCTTTATTACATGCCGCCTCTTATAGCATTACAGTTACTCTAGAGTCAGAGTAAAAAAAAAAAAGGAAAGAAAAACACAAGCTATTTATTCATGGGGGTGGTCAGTTTTGAATAAAATGAGATTGATAACAGGGATACATGTCGCTGCATACGCATTCTACCTTATTGTGAATGATGGCCTCCCGTCTACAAGTTGGGACGATAAGTTGCGTGATAAGTCTTTGGCCGGGCACTAACGTCAAAATATCTCAATGTTAACTTGTTCATGTACTAACACCTCGCAAAATTTAGATTTATGGACTGTTTTTGTACTTCTTCAGGCACCTCCGCCAAAATAATCCATGTTAACTTTTAGTGCACTTGCACTTTCACCAGAATTGGCTAATGTTAAATATGTTTGCACACTTCCATTTGTCTTGTAAAACTAGAATTATGATATGATTATTCATTGATGGTGGGCGGGGGGTCCGGAAAAAAATGTTTCTAGGATGACGGAGATGCATTCTGGGGGTATCTGGGACCTGGGGTAAGAAATAATAGCTTTTTTTAAGTAAGATATATAATTAAATTACATGTAATATATTGATCGAACTCTAATCCTTAAAGTATATTTTATTGCTTGGATCGCAACTTTTGCATTAGTATATTTTTTTCTTCATTTTTATGTGTTTTTCCCCTAAAATCAACTTCAATGTACAATGTTTTTTTTTTTTTTCTGTTTTTACAAGATTCTTGACCCAATACCCTCTTGTCATTGAGCCGAGATACTTTTATGAGTGACGAATGACAACTCTGCTTGGAGATTGTTGTATCAGTCAGGCAGTTAACCCAACCATCGTTCTTGGGAAGGACCAGTTCTAGACTCCCATCCTCCGTAAGAATTTCTCGCATACAAAACATGGTCGGTAGCCGGGACTCGAACTCATAGCCCTCTGAACCAATTTAGAGATCAGTGATTTTTTTCTACATGTACATGATTAACACAGTGCCATTAAAACAAATTTTATGGCACTAGCTGCAAGGCTAGGTTGCGACTTCTGATATTTTTTTAATTAAAACTCATTAACACACACACACACACACACACACACACAAATGAAAAAGTGTAAATTAGAAAATGAAACTAATTGATAACGTTATTTTTTTCTCTGGCACAATACAGTAATTGAGTATTACATTACATATTTTGGGCTCTATCAAAAATAACATTATTGCATTATTGGGTTATATTCAAGTTATTAAATCTTATTTACATTGACAAATCTATTGTTGTCATTTGTCATTTTTAATATGATTCCTTAAGATTCAAATACATATATAAATGTTTATCTTATAATCTTTAAGAGAGAGAGAGAGAGAGCGCATAAGCCGTCCATAAATTTTCTTGTTACGACCGCACCATAAATGCGGCATAAATTCACACTAATCGCTATCGGTGCATTAATTAATGTTTGCTACATGTATACTCATTAAAACTAAAAGCGGTTGACTGATTCAGATTTAAGCAGACACAGTGTCGTTGCCAAGGTGACCGCGGAGATTGCTCTCTCAGCAGGGGTCGGCCTGGGTTACTGGTCATTTGTCAGTAAGGGACTCACATTGGGGATTTAAACATTCACCTAATCAAGGCATTTTCTGTCACAGAGAAAACTGTATGATCAGATTAAATGTTTATCCAATAAATACCTATATACAAATTACAAAAATATATTTTTTTCTAAACCTGGCCCGAGTGATACAGATACATGGGTAATATTAAGTAAAACGTGTCATGATTCTATTTAATAGATCTAAAAAAATAATAATAGATATACCCGGAAAATCATTTAAAGAACCTGTCGGGCTTTAATTTACATCATTTAATTTCGGGCGCTTAATTGTTATATACACAGTATAAAGCTGAACGCGTCTGACTGATTCGGAGTCATATGTGATGTTGCCGACAGCGGATGCTCTATTAGTAGGGGGTCTCGGAAACAGCAAGGGCCTGGTGACTGGTCAGGTGAGGAACAAGGGGCACACAATAGGGATTTCCACTACAGAGCACAAAAATTAACCCAAATCACGAGAATTTCATCGCTATATAGCCTAGAAAATTGTATGACCAAGCCAGCTGGGGGGGGGGGGGGCACAGGGGGACACGTCCCTGTGCCCCCCCCCCCCCCCCCCCCCCCCCCCCCCCCCCCCGGTGAATCCGGGCTTGGTAGCTAAAGATTTATCCGTTGAACTACGACATATAGGTGAATTGAATAGACACTTCTAAGTAGCTAAAGATTTATCCGTTGAACTACGACATACAGGTGAATTGAATAGACACTTCTAAGTAGCTAAAGATTTATTCGTTGAACTACGACAAACAGGTGAATTGAATAGACCATCAGAATATATAGCGATGACCTGAAATGCCCTCAGAGCAAAGGAAAAAAAAATGCGAGTTAGTCAGATTATGATTGAATCTATTGATCTATATACTAACAGTCATGAATAAAACATTAAATATGTATCACCAGGCTGATTTGACACGCTCGAATAAAGGTAAAAAATGTGTTTATGGAGTAAGTGGTGGGCTTCAGTTTCTCCATCTTACTTGTGTTGGTGACCTATTTATTTTTTAACTTTGATGTTGAATATCTATACGTACTTAAGTGGAGCTAGAAACGATAGATCGATAATGCGATATGACACATGTATCATGTTCTTTTTTTTTTTAATCTTGAACTTTCTCTTTTGATTAAAGACACATTCGCACAGGTCAAGCAAGTGGGAGAAAATCAGTTTTATCAGTCAATTTTGACCTCTCCAATTTAAATATCAATGTGTAATGGCACGTACAGTACTTGAGTCGGTTCAGTACATGTATTTCAAATTAAACTGCTTGTTTTCAAATTAAACTGCTTGTTTTCAAATTAAACTGCTTGTTTTCAATACTGATAAATCAAAGGTAAACTAAAGGACTGTTCAATTCTCTTCATTTCGAATTTTGAATGAATTCTCAATATGCAACATTAAATTTGTCCGAATTAGACAATGTGTACATACGGGTACCGGACTTAGATAGTGACTAATAATTGAACAGACGCCCTGACGTACTGAGACCTTTAACTGACAGACGAACAAACATAACTGTTTTTATAAGCCTTCCCCAAATATGGTTTCTGAGAAAATGCTTATAATAAAATGCTGTTACAAATTTTCAAAAATCTCTTGTGACATTGATAGATTTTTAAACTTTATTATCTAAATAAGGTTGTTAATAATATTATTGTACCACATGCTTTGATATCGTATATTGGTATGTTATGTATGTTCTGTAACATGGTCATAGCTAAGGCTAAGGAATACCGGCAGGGTCATTCGGATTTTCATGTGAGGAAGCCTTCCAGCTGGCTTGCGGTAGGTCGGTGGTTCTACCCGGATGACACCGTGCATTCAGGGTCTTCCTCCACCTGTAATTGGCTTGACGTCGCTATATGACTGAAATACTGGCGAAGCGACGGTAAACTCAAATAGTCAAGTCAAGTCAAGTCAAGTCAAGTCTAATGCTACTCCCACCCAAAGGTACCCGGTACGTTGCTGCCCATTCAAAAAAGACATTATATAATATATATAAGGTTTTTTTTGTTTTGTTTTTTTTGTTGTTTTTTTATATACGACAGTTTTGCGGTCAAAGCAACGTACCGGATACCTTTGCTCCCACCCTACCATCTCTTTCTCTAAAAAATATCGACCCGGAAGGAACTGTCATTGATATCACGTGCCAGACTATATCAGTGTCTCTCGACTTCTAGCTGTATCTCTACTATACATGCACACTATCACTTGCGTACAGAGATTGTGATAATTAAATGATAATTTTAGTAGGACAGATAACGTCTGTATGTGTCTGCAGTTTCAACATATTATCTCTCATTAATTTTATACATAAATGAGTAATTAAAACATGTATTATAATTTTTCATTTAACCTTTTTTGGTTGTACATATACATATATATGTATATTTAAATAAGAGTATATTAACTTAATTAAAATGTGCACGTGTTCTTGTGAAGTACAGGTGTAAAGAATGTACTTGATAACTTGAAATAATAGACAGCTGCAATTAATTGTCATGAAGCGAGATAAAAATTGATTATTATTGAGGTATTTCTTAACTAATACTGAATATTTTGCCAGTCCGTGTGTATACTTCTTTATACCTCTTCCCGACCACAGAAGATAACATGCATTAAGGAAGTTTTCCAATTTTTCCTTGAAATATATTTGTCATATCCTTTTTTAAACCATGTCAATCGCATTACCGGTATTTGAAAGTTGGCTGCAATTATTGTATATTTTCTACTTGCGCATGCGCAATTGTTGAAAGATTGAGATATCTGCCATAATATAACACTATTTAACGGGTTTTTTTTAACTTATAGCCATGTGATCAGTCATGATTTAAGAAATTAAACAATGACAGCGGATGACTGGTTAAGCGCGCACTGCATTGTGGTTAAAGGATCATTTTACCGATGAAATATATATATATATATATCTGCACTTGAAAATAATGCAAAATTAGAGATCCCGCATTAAAACTGCAGACAATAAAATAATTCAAGGATGATTTATTACAAAGTAATACATGCGTTGCAGTTGCAAATGCCTGCAAACTCATTTTTACAGCTTTTTTTTTTCAAGTGCACTTGTTCTTGTTGTTAGTTTTAACATATTTTATATCGATTCGGAATCATGTTTTTCATACTGTTCCTTCTCGACGGTTCCTGGGATGAACCAGTACTTTTTGCCTTAGAAAGACATGAAAAAAAAATCCTTGCACCCAAAAGGGTTCGAAGCCACAACTTTCAGACCCGTTGAAATGAACGTTAACACGATGTTGTTTTGGGTGTGCTGTCGCAGTGAGTGACAGTTTCAATCATAAACCGATGTCAGGTTTTTATAAATAAAGAGAGACCAAAAGCCCATGAAGGCATCCTGGTAAATCCAGCGGTTTACTGGCAGCCAGCTAGAAGACTTGTTCACATGAAAAATCCTTAGTGACAAACTGGAACTCGAACCCTCAGGGGTAAGGGACAAAGTGGTAACAAATACGTCTGCGACTTCAGTCACTTGACCACGGTGGGCCTTCCCAAATTCATTTGTATACATAAGCCCTATATTAGACCAAAATACAATATATTGCACATATCGCCTTGAATATGATAGTGAAGCAGCCAATACAAAGAGTTTCATTCAGTCGTGATTATTATCCACTATGTTTACAATTTTAAGACTTTCAAAACAGGGAGTCGTATTTAATGTCCCCTGATAATAGAGACTTTCTGTTCACTGCAATGAAAATGAAATTATTTACCGTATTCGGTGTAGTTTTGGAAGATGAGATGCATGTGAAACCAAACACATAAGTGCCTGTACTTTAAAACTCTCACTGAATTGGCGAACAGACCGTGTATTTTTGTTGTTGTTGTTGTTTTTGCGTGTACCCTTTTTAAATACAGCCAACCATACATACAACCATATATAAACATACATAACCAAATCGTTCAGCTGGCCTAAGCTTAATAAATTATCAAGTATTGATATTTTGAAGTCATTGTCAAGTTAGGCATCGTGATAATCCGATACATCGACAGATTACTAAATGTATGACTTACAGATATCATCGTGAAATGTATTGTGCAGGTAGGTGCGGGTGAACGTCTTAAGACAGGAGACACAGCCGTCCACCTTCCTCATCCCTCGCTCTGAGTCACATGGCCACGGCGTGCCTCGGATAAACACATTACACTGGTAGCAGGACAAAGCATCTGCAAGAAATAGATACAAATCATTATACAGAATAGTAAAGTCTACAGTGGCATAAATGGGACATGGAAGATATATTTGCGTGCGAACATGATAACTACTGCGTGCGAACATGATATCTACTGCGTGCGAACTTGAAAACAAATACGTGCGCTCGTTATAGCTACTACGTGCGCACGTAATACTACTATATGCGCACGTAATAGCTTCTACGTTCGCACGTAAAGTTACTACGTGCGCACGTAATAGCTACTACGTGCATACTCAATAGCTACTACGTGCACACTCAATAGCTACTACGTGTGCACGTACAGCTACTACGCACAGGCGAAGACTGCAAACATTGTGTAATGTCTGTTGTATTAAAATCCTCGTATAATTTTACTGTTCTGATTATGCAAGTCATTTCCTTTTGTAAAGTTTATTACAAGTTTCATTTCACTAGTATTTACTTCATGTTGGTATTGTTTTAAATAATCCTACAACTTTTAACATCCATAGTGACATACAGAGCCGGATCCCGGATTTCGGGTTACGGGGTTCAATTTTTAGTTGTGTATGACGTCAGTTTTCATTTAATGAATTAGTTTGCGCATAAATTACCCATGCAATAATTCTAATATCTTTTTATAGCGTCACACGTCTGCAAAAGATATTTTATGGATACGCTATATAGCATATTAATGTTTTATTGGCGCTATTGGATATATTGTGCACATTTGTGCAAATACACATACACTGTGTTGAAATCACAATTTTATAAATACGCAGGAAATAATTATACCCCCGAAACAAAGTTGGGGGGGGGGGGGGGGGGGGGTATATAGGAGTCACCCGGTGGTGAAAGCACAAATAACGGGGGGGGGGGGGCCGGCCTTTTCCTTGTCCGGAGCATAACTTAAAACCCAAGTGGAATTCAATACAACTTCATGCAATGATCAAGCACATGGAGAGGAAGTGCAGTGCACAAGAACCATAACTCCATCTTGACTGATTACAGAGTTATTGTCCTTTGTTACTTTTCCTTGTCCGGAGCATAACTTGAAAAGTACAAGTTGGATTTCAAAACAATTTCATACAATGGTCAACCACAATATGAGGAAGTGCAGTGCACAAGAACCATAACTCTATCTAGAGTAATTACAGAGTTATTGCCCTTTGTATTTTTTCCTTGTCCGGAGTATAACTTGTAAAGTACTGATTGGATTTCAAAACAATTTCATACAATGGTCAAGCACAATGAGAGGAAGTGCAGTGCACAAGAACCATAACTCTATCTAGAGTAATTACAGAGTTATTGCCCTTTGTATTTTTTCCTTGTCCGGAGTATAACTTGTAAAGTACTGATTGGATTTCAAAACAATTTCATACAATGGTCAAGCACAATGAGAGGAAGTGCAGTGCACAAGAACCATAACTCTATCTATAGGAATTACAGAGTTACTGCCCTTTGTTACTTTTCCTTGTCCAGAGTATAACTTGTAAACTACTGGTTGGATTTCAAAACAATTTCATACAATGGTCAACCACAATATGAGGAAGTGCAGTGCACAAGAACCATAACTCTATCTATAGGAATTACAGAGTTATTGCCCTTAGTTACTTTTCCTTGTTTTTCTTGTCCTGAACATAACTCGAATATTATACATGGTATATACTTGAAACTTAAAATGTAAACAGATGGCGACTAGGAGAAGTGCAGTGTCCAAGAACTGTAACCTTATATTTTTAAACTACTGTGACAAACAACCATTATTGACTCTCTATCAACTTTAAATAAAAACTTTACCTACTTATTACTATCACAACCAATATACTATGTATACAGGTTCTTATCTATGCTCTGCCTGAAGTCTGGCTTCTCCTGCATTAAAGTATTTTGCGGGGGTATTAATCACCTTCAGTGATAGCTCTAGTTTCAACTAGAGTTTTCTCTGACTACTGAGGAGTTCATTTTTACATTTCATCGCTAAGACTCAGCGTGTTTTCATGGAATGGCATAAACGTAGTTTTTCATTGGGGCCTTAATTTCAGCCTTAACATTTCATAGATTTATTTGTTACTTGTATCACAAACATATTATATATACTGTTTTCATATATTGCTTAAGGATAATGTTTTTATATATGAAATAAAAGTAGTTCACGTATAGTTGATATATGATTGGTTCGTATGTAAAACAGACCCCACAAATCACGAATCGCATCACTTACGGCGACATGGTGGAACAAATTATTTAAAATCAATCTGCAAGCTTTTTCAGCAAAAGCTGTAGTGTATTGAATTTTTTTTTAACCGAAGGCAGTGAAACTGGTTGGCATAACCCTAATTCCATCTTAAAATTGGAATTTCAGGGTGAATATCTTTAGCTTCAATTCTTTTTTTAACTGGTGGATAACAGTTTATTCTTCACATTTCAACGTGAACACATCCAATTCACAAAAAGTAAATAATTGTGAGTCCATCAAATAATGATGTTTGCGTGTGTGATTTTGAGAAAAAATTGACTCGGCCCTTAATTGAATATATATTATAGCTACATAGCGCAAGCCTCCGTGGCGCAGTTGGTTAACCGTTGGACGTTCGAATCCTCTATTCGGAACATCAGTGATTTTTTACAATTTTTGCTGCACGAGTCATGGGACTCTCTAGGCTAAAAAATATGAGTCTCAATACGGAAAGTATGCATACAACTTTAATTTCAATAGTTTTTTTTGTTACTCTGTATTTTATGCATCCAGTGAATGCTTTGAAATCAAAACATTGCATCGGCATACAGGATGCAGGAAGCAGAGGTAAAAAAAAAAATAAAAAAAAAATCAAAAAAAAATCACTGAACATTTTAAATTTTTCAAATGATATTTTTATTTATTCCATTACATTTCTTTTAAAGCCGAATATTTTTTAAAGATTTTTTAAGTCACTCAGCACAATTTTTATACCCCCGAAACGAAGTTTGGGGGGTATATAGGAGTCACCCGGTGGTCGGTCGGTCGGTTGGACGGTCGGTCGGTCCAGCGGTCCGTTGCGTTATTGGAATTCAATACAACTTCATGCAATGATCAAGCACATGGAGAGGAAGTGCAGTGCACAAGAACCATAACTCTATCTTTTGTAATTACAGAGTTATTGCCCTTTGTTACTTTTCCTTGTCCGGAGCTTAACTTTAAAACTACTGGTTGGAATTCAAAACAATTTCATACAATGGTCAAGCACAATAAGAGGAAGTGCTATGCACAAGAACCATAACTCTATCTGTAGTATATATAGAGTTATTGCCCTTGCACTTACATACAATAGTCAAGCGCAATAAGAGGAAGTGAAGTAATCCTAATAACTTCATCATTTCTAAAGCAGTATTGCGGGGGTATTAATCACATTTAGTGATAGTTCTAGTTAACATAATTGTCATTTCTCACGCTAGGGTAATCGCATCACATGTATATGCGCGCTATCCGGAGATAGAGGTAACACGAATACAAACATTTCAGATAAAGAATATCTTACCGTGAGATACTGGACACATTCTGACATGAGTGAGCCATACCAATACTTGGGGAAAGTGTCCTGTTATCGGTTTACACTGAAGTGACTCATAGCCATGCAGGTGGGCGGGGACAGACTATGCCAAGTTTTTGCAAAATTAGTCAATACGAACTCTTGTCAGGTAAAAAAAAAATCAAAGTCCTGAGTGGCCAGGGTTTTTAATGTAATTGTGTCGCATTTATTTTTAGATATCAAAGTAAATTTAATAACCGGTGCGACACCAATACTCACAAGGCTTAAACACGGACCGTTTGTGGTTTAAAATAATAATAATATCTTTGTTTTTAGTGGATAACATATTTGGCAATGTCATTTTTTTTTCATATGGTCCTTTTAACAACAATATAATACAATTTGAAGGTATTAAAACTGACTAACATTTTATAAATGATTACGAAAATTATTCAAAACATCTTAATCAGTATGCTATCAAATGGTATTATTATTTTATTCACCCGGAGGAAACCGGGGCACCCGGAGAAAACCCACCTACCCTACAAACAACATCAGAACGACTTGGGTTGTATTTGTGACCACTACATCATATAGCTGGACACCTTTACATAACCTTTTTTTCTTAAAATAATATAGCCCAAGAATATTATTTTCAATAAGAGCTCAAAAATAAATCATGTTCCATTACATTGGGGAAAGTGACCGCAAATTTTATATATTACAAAATGGCGAGGAATGTAAAATGTATGAATCGTATTAAACCGATGCACAATGATTGTGCGTGTATGATAGAAAAACGAATAGCTTCTGCCCAACTACTGTGTGCATTCATTAGGCAAAAATAAAATCGTTAAATATAATGAATGGACAAAATTTGCTAAAGAAAAAAAATCTTAAAATTGATTGCTAGCCATTATTATTTTAGAACAGGAAGAAGAACGCCGTAAAGATTTGCTGAAAAAAAGTTTGATAATCATTTCATGATTAGAATATTAATCATCATAACATGCTGATGTCCGATCTATCATAAATACGGAGGAGATATGTCAAATTTCAATTTCAGCGATCTTAAATTCATGCGCACGCAGATAATTTCATGCGTGTTTATGTTTATATTACGGCATGCTTTTGTATTTTCAACAGGACGTTTCACAGACAGACAGACAGACATTGGTTAACGTCGTATCAAGTTCAGTTGTTTTTTGTTTTTGTTTTTGTTTGTTTTTTGCACCAATCTCAAAATCGGGGAATTAGGTGCATTTGGCCATTTCCGAAATCGATAACTACGTATATATTCGGGACTCCGTACAGACAGCGTCATGTCGCGCTGAATTTTCCTGTACTTTTCATAGTATGGTACATCATATTGTGAAATATTTCAACCTAATTGAGATCATGTCAAGATAAATAGATTGAAACTATGGTAATTTTCCAATCCAACATGGAGCAAATAAGGATGTTTATTAGAAATTCACGCATAAATACATTCATTTACATTAAAAATCCACTGTAAGACGTTTCATTATAGAACATCAACATCTTCTTTTATCATTTTCTTTAAAGTTACGTGACATTTCAAGCGCTTCAAAACATACAGGCCAATCTTTTCATCAGGAAGTAAAGAATTTTAATTGATTTTCAATTTCAAAAGTTTATTTTAGTTTTTCGGAAAGAGATATCGTTTATATATTCCAGAATATATTAAT
This sequence comes from Solen grandis, assembly GCA_021229015.1. Taxonomy (NCBI): domain Eukaryota; kingdom Metazoa; phylum Mollusca; class Bivalvia; order Adapedonta; family Solenidae; genus Solen; species Solen grandis. The sequence continues at coordinate 20,723,473 of CM037790.1, read as the reverse complement.
TCAATCTTTCTTCAGCATACCTTTCTAGTGTTTACAGCAGTTTTCAGGTTGATTTCAAGGCTATCCAATAAATACACTACAATAAAAGTCAATGGCTGACCTGGCTAAATCAAAGGAATATAAGTTTTGTACTTCAAGATACTATTTTTATTTTTTAGAAATCCTTTAATTCGATAATGTTTATAAAGACTTCAGCCTTGATATATTACCGGAATATATTTCACATTAAAATGAATAAAAGCAACAACTAAGATACGGCTGTACCATGTGAGAATAATGTAACATGACTATCTTGGAACGTCATAGGTGGTGTGAAAAACTATTTTGCATGTCCATAATTTTCTAAACAATTAATGTCGAAAGAGAGCATATTCATAGACTTTTTATATTTTTACAACGTGTTTTGATGTGGTATAAACGACATTATGTACACTGTCTGTTTTTGTTTGTTTTTTGTTTGTTTTTGTTGTTTTTTTTGTCCAGAGGCTGTCATCTAGCACAGTTTAACAGCACAACAGAACACTTGACAGTTGCGTCACTATCAAACGGTACACACATTGCTTATTTCTATTCTTATCAGAACGTTACATTGTCTTTTCTAACAATATCGCCTTTTTCATACCAAGAACGGAAACATTTTGAAAATGACTATTCTCCTTTGCCCGCGTCTTAATTAGCATAGATGCTATAAATATATGTCCTTTGAATCTCAGTTGTTAGATTATTTACACAGATCTATTGTTAAATGTTTTGTTTTTATCTTCATCATCATGGATTTTGTAAAAGGTCAGTGTCATGTTTTTCCGTGGTCCAATGGTTGCGTACATGACTGCGGGCCCGAAGGTTGTTGATTCGAACCTTGGCGGAGAACAAGAACCGTTCATGACCTCCCAAGGCGCAAAGTACTGGTCCAGGAAAAGATGAGGAGGATTTGTATAATGTGTAAGAACGTGATTCCTGATCGAGGTAAACTATGTTTAAACATTTTCTACAGTAGTGAAACAGAATGAAGTTGTTTTCATTCGATGACAGACGCCCCGGAAATACCGCGAGACTTAGACAGTCGAGAGAATATGATAATATATTTAGTTAAAGGTAGACCAACTGTAATAAGCGTTCTTTGAGACCATAAATATAGTTATACCATACTGGAGTACATTATTTGATCAACTTACGTGCATGTTTTATAATCAAGTTTGGCCGTCAATGTTTTTAAGCAATTTTAAGTCTTCCTTTTAAGACCAAGAAACTGGTAAAATAAATACAGGTAAATAGGTTTTGTTAATTTTGCACCCGATTTGTTGTTGTTGTTTTACGATTCATACTAGATGAAAACTAATGAAAAAGTAACATAAAAGTTCCATATATAAATTGTAATGTTTACCAAAAATAATGACACATGAACATTGAAAATCAGTATTTTTGCAGCAATTTATTTCTACCACACAAAATTTTAAACCAGTAGATATATCTAGGGGAAACAAATTATGCAAATAGAAAAAAAAAATTCTATTTTCAAGAAATTGTGTAAAAATTTCAAGTATGTTTCCGGGTGATCTTTTTGAGAAAATTTAAAAAAAAAAAAATGTTATGGTGTCAGTAAATTACTAAGGAAAAAACTCAAAATGTGTATTAAACTGAAGAGTGCATGCTACTATTTTCTATACGTTTTACATATGTAGTCTTATTGATATTTATAGCGAAGTGTGACAAAAATAATAAGAAGCAAAATAGTTGGCCTCTGAACAGATTTCAACCAGCGGCCATAAAAAAAAAAAAAAAAAAAAAAAAAAAGATTGGCAGTCGTGTACTTCCGCACCATGCTAAACTCAAATAAATGAGTAGAGCTCAACTCTTCAAAACTATATTTTCTTAGGAGTGTTCTACCTTAAAGAAAATAATAAATCTTGATTTGAAACTAGCTATATATCTTGTTACAGCCATGATATTCAGATCAGCGCCATTTTAATGTGCTTATCTGAACCTTCCATCTTAACATCGTTCAAATTATGTGCATTCTGGGAAACATCCTGCTCTGGTGTATTACTCATAATGATTCAATAAAGCGTTTTATCGTTTTATCTTTCAGAATATGTACTTTAGAAGTGAAGTTTTTTTTAAGCCACGTTGATTTATTTTGATAAATTTACCACCTTTTACAGGTGGTTTCTCTTAGTCAAAAACTGACAATTTTTCCCCAAATTATTGCATATTTTCCCAAAGTTTTTCTCAAAAGAAATAATTCATGGACTTTTAATAAAATTTGTGTTATTCTTATAAATTAAATGTTGGTTTGTATCCTTCTTGGACAAACAACTCCTATAATATGATAAATTTATTGTTAATTTAAAACAGTTTCATTATTTTATAATTTCCCAGTTTTTTTAATTCTAGCACTTATCTTCCTTATAAGATAGCAACAGGTAGTAAAATAAGTTAAACAATAATACCGAGCTATTTCATACGTTAAGTATTTTGTCTTGAATGGCACCGCGATTGCTTCACACGGTATTTGTTGAGAGATGCCTTATTTCGCACATTATTTAAGAGTAGGCCATGTAATTTCATGCTTTAAATAATTGGAATAATTATCATCATTATCCAAGTAAATTATGAAAAGTAGCATAAAGCAAATAAACTTGATAAGCTCAATGACTGTTCTGGCCTAGAATTATCCAAATATTTCATCGTTTTCCTGAATCTCCAATATTTCAACGCAATGTTTTACTGAAGCCATGAAGACATCAGCGACTGGATTTTTTTTTTGAATGGCAAATACTACATTTATAGTGTTTTTGTAAATTTATTTATTTTTAATTTTTCTTTTTTTGGATATTTTTATTACTTAGAATTCTAAGTGTAGGAGACAGACTCAGTAGACTGGTGAATTGGGTTTGTTTTAAAGTCCCGCCGACAGTATATCAGTCAATTGGAGACTATGTCTACTTGAGACAGATATAGTGATGCCACACTGCAGTATCATGCCGCAGACATGTGGCATGATACCACACCCAGTCACATTATCCTGACACCGGGCCAAGCGAGGGAGCTATACCAGTTCCATTTTTTACCTTGCGGCCGGGGATAGAACTCATGAATTCCCTATTCCGAGGCGGACGCTAACCACTAGCCACCCGCTTTGATGGATGGCTCTTACTCAACTACATCATATCTTAGAATCAGAATCAGGAAATTTTAAAAGAAATGATTATAATCTGTTTTTATGTTAGGGTAATACTTGCTAGAAAGAGTGTCAAAAAGGAATGAATTCTTACATAAAATTTTAGAATCGTCAGTACCAAGCAGGTAGTATTGTTCAAAGCAATATTCAATATTATATAATGTTTGTAAGATTAAATCAAGGTTTAACCATAGAAAATGTTTTCATAGTTGATGATAATTATGTAAAGTGAGTGTGCATCACTTATCTTGTCTACGTGTGTGAATAGAGTTATATAATCATTACCGACGTGACTTGCATGCGTCTGCATGTATGTTCTTTTCTTTTTTTTCCCCACGTGATTTACGATAAACAAGTATATGCAGTACACATTGATTAAGATTTGTTCTACAAAACATAACTGATGTCAAATCCAATAAACAAACAAACATAACTACATTTAGAGATTTATCAGGGTAGGTAACTGCGGGTCCGTATGTTTGGGGTTCAAACCCCTGCAAGGATATTTCACACCCTTTCGAGGCGCAAAGTACTGGTCCAACAAGTTGGCCGTTGAGAGGATAAGTCAAGTTGTGAGACTATGTTTCCCAGTCTACGTAAAATGATAAAAGTTTAAACAAGAAGCGAACACAACCTCTCTGATACATTAAATGATATAGTAACCATGCTCGCTCAGCCCCTCACCGCGTGGGTTCGAATCCCGGCAGGCTCATTCGGTTTTTCATGTGAGGAAGCCTTCACGATGGCTTGCGGTAGGTCAGTAGTTCTACCCGGATGCCTTTGTGTCTTCCTCCACCTGTAATTATCTGGACGTCGCTATATGACTGAAATACTGTCGAAGCGACGGTAAACACAAAAAGTCATGTCAAGTCAGTAACCATGCTTATCTAAATGCAGCAAGAAAAATATACAATCATGATGGATTTCTACTCTACATTCGGTTATTGTAACAGGGATGTAGAGAATTCAAAATACAGTTAATTAAAACATTAAGATGTATAAGCCATAGCTTTCTGATTAAGCACCATTGCCTGTTTTGCATGAATAGAATATGAATATGCATGTAACCATGACAAATGTAGAAGCTAATTACCAGTGTAATACATACAGCTCATTAAACATCATTTAATGCCATTTGTAACTTCTAATTAAGGATTTAATATAATTCACAATCAGACTAAAGTACAGATCTTCCTACGGTAATGTAGGGTGGCGTATATATAGGAGATGACTTTAGTCAGATTGTATAATTCATTATGTATTTCATTTCATCATCACCCACATCATTAACTGTAATTACCGGTATTTCAAAATAAATGAAAATGATATTTAAATATTCAAAAAGCACAATTATAACTTCACATGCTTTAATGAGCCATCCTGGCATCTGTTGTAATCAACAAATAATCTTTATCCGTTATACAGATATATACATGAATAGTTTTAGTAACCAGGCATAATCATTACCTTGGCTATCATCGCGCTTTAAAAATGATGTAAGAAAGAACGACATTATTCAGTCCGCATCAGACGTGCACCATTACCAGTGTTAAAGCATCTTATTTCATCATCATCATCATCATCATCATCACCAACATCATCAATATCATCATTACCCACCACCACCATCATCATCAATATATCATCATCAAGAACATCATCAACATCATTATCATCATCATCACCATCATTATCATCCACTAACGTCTCGATAATGGCAAGCCCCGGAATTATCTTTAATAACCATCTTCATACATATAACCTGCTTTTTTACATTCATTCATTTATCCATTTGTTCGTTCGTCAGTTCGTTCCTATCAGATAGAATGCGACAAGAGGTAACATGGGCAGTAAGTTGTCAGTAACTGAATTTTCCCTAGGAGTCGAACCTCACTTTAGCACATAAAAATCATTAACGTAGTAAATAATTTCTTATTATCATTTGGATAAACCTTAGGGTCAAAACAGGGGATTTTGTTGTTTAGCCGTTGTGGTAGGGGTGTGAAATGTATTTATCAATAGGATAGGCTGTTCCGAGCTAAGATCCTACACGTAGTTTCAGGGATCTTGATACGTATTGTTTGTCGAAGGACAAATATGTGTGTACTAAATAGCTTGTCTTGACCATTGAGTGTATTTTGAACTTGTTCGTGACTTTAAAGTTAGGTTAATTATGCTAATAAGAAGGTTAAACAATCACTGGTGGTCAGTACCCGCATATCACGTGTGTGGCTATACCCATCCAATCAAACATAGTAGAGGTTTGGGGTGTGTCACATGTAGTTGCATGGTTATAATTTCATTTCAAATTCAAAATGAAAAACAAGAGGTACTGCTCAAAGAAGCCGAAGAAATGACTGTTGTCGTTGTCTGTTGCCGTGACTCTTACCCCTCCATTTCACGGTGTTCAGAGAGAGAGAGAAAGAGAGACAGAGAGTCGTGTCTTATTATAATGTGTGACTCATAGCTCACTAGTACGTTGTCAATAAGGAGGTATATTTTTCCTGGGTATACCTCGGAACGTAATTCAACATCGAAACTAACCATTGTTAAACCAACCAAACACAAGCACTACCCATATACAGTAACCCTAACCCTTACCCAAAGCCTTACCCTGACTCAAACCCCAAATTATACAAACTGAGGTACAAGATTTCTACCTTACAACGTGAGATATACAAAAGCGCGCACACACACACACACACACACACACACACACACCGTTCTTTGCATGGACAAGGTGCTCTAAGAGTCTTGAAAAATCCATTATCCATTTTAAAACAACTGCCTGTACGTCAGTCAAGACAACATTACATTAGAGAAGATGTTGTAAACATCACTGGTTTTAGTTTACTATCACATTGTAAATAACATGTGTGACAGTTTTAAGCTTGTAGATTTTATTATGGTAAATCGACAGCATTCTGTATTTGACCAAATACAAATATATACAACATAAATGACAAGCAAAAATATATACATAGAAGTATAAAATTCTGCTTTGTGCAAAATACATTTGCATGTGTAAAAAAAAAAATATAGATTTAAAACAGGACAGATATAAATTATTGCGGAACAGTTATAAATTACACAGTGTATTATATCAAATGCGGTTTACAGAGCAATATGCATTATTTTTTATACCCATCTGCATTTCGTTAGATTTGCAGGTGCAAGATTATTCACATCTGAGGTCAGTGCTCGTGAGCTCGTGCATTCCAATGTTTTCAATAAAAATCTAAAAATAGATTTAATCAGACATGAAACTTGGTGTGTGCAGAATATTGACAAACTTGAAGACCATGTATAAAGAATTACTTTTATTATATTTTACATTTAAGTTGAGCTATTTTGAGGTGTGAATTTTCGAGCGTTCATATATAATATTAAATATATTATCCTCAGCTCCTGGGGAGGAGGCTACGTTCGGTGTCCTAGTCGAGAAATTAAATTTTTCCCATCAGTCCTCGGCCTATCTCAAATTTACAGAGTTATCTGTATCTCCATTTGGGTCATTGGCCTTCTGGTGTTTTGAAAATATTATCTTGAAAACTTGTGAAGCATACATATGTGACTATAGATAAAGTACTGTTAAATGCGTCATCTTTACACATTATACACAATCAGAGGTCACCCTAAATTTGAGGCCAATCAAAAGCTCTGAAAATTCAAATTCAATCGCGATTCATTTCAATTTTTATCATCTATGTACAAAACAGGCTTGACAAATACGAGTATTGTGAAAGAAACATTGTTTAGATTAGGAGTCGAAACTTTAGTCTATTAAGACATGTATACAGGCAACAGAAGGCCAAAGCGAGCACATGCTTCTATTGTCTGGAGAAATGTCATAATAGATTCTATCCGACATAGAAGCCATCCGAAATTTGTGGCAAACGTTTGATTTTGTCAAACAGATCGATCTATTTTGTACATTGTAAAATAGAACGGTGTTCTATTGAAATAAGTCACGGATGAATTTGAATTTTCACATCTTCTGATTGGTCATAAATTTAGGATGACTTCTTAGTGTAGGTAATTGCTATATGTGATTTAGTGTATACATGTACATGTTAATCTGCACGTGGCTAGATTTTGGGAATTATTGACTGCTTTTTTCTTGAAAAAAAAAATCGTATCTTTGGTTGTTGATTACACATGTCTGTATTTTTATGAAGCTGACAAATGAGTGTAGGAACTCAAAAGCAACTTCAGACAAACAACACTATGTTTACATTTCAGGCTTAGCTTGTGGGCCTTACATTCTCTTGGAGGAAAACTGTAACTCACTTCATGTATTCGTCGAGCTATTTTCTCATCATGGAGGAGCTTAAGTTAACTGTAAGTACAATTGGTTTCATAAATAATTGCCATAAACTACAATTCAGACCGAAAGAGCTATAAATTTTCTAGATAAAACTGGCATTCTAGGACCGTCAATATTTATTTACATTACCTGCAAATATTTGCAGATTGGTGTGTGATCATAATATCGGAACCGTCAGGAGACATATACATTTGGAATGATTTATGTTGGTTTAAAATATATTTTATGACATATATGTTGTAAATAATAGAAATATATTACAATCCCGTCTTAAGCGGTGCGTCAAGGGAACCAGAGAAAGGGCTTAACAGAGGTGGCCGCTTAATGAAGGTTATATATATATAACAATATGCCATAGATAAGGAATATTAAAATTGACCGCTAAATACAGGTGGCCACTAATACAGGATTAACTGTATATTGAAATGATTCAAGAATTAATTATGTTTTATCACAATCTGATATTAACCAACCTCACCTACCCAACACCACGAAAAAAATATATTTGAGGAAAAGGTGTCAAGTGTTTTCAATATGGAACGTGACGTACTGGCCTGTTGTTTAGATTTTAGCCTTGTATTCAAGGTATTCTACTCAAAGTTTGCTGAGCAAAACGTTTAACATATCAATGGAAGATTACATGCACGAAATTAAAATGACCATCATGACTGTAATAAATGTCCATACGAATTGAATTTTTACCATCCTTTACATATCCAAACATCCGATTTAATGCTAAAATCTCAAATTCGAGATTTCATTTTTTTTTTTTTTTTTTTTTGGTTTTTATTTAAAAAAAATATCATTCATATAACTTTCAAAGCATTTGTATTAATTGTTTTAAAAAAATCAATACTGTCGTGTAAAATAAAGATTTGCATTTCCTTAAAGGTTAAATTTTAAATAAGTGTTCTATAGATTCATTATCAAAAATATTGTCATTATCCATTTTAGTACAAAAATAATACTTTTACAGAATAAAAAAGTCTTTTGAGAAGAGTATAATACTGATGCTAAGCAAACTTTGATTGGTACAATTATACATAAAGCTCTGTGTCTGACACAAAACGTAATAAAAAAAAAGTGCAATTAGATGCGGAAGAATCTGCAGTCAACAGTGACGCATTTAACATAATATGTATCATAGTACATGTGAATGTAAATATGTCACGCCCCTCCAGGTAAATCGAGTTGTCAGAAAAATATGTGTCAAAATAATTATACATGATTAATCTAAATTGTTCCCTACGGGACTGGATCGTGTATCAATAACTGGGAATTCATACCTTTCCATGACAAGTCAAGGTCAAAAATGATATAAACAAATCACTTTATTCAAATAAATCTATATTATTTGCTGTTGAACGTTGCAATGTATATACAACTGTGAGGATTGAACTTCAAGTTTCCATGACACCCAGCCTATACTCATCCCTCCCGAGGATTCCTGGGTTGAAACAGTAATTTGCGGCTTGGAAGGTCATGGAATATCATTGCCCCATCAGGGCTCGAGCCCATAACCGATGGATCCGCCTTCGGGTATGTAATCACTGGACTACGAAGTCATACATCTTCTAAAAGTCATCGGACCGAATAATAAAATCTCAAGCTTTTCCTTCCTTTTCCTGTCGCTATAGGGGATGTCATGTTCGAGAGAACAGGACGAGTGAGACAGCAATTATCCCTTCCCTTTACATGGGGACACTAGGACTATCCCCTTCTTCGTTTAACCCTTTCCCTCATAGAGGATACCAAGACCTATGCGAACAACATAAAACCTGATCAGCCTGCGAGTAACTCGCAGGCTGATCAGGTTTTATGCTGTTCGCTGCTCCTCAGTGGTCTGGTTATGAGGATTTTACAATTAAATTTGGTAAGGTTTGAGTTTGGCTTTCTGCAGATCAGGCTTTATGTGGCACCTATTGAGTGCGTCAAAATGAGTCTATATGAGGGAAAGGGTTAATATTGTTACATGCTTATAAAGACTCACGTTGATTTTTGATATATTAAAATGGCGCATCACACCACACACACACACACACACACGAGTCCACAAGAAAGCCAAAATGTCCTAGGTCGTTGCTCTGATTCTAAACTTGATTTTCTATTTTACATTCAGAAAAGTGGTATTGTTCTTTGACGGCGGACAGGATAGCTGGACGTTCGCTCTCAGCTGGGGAAGAGTGCCAACGTTTCAGGGCCTTCCCAGGCGCAGAGTACGAACCGTCGAGGGGGGTTAGGAAGAGTTGTTTAAATTTCTTTCTCAATAAACCTTTAAGAAATTAGTTAAATTTTACCGAACACATTTAGTCACGCATCGCTGTACGCAGTTATTACACTAGAATATACTTATCTATGATGAATGGATATTCGAACTGAAACAGAAGTATACCGTGCACGTGTGCTTCAAGTAAACTTGCAGCATAACCTGTATAATAATGGGCAATTTCACAAAAGCCTCAGGAATGTTCCCTCTTTCATATAGTATCCATACCTTTGATGTTCTTATAGACACCGTCGTAAATCTAACAAAAAACCAACCATCTACCAGCCTACATTTGGGAGCGGGATAGTCCAATGGCATGCAGGACGCACGAATCTCGACCGGGCTGCTCGTCCGGGATTTACGAATATACCCAATGACCAGGGGCTAGACATGTAAAGTCGGCTGACCGAGCACTAGCTTGAAAGTACACTTTAACTAGGCAATTACCTGCTACCTTCATACCTATTTCATATATACATACAAACATACCGTCCGTCCGCATGTATGTCTTTACTTCGTCAAAATTTCTGGCATTTTTGTGGGGAGGGGACAGGGTTATCAATAAATAAATAATATATAGTTAACGATAAACCCCGTACATAATAAAATATACAGGGCTTATTTTTTTTTTACTGAAATTTTTTTTTTTTTATTGACAGAACTTCAAACTCCTGTGATCCGATTATCTCAAAAATAAAAACTTTAAAAATTTCAAAGTACAGCTAATACACAACAATTTGAAGAATTGATAATACACTGTTTACGAGCTGAGCCAATGTGGTACCCCCCCCCTCTCTCTCTCTCTCTCTCTCTCTCTCTCTCTCTCACATATATGCGTGAGCATACTCATTCGAGTGCACACAATTTCTTTGTTCAAAATGATGTTCTCGGAAATATTCACAACACGTGCAATGAACTCAAATATCCAACACCTCACACCCTATGATTTAATTCCTAAAGTCGGTATATCCAGGTGTACAGATGAAAAATAGCATTCCATGTAGATAAAAGTACAGCTGATTACATTTATTCATATAGTTCTTTGACCAAAGAAAGTAAAATTCCTAATTCGTTTGTCATTTTCCTCGAGATAACGCGGATATCCCAAAATTCAAAACGCCAGAGCGGTCAATACAACATATTAACCACACCTGGAAAGCGCGTGTTTTCCTAGATGAGAGATCAATACAACTGCCTTAGTTATACAGAGATCTGACGCACACGCAGGAAGGTGTGAGGGTGGGGGATCAATAAATGGAAGACAGTCAGCCATTTCTAGAATTCAGAACAAAAATACTTCAGTCGAGTTTTCAAACTGTGACGCTGATAGTTTATAATCATATATTTATGGACTGTGTAATATTGACACATTTTAAACCATATTGTATGTTTTGTTGTTTTGTATGTCATGATTGTTAAACAGGTATCAATTCCAGCGACAACAGGCGACGAGTCTTATATTATCTCTGTAATTCGTCACAGACTGTAATCATGGCTAAGATTGCAGATCGATTCAAAAATCAACCACATACCATTCAAGCACATTTCACAGGTTAACAACGTAAATAAAAGCAAATGGTGAAATTCGTTTCTGCAGTACCTACCCGTTACTGAGAATAATATTCCAACAAGAAGTATTCCAAAACAAATCTTTAAACGAATATTTCTCTCCATTTTCAGAGATAATCACAAATTAATATTTCATTCACCGAGAGCGTCCTCATCCCCTCTCTGTCAGACGACAAATTTGAAAGTTCACGCAGTTAGCGTTCTTGATTCATTTACCTGTAGCGAGGCCTCACGGGAAATTTACACACAAATGGCGCGTTGTTTAAAGCGCACACTGTGAGATTTACTTCTGACGTGTTCGTTGTCCTCCAACTAATATAGCAGATAATTGTAATGAGACACGTTCGGAAAAACAGAAAAATTACAATAAAAAATTTACTGCCACATTTAAACTTATTTTGTTTGCTTTTTCAGACACGTTTAGTACAGTTGTAACCATGTTTTCTCCCTATGCCCTTACCGCTGGCCTACACGACACGTTTGTAAGGGTTTAACGAACCGTCAACAGTATACCAGTCATTTTTGGAGCTTTATTACTGCATTGCACCGGTGTTGTAGACAAGTGGCATGATACCACACTCACATTTATCGTTTACCGTGCTATACCATTATGCTGGCCGTCCCCGATGACGGAGTAGTTAGAGCGTTCGCCTCGGGGTTCGATCCCCGACCGCGACATAGTGGTAGTTCCCTGGCTTGGCGCGAATATAAGGGCAGTTCCAGGGTTCGTTGGCCCGGTGTCAGGATAATGTGATTGGGTGTGGTATCATGCCACGTGTCTACGGCGTGGTATAATAGTGTGGCTGCATGCTGAAATAATCTCCAAATGACTGGAATACTGTTGGTGGGACGTAAAACCCAACACACAAATAAAAAATATGCTGAGCCCCAAGCAAGTAAGATTAACCAGCTAGCACCACTTTGACATTTGGTATGTCGCGGACAGGAGATCGGACCCAGTCCACCGGTCACGAGATATGTCATCTGGTAAGACAACTTGAGGTAGACTACTAGATTAACGAGAAAGGTCCTACATCAGCGATATCTTAGGATACAGTAAACCTTGTAGAAGAGGTCCCCTCTCAATAACAGTCATTCTGTGAACAAAGGACTGGATTTCAACTGACTTTACAGATAATTTAGCCTTTGAATAACAGACAAGTTGTAAACAAAGGTCAGTGACCGGTGTCCAACTGATTTATAGAGCAAAGGTCAGACTTGATTCCCAATATCTAATTTATTGTGAATTTAATCTCTGAATAACAGCCACTTCAAATTTAAGGTCAGCTTTCAGGTTCCCATCATAATCGGAACTACTCGGGTAATTCCGTCATTCTTCGAGATATTCCGATTGGTTCCAGTCACTGGCTGAAACCTCCGCAACAGTAGTAACCTCCCCTTACAGTTGTTGTTAAAGTGGCGTAGCGTGACGTTACCAGTGCAGAGTTTGCACTGGCTATTGCTAACAAGTTTTATAATATTGCTTTAAGGTGCACGAACATTGAACAGAGCAGAACATATTTTTTTATTTCTAAAGATATGTACATTGTACATCGTTTTCAATAAAATTTTATACACATATTTTATCACGTAATAAAGTTCGGAGTGAAGTGAGAATGAACACTCTTATTAATCTAATTTACATAAATTTGACAAAGTAGTTTTATCAGTAAAATGTAAACAACCTTGGATGTACGATGAATACTGTCAATGCGTACATTTATATAGCACAAGAAACAACTCATTAAAAATATATCCACAGCAATGTGAGACATGTCTGCGGAAGCACTCCTTTGTGGTGAGGTCTGTTTAAATCTGAAACCAATTACCCGAAAAAGTCGTTTCTGCAAAAACAATGAATACATTCAAAAATAGACTGGAAAAAATTATGGGCGCATTAGGAACTCCTCTATGACAATTATCGTGCCGAAATAAAATCCAAAACCAGCAAAATAGTTATAGAGGTAGAAGATGGAGAGTCTGGTATTGAGGACCTAGAGGGACCTGCACCAGAAAAATACGCTAAGTAACGCTAAGTAAGTAAGTATATAAACTTTGATTTTATATAAACCTTAAGTTATTCATGTAAACTACTTAAATCATTGATATTGTTTTATGGGTTCGTTTTTTGCTACACTTTAAGACAGATCATTCTAATTTGGCTTGGAATGAAAGATACGCCCAGCTTTTTGGACACTGTTTAGTCTTAACTGTTGATTAGAAATGTGTTATGTACATATCATGGTCATACTTGCTAAAACGGATTTACTATTGTCCAAATATAAAAAAAATATAATAAGCTTGTTCTATCAACTGGTAGAAAGAAAGTGCTATGATATCATTTTTTTTAATCGACATGTTTTGTCTTAATAAGTGAATCCTTTCCCTATCCCCAGATTTCACTATAAAGCGGTAAATATTGCAAGAGTACCCAAATACTACGATACACAAATGTACGAGAGTATCGCGATAAAAAATGACAGCGCGATACTTGACTGATACGACACAGCCTGTGCTATTTATAGACGCATCTTTTGGGATATTTTTGGAAAATCTCGCTAGGCTAGGTTCTTCCGCACTTCTGTATAATTTCTCAATAGAAGAAAATTGTACACAAATCCTAGTGTTGTTACAATACAGGATCCCGCGTAGATGTAAAGTTCGACTTTTATAGGTCATTCATAAACAGAAATATTTCAAAAAGATGAAGAAGAAATGTCTTAAAAAAATAAGTTAATAAACTGTTTATCACCCCTGTATCAGCCAACGCTGCAGCGAACGGCGGGAAAGCAACCCTTTTCTTCGGGTAAACAAATATAAATTAATCACATACGTACCCCATGATTGAGATTCGTAGTTTTAATGAGTAAAAAGAAAATATAACTAGTAAGAAAATAAATAAAAGGGTGCACAGTCTAAAAAACAAGTGCCGGTAGAACCGGTGGATGCCGAACTGCACGTTGTCACTTGATGAGTACTTTATTATACTATATGACCTCCGGACAAAATTTAAGTATGAAAAATAACGAAGGGCAATAACTCCTAAATTATGCAAATCAGAGTTATGGTTCTTGTACACTGCACTTCTCCTCATTGAGATTTATCTACCTATGAAGTTTCATGTTGATATTTGTGTTATGCTCCGGACAAAATTATGACTGACGGACAAATTAAGCGGCAACTATATGCTTCGTAATTAACATTTTTAATACTTTATGTATAGACAGTATCAACTAGTCAATTTATACTACATAACGAAAGAGTTATCGGATAACCTCGGACATTTTCTCGATATCTGGTGCGGTATACCGCTCGGCAATCATCGGCTCTACCCGATAGCTATGGTTGAGATGTTCCGAATAATTATCTCAAACAATTCAACAGTCGATATTTATAATAAAAAAAAATGTAACGTAACTCAAATTGGTGAAGCAGAAAAAATCGTTTTCATATAAAATGACTACACGCTAGTAACGCCGCGAGCGTTGAACCACCAATCTTGTGACACACATGCCACATCGGCATGTCACTGGATAATCTAGCCTTCTCTTGTTAAAGCAATAAACACGGAAGCTTTTGAAACAAATGGTTCGTAACACACGTTAATTTGTATAACAAGAAAAAGTCTCGCGAAATCGCGGAAATTGTTCGTCTGAACAGATATGAGTTATATCATGTCCCAGTTTCCAAGCACAGGATAGGAACTACACAGGGTTTCACATAGATAAATCGGCCTTGATGGCGCTTGGCTGTGAAGCCGAGTACTGTTGGTTCGATCTCCACTGAGGTCGGGCACGGTCTCCGGGATGAATTACTTATAATTTATCTATAATAGTCACTCGTCTTCCACCGATGTACCTAGTTAATAGCTAAAGAGATGCGTGCTTATGTTTCAGTACTGTCAGAATTTGAACTGGCCATCTGTTAGCCTTTGATGGTAAGTGAAGAAATTATGAAGGTAAAAAGTGGGGCCAAAAATACCTGCAGTTGCATACAGACCTAAATCAAAGTACTGTTGGTAAAAATCGTAATTCTGACCCCCCCCCCCCCCCCTAAATTGTTCATGTATCTCATACATCATCAAAATAAAACCAAATAAAAAGTTATAATTAAAGCGTTCGCATGCAGTAGTTATCGTACGCAGTAGCTATCGCGTGCGCACACTATAGAAAATGAATGTATGGAATTATATTTTGACCAATGAGATTGCAGTATTTTTCAAAATTTTCCATCGGTTTAACTTGTTAAACCGTTAGGTTTAATGGATAACCTAGTATTCGCTCTGAATTAACTGCACCTGTGGAAAACCTTTCTGCGCATGTGTGAAGAGGCGGGATAAGAGGCGTGGCCTATATTGGCAATGTTCCAACTATGATGAAATGCAATGAGAACAGCGTAGAAGTTCTACTTTTTTATTTTGAATGAACTGTTTATAAACAATGAGAACTGAATGTCAAATAACATTTACATAGTAATCATAATATCATATACAAGATGATGAAGTCAAAAAAAAGAAAGAAAAAGCAAATACAAGTGAATAGTATCAAGAATTCCCAAACACACTAAAGCTTATACGTCATTAATGTATGGAATTATATTTTGACCGATGGGATTGCAGTATTTTTCAAAATTTTCGTTCGGTTTAACTTCTTAAACCGCTAGGTATAATGGATAACCTAGCATACTTTTTGAATTAACTGCACATGTGATCAACCTTTGTGCGCATGCGTTTAAAGGTGGGATTAGTGGCGTGGCTATAAAATCAATATTCCGACTTTGATTAAATGCAGTAAAATGAAGCAACGAGAGCTGATACGAATATAGAAAAGATTATTTGTTGGGAATAGCATTTCAGTCATTTGGAGAAAATGTGTACTTGAGACAGATATAGTACTGCCACACTGCAGTATCACACCGTAGACATGTGGCATGATACATCACCGTTACATTATCCTGAGAACGGACCAACTAGTCATACCAGTACCATTATTACGACCTTTTACAGAAATTATAGTAGTGACATCTTGTGACTCGTAAAGCATCAACAACAAATCGCAAATATAAGTGAATAGCATTAAGTATTCACTAGCTCAATCAGTGCTTATTTTTCCCGCCCGATCTGACTATCACAGTGCCAGGGTGCCAGATTAGCGTAGTGGTTACGCACTTCGCTTCTCACCAATGCGTCCCGAGTTCGATTCTTGGTCACGCACGTTAGGAGGTACTGTGGTCGCCTGTCCAGGCACGAGGGTTTTGTCCGAGTTCTTCGGTTTCCTCCCGAAATAATAACCGCATACGCCGCCACCAGAGCCATCGAGAATGATTAATATAAATTGTAGAACTTGTTCGTAATCGATGTAAAAATGAAATTTGTGACTATAACATTTTTTTTAGTTTGGAACTTAAGCATCTTGCATTTTCGTCACCTGTGTTTGTTGTCTTTATCTCGGTTGACGTTATTGTAGCAGGCGCTACTTCAGTTTTAGGTTTTTAACATAATTCAATATCCCTCTAAGAGATCAAAACTTGCATTAACATATAGCAATTGCCACTTCCATGTCGTTATGAGCTTGCATCATGTCTATTTTTAGACACGAGCCACATTCGAAATTAAATTTGCATGAGCAATCTAGAAGCACATTTGATTGGTTGGTTCGTCAAAGGCGGGAATTTATGGGCCGGGACTAGGACAGTATCGTCAAAACATAATTCCATACATTAAGTAGGTTAATGTTTATTATCGAGGGTTTAACAAGTTAAACCGCTCGCTCGGCTGCGCCGAGCTTAGTTTAAACATATTTATTCAATTAGACATAGCACTGCGCCGAGCTTGAGCGGTTTAATTTGTTAAACCCTCGATAACAAACATTAACCTATACATATATCTTCCTTGACCCATTACTAGATGAGAGCAGGGTTTATTATGTAAATATTGCCTTTGGTCTTGTCCTTGAATTCTGCACGTGACCGAATTTTGTGACCGAATTCCGTGTATAGGAAAAAGAGCGTCCTTTTGTGCAATTTGTTCTCGTATTGCAGAGCACCGAGCATGATTGACATAACTGCACACGGGAAACTCGTGCATAATACCAACCCTTAAAAACAGGAAGAGAAGTCATCTTGGAAGGCCAATCTTATAAACTCATTGTGAAGATTTGTGACGAGTAGAATTAGAAATTTTGTAAAAGAATTCTTAATGTTAAACGAACCACGAACTCTACATGAGTATAGTTACCCGGAGAGTTAGTTACCCACTTTATATAAACATACATGTACGTATTACCAAAGTCTGGTTTAACTTATTAAAGAGCGAACTATTAAACATGTATACACCCTAGCTTTAAATTTTTTAAATAATGGGGCCAAGAATTGGGTTTCTAACGTAAAAGATATGTTAAATAATTACGGGTTTGGATATATTTGGAATAACCCATTTTAGGTTGATCCCAATTACTTTGTCAATCTATTTAAACAAAGGATGATCGATTGTTTCATACAAAACTGGTATACGGATAAGCAATGTAAGAGTGTCTTATATTTATTTAACCATTTGAAGCCCACTTTTGAATATTCAGAATATTTTGATATTACACCAAGTAGCA
>CM037790.1:20654020-20704020 GCA_021229015.1 Solen grandis | reverse complement strand
GTTACCCAAGAAACGTCTGTGCCAAACTACTTTGAAATCCAATGAGTACTTTTGGACAAAGAGATTTTTCAAATTTGTACTAGATACATATATGGAAACTCTGCCGCCATGGCCATGTTTTTTGACCAATTCAAATAATTTTTTTAATCTTCGTAAAGAGTGACCCAAAGAACATCCGAGCTAAAAAAACTTTGAAATTCAGCAAGTACTTTTGGACAAGAAGATTACTCAAATTTGGACTAAATTAATATAAGGAAAACAGGCTCTGTTCCTGTCAGCCATGTTTCTCAACATATCAATTTTTACAATCTTAGTAGGGAGTGACCAAAGGAACATTGGTGCAAAGTATTTTAAAATCCAGTCAGTACTAGATTTTTTGAATTTTAACATTTTTTCCCCTTTTAGATTCTATGGCAACCAGATTTTGGTATGGAATTTAATTCTTTGAACAACTTTGGAAGAGGACCACCCAAGGAATGTTCCTGTTAAGATTTATGAAAATTTGCCCAGTAGTTTAGGAGGAGATGTGATTTAAGTTACAGTAAATGTTGATGATGACAACACACATTTATCAGTCACAATAGCTCACCTTTGGCAAAGGTAAGCTAATCAAACTAGAGCTATCACTGAAGGTGATTAATACCCCCGCAAAATACTTTAATGCAGGAGAAGCCAGACTTCAGGCAGAGCATAGATAAGAACCTGTATACATAGTATATTGGTTGTGATAGTAATAAGTAAGTAAAGTTTTTATTTAAAGTTGATAGAGAGTCAATAATGGTTGTTTGTCAAAGTAGTTTAAAAATATAAGGTTACAGTTCTTGGACACTGCACTTCTCCTAGTCGCCATCTGTTTACATTTTAAGTTTCAAGTATATACCATGTATAATATTCGAGTTATGTTCAGAACAAGGAAAAGTAACAAAGGGAAATAACTCTGTAATTACTCTAGATAGAGTTATGGTTCTTGTGCATTGCACTTCCTCATATTGTGGTTGACCATGGTATGAAATTGTTTTGAAATCCAACCAGTAGTTTACAAGTTATACTCTGGACAAGGAAAAGTAACTATAGGCAATAACTCTGTAATTCCTATAGATAGAGTTATGGTTCTTGTGTACTGCACTTCCTCATATTGTGGTTGACCATTGTATGAAATTGTTTTGAAATCCAACCAGTAGTTTACAAGTTATACTCTGGACAAGGAAAAGTAACAAAGGGCAATAACTCTGTAATTCCTATAGATAGAGTTATGGTTCTTGTGCACTGCACTTCCTCTCATTGTGCTTGACCATTGTATGAAATTGTTTTGAAATCCAATCAGTACTTTACAAGTTATACTCCGGACAAGGAAAAAATACAAAGGGCAATAACTCTGTAATTACTCTATAGATAGAGTTATGGTTCTTGTGCACTGCACTTCCTCTCATTGTGCTTGACCATTGTATGAAATTGTTTTGAAATACTTTACAAGTTATACTCCGGACAAGGAAAAAATACAAAGGGCAATAACTCTGTAATTACTCTAGATAGAGTTATGTTCTTGTGCACTGCACTTCCTCTATGTGTTGACATTGATGAAATTGTTTTGAATCAACTTGTGGTTTTCAAGTTATGCTCTGGACAAGGAAAATGCAACGGACCGCTGGACCGACCGACCGACCAACCAACCGACCGACCGACCACCGGGTGACTCATATATACCCCCCCAAACTTTGTTTCGGGGGTATAATGAAGCAACTCCAAAGCTTTTAAAGAACAGACGATATAATACTGTATCAACAAAATGACTAAAAATTATATAATTAGAACTCAGAATAATGTCACACACAGATGAGCATAAACTGATAAGCTTGCATTGACTACAATGCAGTGTGTTTAAGTACCGTTGGTAGTCATGTGGAAGATGCCATCGTGATGTCGCTGTATGTACATGCTGTGTATACTGAGATGGACAGGAGGCGTGCTGGGGCTCACAGGCGTGGGCAGGTTGGGCGGTGGCCGGTCCTCCTGAAATACACCAGGTATTGATTGGTTAGACCTCCCATCAACAGTATTCAATCATTTAGAGGCATAGTACGAGATATTTAGAGTGCTTCTAAAGTGAAACAACACTGAACAGTGAATCCTGGTGACTCCACAACCTTTAATTCAAATACCTGGCAAATACTTTATGGTATCTATCATGTACCTTCTTGTTTCACATAAAACAACCTGTGTTTTTCAAATTTTCGTCATTTTAGTACAAGGCCTCATCGGTAATAATTTTTTGGCTTGTGCTGATAGATGCCTTTAATTTACACCTACTACTCGAAGTCACAGACAACACACCTACCTGTAAAATAAGTGAGAACCTGTCCAGACTGACATGCATTGGCATGGGTGTCCCAACTTTCTCCTCCTCTACGAAATCCACCATGTGCATAATACTGGACATTCGGAACTTAAGGCTGTAATCACTGACCCTCACATCAATAATTCCTAGTTCCGCCCCTCTTGGAGCCTCCTTCTCTGCCATAGGGCCTGTACTGTATTTGAACTTGATGGGATATTTATTGGAAGAGGTGAATTCAGCAGGGTTCTTTATCACACCTGAAAAAATAGGAAGAGGTTAATACAGCAGGGTTCTTTATCACACAAAGTGGTGAATTCAGCAGGGTTCTTTATCACACAAAGTGGTGAATTTAGCAGGGTTCTTTATCACACAAATGGAATTTAGCAGGGTTCTTTATCACACAAAGTGGTGAATTTAGCAGGGTTAAAAGCAGGGTTCTTTATCACACAAAGTGGTGAATTTAGCAGGGTTCTTTATCACACAAAGTGGTGAATTTAGCAGGGTTCTTTATCACACAAAGTGGTGAATTCAGCAGGGTTCTTTATCACACATGAAATTATTACAAGACTTCAGACATCTTTAAAAATAGAAATCATATTTATGTGTTAAAATGTTTAATTTTTCATGTTTATCCTTACCACCTGAAAACTTTCTGGATTTTAGCAAAACAGAACCAATATGAAAACTATTTTACCATTAGATGATGAAAGTTTCTGGTAAAAATCCTCAAAGATGATGTTTCCAGTTTCTTCACAGTCCAGAGCTCGAGCCTGTAACCGGGCGTAGAGGTTCTCCCCAACACTCTGGATGAGAAGCTCCATCTGGGACAGCCGAAACACTACTGCCGATACCTGCACACAGAGATATAGCATCTACATGGTAAATACATCCATAAACAAGTACATCAATTGAACTGATATTCTTCACAAAACTAGGCAATAACATGTAATAAAAGCCAACTAGTTATGGAATATGCCTATCCAAACCTGTGATATGGCTCCAGAAAGATGAAAAGCTGTAAATATACAATTCGTGGACATGTATCGTTCTACTATCCATACATACATTCATGCTATGTTTTAACACTAGAAATGTGTCCATAAGACACATATGTCCCCACTTTATAACATAGGCAAGGGCCATATTACTCAAAGCTTTGGAGAAATGCACTACACATCTATGTAATTCATAACTGTAGTATTGGGTGAAAAAAAAACAACAATATCTGAAGGAGCACAAGTTACCATGCTAGTAAATATTTTTTCAACATTTTAAAACAGTTGTGCAACAAAAAAGCTGTCTGACCATAACCCTGAGAAACAAAGAAATCCTCAGTTGTGTAACTTTATGTTTTGGTGATCAATTAAGTTTTGTAAATGGCTCATACAGCTTCAGATATATGCACAACACAGCTATTTTTAAATAATTCAATGGCAATAATTCTTCACATATTAGGCAATATAGCAAAGAAAACTTGAGTAGTCTAACTTTGTGTGCTGGTGAGCAATCCTGTAATGTTTTGTTATTTTGCCCCTGAACACTTCTATGAAATTTCTAGTCAATCCCTTAACTAATTGCTGAGATATACATGTATAAGCATAATGGTATGTTGCAAACAAACCAAAATTTCTAAGTCCAAAAGGAGGAGATGTCTCCAAATGACTGAAATACTGTCGATGGGATGTTAAACCCAACAAACAAAACTTAAACCAATGCAAATGGAGACGCCACCATGGTGAGTAGTAAAGCTTTCAATATTCTTTGAAAAGTAAATCTAATAACATAAATAAGCTACTAGTGTTTCTTTTGAATAATGATAAATATACCGTCTCTTTGGCCCTGGAAGCAGACGTACTCTCAGCAAATACACTTGAGAGGTCGTCTGTGTCAGTAGTGGAACCAGTCTCCGACATGTTGCCATGGTTAAAGGCAGGGGCCTCATGGTCATCCATAGTCAGGAATTCAAAATCATCATCATCTGATGTGTCTGTCCGGATTGATAGACTGTGAAAACAAGCAAATATGTTAAACCAAATTTAGTTTGTAAAAAAAAATAATAATAATACGGCATTCAACTTTTTCAATCTACTAAAGTAACTATATGCCTTGTTACTGTCTCATTTGTACTAAACCTGCACTTCAAAGCTGAGAAAAGTACAGGTTATATTACTCAGAAAGTTTTTAAGATAAATGTTACACAGCTCAGTTACTTTACCCTTTCCCTCATATAGACTCATTTTGACGCACTCAATAGGTAAAGCCTGATCTGCAGAAAACCACAGTTAAACCTTACCAAATTTAATTGCAAAATCCTCATTTCCAGACCACTGAGGAGCAGCGAACAGCATAAAACCTTATCAGCCTGCGAGTTACTCGCAGGCTGATCTGGTTTTATGCTGTTCGCATAGGTCTTTTCATGGTATCCTCTATGAGGGAAAGGGTTAAGATATATGTTACACAGCTCAGTTACATAAGTAATTCATAAAAATGCAGTATTGGGTGAAACAACAAATATATTCAAGATGTGAACAACTTAATAGCTGGTGAACCATTCCTGTAAAACAGCTAAGAAAAGCTAGGGTGTCTAACTTTGTAAGTTGGTATCAAACATACACATATATAACTCTGGCTCATACAGATTAAGAGATAAAAGTGAAAAAAATGGCTAGATGGAACTTGTGTCCGAAAGGCTGACAGTCTGTGTCATCTGTATGTTACAATGAGATCTGTACCTATCTGAATCCTCCAGGATCTGTATGTTACAATGAGATCTGTACCTATCTGAATCCTCCAGGATCTGTATGTTACAATGAGATCTGTACCTATCTGAATCCTCCAGGATCTGTATGTTACAATGAGATCTGTACCTATCTGAATCCTCCAGGATCTGTATGTTACAATGAGATCTGTACCTATCTGAATCCTCCAGGATCTGTATGTTACAATGAGATCTGTACCTATCTGAATCCTCCAGGTCATCTGGGTCCAGTTTGTTCTTGATCTTCCCCATAAAATTGGAAATATTGGTCACCCCAGAAGCAAAGGATTTTTTCACTGACGCTGGGTTCAGTTTGCTGTTTGCCCTTGACCTTTGACCTCCCATTGCTGACCCTATTGATGAGAGGCCGGAGTCGCTGGCTGTTAGCTGGACTGACCCGTGACCCATGACCTCAAGATTGCTATCAGGGGCCTGCGACACATCATCTGTGGAGTGTGAGTCCCGACGGATACCTAAATACCATGTAATGGATTTCATCATGATCAAGTATAACATGTAAACAAGCCATTTTCTAGTTATTAGCATATATTTCCATTGCAATGTTCCTAACCTGGCTAGTAGGTCGCTGGAACTAAATAATGAAATTACCATTTAGAAGTTTGAGCCCAGATTGTAGACTAGCAGAAGGAATGTAGAATGATGTAAAATTTTAAATGCTCAAAAAATAATCAATTCTTAGTCAAGTGTCTATGCTTAGGTTATTGTGGACTTAGAATGACAAATACATGTATAGTGTATAATACAAGAGGGCCATAGTGGCCCTGGATCCCTCAAATGAGTAACATTAGCCTAAATAAACCAGATATTACCTGGTAACCTTCAACAGCAAAAAGATTCAAGATTTGACCATCTGACTTTCATTTACCGGTAATAAAGCCCCTACGCTGAAAGCTTCATTACGAAAGAAATCATCCTTCATTTATGAGCCATATTACATTGAATTATGATCAACAATTTCAAAAAAGATTTGTATTAAAGTTTCCATATGGTTTATAAGAGAAAAAAAATCAATTCCTCTGGAATTCTCATCTTTCAAAGGATTAAAGGATTAAGTTTATTTTAACAACTATTGCAGAGAGCCATTATCTGATCACATGTGAAAAATAGAATTAATTTTGGACTGAAATTTTAATTTTGGAGAGAAAGAATTTTGAAAATTTCTATACATATTTTATGAGGAAACTAGCTGACCCCATGGGGGCCTCATTTATCATGGGATTGACTTTATGCAATTATGGTAGAGGGTCATGAAGAAACCCTATAAGCTGAATAAAATTTAATTCAGACAATTAATATCAAAGGAGGAGAATTTTTAATGTTCTATAAGCTGAATAAAATTTAATTCAGACAATTAATATCAAAGGAGGAGAATTTTTAAATGTTCTATACGTAGATTATATGAGGAAACCAGCTGACCACAAAGAAAGGCATTGCTGATAAAGAATATATCTGTAATAACATGTTTCATCATAACATTCAAGTCGTCCTTACAATGTAACCCTTTACCTCATGAACATTCATACACAAATTTATCAAATTTATGCCTTGATGAATATATATTTATGAAAGTTAATATTGTATTTGAAACAATGGATTTTTTCTTTGCTTTTCACACAGTGTAGCTACAATATTGTATGAGCAAACAGATCTTGGTCTGCTCTGTTTACCTATATGTCTATATGAGGTTAGGGGTTAACATTGGTCCCCAAATAATTATCTTGCAATTTTTTAGCTGATTTTCTCAATGTTATACTGTGATTCAATTTAGCATGGTTATAAAGACTAAGACTCCAGATATACTGAAGCTACATTGTACTGACTGGTGTTGAGCTGGGAATGATGGCTGGTTTCAGCGGTGTAGCAGACGATGGTGGAATCACTCTGGGAGTGAGGCAGGTGACTCTCTGGGTACAGGTGATCCGACATCTCAAGTCTTGTATCTGTCCCAACAGAACACAAAATAATCAAACTCACCTCAATTACAGAGGAACCTCTATAATCCCCACGGAGACCAAGCCAACATGTGCAAAGCAATATGCCCCCACTATACTTGCACTATACTTTTACACCTCATAAAGTACTCATTATTCAAGTTTGAAAAGAATCTAACTAAGCTAAAAGAATCCATGTGATAGTGTTGAAGTAATGCATCAAACATTTTTATGAAACATAATCAACTTAGGGGGTAAGTCAAGAATTAGATTAGCTATAGTTACAGTTTCTGTGCACTACAATTCTATACCCAAGATATACGTCGTAAGGTATCCATGATCCAAGTTTGGAGTGAATCCTTGCAATAGTGTTGAAGTAATCCTCCGGACAAGAAAGTGTGACGCTGACAATGGACAAAGTGATCCCTATGTGTCTGCCATGCTACACAGGTGACACAAAAATAATTGGCACGAGACCTACCACTACCAGATTTTAATGTAAGGTCAATGACATGACCCTGACAGACATGTTAGTGCTGTATATTGGATAAATGGTGACAGGTTTGCTGATAAGCCTAGGCATTACACACGTTGTCATCACTAAATGTAATCAGATTGTCCACAAAAAATAGGAAAGATTTGTTTTGGATTAGGTAGGGTGTTAGAATTTGATAAACTTCATGTAAACTAAATAGTCATAAAAGATCAAATAGTTGGTAATAATTTTTGTCAAAAACAAGATAGATGGCTGACAAAACATGGATGCATAATGTAACATATTGTGGTATGGTCAATACAGATCTCCGTTATACCATACACAAATTCTTCAGTCATGAATTGCAATATTTCGATAAATTGTGACAGGCCAATACCTTATACTTGTTTTGTATTATATTTCTATCATTATCGAGTCAGATGTTTATCACAAAATGTGTTGATAAATTAGATGCCTAAAAGAGTTAAATAATTATTATTCTGTCATCTTATAATCATTTTACATTTACCTAATTTCATCCCTATCTTAATTATCAAACACTAGCAATACTCAGGAAGTTTTGATAAATACAATTATTATACCTCAATATATCATTCAATGCAAAACTCCCATATAATGTAATCTGATTGAATATCACCCTTATAGAGAATATTTCCCGGGAAATATTTCTACTCCTACATACCTCTGTATTTAGTATCGTACTAGTTAACTCCCCTGGACTGATTATTCTATTTTTAGTAACTTTTAAGCAAAATTGGTTAAATTAAGAAATTCCGCAAAATGGCGTCTTCACCAGTTCAGGGGGGATTTCATAAGTTCATTCTATGAAAATAGCAAATGTGGGAAAAGTAAATTAATCTAATTATAGGTTTTATCAGTCTTAACACAGTTTAAAAACCATCTGTGATAGAACTGCTTGTTATGGGGAAACCACCCCTTTTTTTTACGATTACAGATGGTTGCATTGGGTTTACATTGCTACTGGGAATTGATAGACGTAATAAACACATATAGTTAAAAAATCAAATTCTTAGTCAATGACCATCTGTGAACGAGCTGCTTTAACTACATGTGTTTATTATGTCCATCAATATCCACCTACAGACCCATGGTCACCCAATGCAATCATCTGTGATTGTTAAAAAAACAAAAACAAGTAACTGGTGTTGTATGCAACACATAAAGTCCCCTACCAGCTCCAACTTGACTCATTATGGTAATCAATCCGGGCCCATTTTTTGCCATATTTTCACTATTTCCGTTATCATAGCAACCACAATTTTAGTCGAAGAACAAAAATAAAATGACGTGCATAATCTACACATTGCCATCTAGTCATATACCAAGTTTCATCAAGTTAGCTTGCTTAGTAATCGCAGGATCCCATTTTTTGCCATATTTTCACTATTTCTGTTACCATAGCAACCACAATTTTAGTCGAAGAACAAAAATAAAATGACGTGAAAAACCTACTCATTGCCATCTAGTCATAAACCAAGTTTCATCAAGTTAGCTTGCTTAGTTTTCGCAGGATCCCATTTTTTGCCATATTTTCACTATTTCCGTTACCATAGCAACCACAATTTTAGTCGAAGAACAAAAATAAAACGACGTGCATAATCTACACATTGGCATCTAGTCATAAACCAAGTTTCATCAAGTTAGCTTGCTTAGTTATTACACTGTAAGTTATCGCGGGATCCAGATTTGAGCGGACAAACAGACGGATGGACGGACGGACGGACAGACGGAGGGCAAACCTATAGTCCCCTCCGGTGTGAACACCGGTAGGGGACTAATAAGTTGTTTCCACATCACAGGCAGTACCGTTATAAACGGTAATTAAACTATATTTAGAATTATACAAGCTGAAGCGTGACAAAAAAAGGGTAACGGACAGACAGACAGACGGATGAACTGACGGACAGACAGACAATGGAAAAGCTAACAGCAGAAGACACAAAAACCTGTATTTAGATTTTCTTTTTTCATTTACTGTTACTTGGCTGATCAATTTATTATTTGCATATGCGCAAACATCATAGGCTGAACTCACTACATGTAGTCACTACCCTGAACTGGTGAAGACACCATGTTTCGGAATGTGTCGTCATGTCATTTGGTATTAAATAAATATTTATTCTTTTATTTCTTTGCAATTAATCTAATTTGAAAGCCAATATGAGTGAACCACTTCCTAATGTTTCATAATTTATCCAGTTCTGTGATATCAGAAAATATCTCAATAACTAACTTTAATGTAGCCCTGATAAAAATTGCTGCAAAACATCGAATGCCTGCTTGTTTGTTAGCTTTAACCTCCAACCAACAGTGTTTGAGTAAATAGAGACAGATAAAGTGCTACCTCACTGCCATATCACAGGGGTTTTCTTAAGTGGACGCCCACTTGCCCGCACCGGGTTAAAATCACTGCGGGCAAGTGATTTTTCAAAGAAGGTTGCCCGGCGGGCAAGTTTATTTATGTAAATGAAATCTTTCATTTTTTTTTTTATTTTCTACAGTATGTCAAGGGTGAAATGCTGGCATATTGTGTTTGATACATGTAAACTAAAATTCACCTTACTTCACATATTTAGTTTTAAACATTAACAAACACCAACAAATTTAAAGATTGGGCAACCTGTTTTCAATGGGGGCTAGTAGATGTTCAAAGTAACTTGCCCCCTGGACTAATGAAAGTCAAATCCTTAAGTAAACCCCTGTATCATGCTGTAGACAAGTTGCGTTATATCACATCAAGTTGTACCATCCTGACACTGGGACAATCAGTCCTAGAACTACCTTAATATGCTGAGAACCAAGCACAAGAGAAATTTACCAGTACCATTTTATATGCCTTTGGTATGGGATTGAAACCAAAACTTCCTGGTTATGGGGCTGATGCTCTAACCTCTAGCCAACTGCTACAAGTCATGCACATGTTCTAACATACTCACCATTGTGTGTCTGAGTGACCTGCAGGACTTGTTCACTAGTATCCATCCCGTAGCCATGGGTTACAGCAATCTCTACTGGCGGACGACTTTCCACATCCATCCCATAATCAATCTGACCATCTGATTCTTCCGACACAGGAGAGTTTATATCAGCTGGGTTTGTCAGGGGGAGTAACTCTGCTATGTATGGACACACCATAGCAAACTGTATCTCTGCAATTACTAAAGGAATCGAAAAATTATCAGACTGAGCCGGTTTACTGAGATCTCCCTTCTTAAAATCTACAGCGTCTGCATTAAGCTGAGTCTGGAAGTTTGAGACAGACTCAATGACACGCATTAGGAATAAATACTGAGGGTGACTGAGCTGTGCTCGAATTTTCCCGCCAATCTTTGCCACCACATTGAAATCAGCTACTTTCATGGAAGAATATTGCACATTGTCCTCTGGTGAGGATTTATCACAGACTGGCTGATTGGTTGTCGGTTTTTCAGTTGGACTATCACCCGCAGCGGAGGAGGAGCTGACGCTAATGGAAGTACTGTCATCGCTATCTTGAGAGTAATACTCTTTCAGGAGTTTTTTCGAGTGTCTGTTATCACGTTGTGATTTTATTTCATCTTTGCTGTCTAGACTGATATCGCCATTGCTCAAGGTTGGAGAAATGACCCCATCCGGAACTGAACCAGGCTGGCATGCCCACAGAGTCAATGGGAATGACTCGACAAATGGCACGGGTCGCGTACGACTTGTAGGCACACCGAGGAATTCCAACCAGACCTGGTCCATACACATGCACCACATATCACAGCGAGCATCCCGTTTGAGGGTATTTGTTCTTAGTAACATCTTTATAGCATCTGTGCCAAAATCCTTTTCATTGAACCCATGTGGTAATTTTCCCCTTCATCAAATCATATGCATAACCAGAAAGGTAGGTATTCACATGGGAATTTGCAAAGGCCTCAAAGTATGAGGGAATAGCATGGAATTCATTACTGTCATTCGGAAAGTCTCGAGATCTGAACATATCACAGTCACTGTATTGTTTTAGTATTTCTTGAAGATCGCTGATGGTGAAACGATTCTCGATGTGCGTGTTAGTTGCGGTGATTTTTGAGAACTGGATTTGCAAAGCTTCTGGACGGTCAGGCTGGTTCTCTACTCTTTCCTCTGCTGTGATGACGATCTGGAACACATGAGAATCACAGTCTGCCTCTTCTTCAAAGGTTAAACAATCTTGTTACTTATAAAACAATATTTCCAATTTTTATTTTTCCATACAAAGATATTTACAGAAACAATACTTGCAATGTATGATACATTATGACACTATCATTCATTTAACTTCTTGATACATGTATTTTGTATTGTGGGGCTTTTAATTATAAAGCTGTATTGTTGAATAATCTTAGAAAAATCTAACAGTCAAACTTTGTTATATAAACTCTGCTAAAAAGTATTTTTTCAAGTATGTTCAGAACATTTTCATTAACATACAAGATAACAAAGATGTTTTCTTACCCTGGGCATAAGGGCTTCAAGTTTTATGTCAACATGTTCCATATTGGAAGACTTTTCTTGTCCATGAGTTTCCTGTAAATAAAACGTTTTCATGTCAGTTGCATTCCTTACAAAAGTATAATTACTGTTCCAGTTATAAGCATAGCCTGATGATATTCCTGATATTTCATAGGAAGGGGATCAAACCCATCAAATCATTGAAACGTAAACCATCTTAAGGTCTTCCCATCCTAATAGTGATCAATTTCGATTATTTTGTTTCCAGAGTTATCTCCCCTGAAAGAAGAATTTTTTTAAAAAATTCCATTTTCCTATGGTAAAGTTTTTTTTTCCACAAAAGTTGATACAAAATCATAAAATGCATTTTTCTACCATGACTTTTTCTCATAAATCAAATTCAGTTTTTTTCATATTCACAGAAAATTCATATTTCCCATAGGCTTCAATGTTAACTTATATGCAGAGTATCTCCCCCCAATTAGATAAAAATTGAAAAAACTCTTGGTGAAATATTTTTATTTCATATTTTTATTTTTGAATGTCTTTAAAGTGACAATGTTTCATAGAAATATAACCATCCAGTGGCAAGATATGGAATACGGCTGTTAGGATGGGAAGACCTTAATATCATAGTGGATCTTTATAAGACATCCCGCATTTCAATATCAAGACAGGACTGTGCTCAATCATACAAATACTTCATTCATCTGATGCCAGGTTAAGACAACAGCTCTGGTATGTCACGGCCAGAGATTGAGTCCACAACCTTCCAGTTACAAGGTAGATCACTTGGACTAGTTAAACTTGATGTAAATTGGGATGTTTGAGTAATTAAATTTTAACCCTTACAATGCTGTGGGCAATTGTGACTGCCTTTGCAATCAGTGCAGACAAAGAGGAGCTTGCCCCAGATTTTTTCCTGTGCAGTCTGATCAAGGTCTGCACAGTTTGCTCTTCAATCAATAAATTTTCAGTAAACAGTGCCCCTCAAAACATCTAATGGTACAGTCCAAAATGAAGAAAGGACAAGTCCATTTAAGAAGTTTAGCATGGTAAGGGTTAATACTAAAATGATGAGGATACTTACAATCATCTGGGCGAGGTTGAGGGAGAAGTAATTAGCCCAGAGCACAGTCAGGTAGTCCAGGTTCAGGCGCACTGGGTTCACCAGGACATACAGGTTGGCATGGGGAACTGGGCACATATTCATACAAGGCCTTTGATAGAAGCATCTACTACATAGTTCTCTCCCCTTACATTTTTTAATTAATCAATTTACTCCTCTTTTTCTCCAATGTTTTACAAGAATTTCATTCACTTAAGAAATAAAAAGGAGTTTACTTATCAAATTTTCTTGACATCATTTTGACCATAAAATTAAACTTCATGGTAGCAGTGACTACTGTACGGTTTGAGAGGTAGCTGCTGCATCAAGCTTGCTATTTCTGATACCATCTCAATAGACCAAAATTATTCCAAGATCAGCGTCAAATAATACTGTCACATGACAGATAAACTAACAAAATTAGTGTTCCTTGGAAAAAAGAGGCATAATGGGAGAAGTGATCAAAGAGCAATATCTTGTTTAATCATGTTTGTACCCTGTAAATCAAATGAAATTTATCTTAACACTTTTAATATTATGTCCATCATCACAACTGACATTAAGCATCATAAAAAGAGGTGTAAAATTCAAATGAAACTAATCTTTATATTTATTAAATTCTGGCCAAAGCTATAAATTGCCAGAGAGAACTCCTGAGTACATACCTGGGTAGTCAATTCCCTCTGTGAAGAAATAATCTGTATATTCCATATGTACCACAGACATGTCTGCAGGCAAATGGAGAGCTTTCTTGTCCGAGCTGAAAAACTTCTGGGGTGTGCTTCTCTTGTTGTCTGCTGTTGATACCCTGTAAATGATAAACTCCTCAATTCTCAACACCATGCAGCTCTCCAATAATTTTGTTACTTTTGGCCTCTGTTGTTGCTTTTGACCTTGACCTCTGGGCACTTGCTGACCTTGCTGCTGAGGAGGCTGTGGCCTTGCAGGTGACCTTAGATTAGGAGGCGCATGGGATGGGGACTGGGCAGGGGAAAATAATTTACAGGTTTCCCGAGCTTTGCTGGCTTCCTCACGGAACTCCTTGAAAAGGTCTTGAACCCAAAAATTTCTTGACCCCTGGTTGTCACAGTAACGATACCACTGCTTACGCTCCCCACCTGTAAAAAACAAAAGCTCACATACAGAAATAATAAGTCCTTGTGAGAAGTTAACTCTAAAGTTATGCCTTAAGAAGGTCTAATCTTTTAAAATTATAATTCTAATTAAGATTAAAAACTTGCAGCCTTGACATAGAACAAATGGTCCAGTAAAAATAACTAGTTAAAAAAAAGAAAAAAAAAAGATAAGACACAAAGATGCACTCTAGCCAGATTTGCAATCTTAAAAATTCAGAAGAAAAAAATGTAAAAAACAGATTACATATCAGTTTAATATAAACCAAGAACACAATAAAATTGAATATATAATGTATAATAATATGCTGGCAATAAACCATACTTAATGCCTGTTCAATATTAGAACAGGAAACACTTTTTGTTTTTTATAAACATTTCTACATCATAAACATACAAGTAAGAATCTTTTTTCACTTAAATATTCTTATTTCAGAAAAAGTAAGGGAAAGACAGAATGTAATTAGAATTAGAAATAACAATTAGAAAGTTAGGAAAAATCATGCAAAAATACAATACTCATAATAATGAAAACCAATAAAAATGTACCTAGAAAAAATACACCTCGCATTATAAAAATGTAGTATATGATTCTAACACAAAAATTAAGTATGCAGTTAACTATTAAAAGAAGGTGTATGGACATATATTGCTCTGACATCGTTGTATGAAACACAGGTCATGTAACTGTAAGACAGGGTGACACAGATACCACATGCAAAGTGAACCCTACAAATCATGCAAGCACATCTAGTAGAAAATAGCTGAACTGTCCATCTACACAACACTTAGGTAATCATAATTATATCATATGAAAAAAGTTGTTTTGTGAGCACTATGTGTACTGACTGAAATATGTGTGAAAATACATCTAGTATATTTTGATTACTTTAGTTAATCACATGATGAATTATGATGCTGCAGCAGAAGTAAACCCAAGGAGGGATCACTTAAAGCAATCTTTTTCTTGTATAGAGCCAAGTAATGCAAACAATCTTGGTTGAGACTCTGTACCAAAGCATTTTCAAACCTGGCCAGTTGTCTTGGATAAAAAAGTATTTATACACATACTTACATATACCGGGTACATATAAGGAAAAGTAGCACCACCGTATTGGCAATGATTTTATGTATTTATTTTCTTTTTTATTTTCATAATGTATCAGAACTAGTTCTTGGTACAGGGTTACCCATTCATCCAAGTAATATCTGTGCCAATATATTTTGAAATCTGGCAGTAGTTTTTTTACGATTTCATTTTTTTCCCACTAATGACATTTTTAGGTTAGACATTGGGTACCATATGTAATAAAGTAAAATCCTACTGCCCCAAGCTGGAATCAAACTCTGGACCCTCAGTATGCAAATCCGACACTCTACCACATCACCACAAAAGCTAGCTCCATTACAAGAAAGCACAAGTGCCACTTTATACCTCTATTACAGATATGTCATATATTCATCTAAGCTCATATAAATGTAGAACATCTATTGCAGAATGTTTTTCTTGTAAAGTTGTAGTTTTATATGTTGTAAGCTGATAAGCTTCCTTCTTGTACAGTATAGAAATAGATCATGTATTGTCCAAAACCAAATTAATATATAGCATATATTTTTATCTTATTTACTTTTGACTTAAATTAAGACTTTCTAATCTGTAGATAAGCTTCTCTTTGGTGAGGCACAGAAATATCCTTAAGAAAGCAAATATCTTTATTATTGCAGCCATTGAAGATTTCTATTTGTCTTGTGTATTGAAATGATAAAATACCGAGAAAGACAATTCAATAGTGAGAGCACAATTCATTTTAATACACTATTGTAATATCAGAAGAATGTCCTTTAGCAAATAAAAAATCCCTCATTGAATTCATTCTGCAGGAAAAAAGTATGCAAATGCATGTAAGTAACATAAGAGCTACATAGGCAATCATTTGTTTATTTTTTCCTGTTTTTTTCTTTATTAAATTTCTGAATTGAATTAAAATGCTTGCCAATTAAACAGGGTGAATAAGGTAACACAATATTAAGATTGTTTTGATGTATCTATTGATAAATAACCTGGTCAGATTTGAATCACCATTACCTGATGCTGAAACAAGCAAGTATGTTTAGTTGATATCCCCCTGCTAAATGAAATCAATAATATGAAAAAAAAGGTGTAAAAATCTACAATATAGTTGTAAATATACTTGTCCAAACCAGCAATATGGCTCAAGGAAGATGGAATACTATAAATGTTGTTATTTTGGGGACATTCATTCCACTGTCCATATACAGGCTATCCTACCTTAAGCAAGACCTTATTTCAACAGTCTTCCTGTCTTTAGTGCATACATACATTCATGGTAAGTCATCACTAGAAATATGTCCATAGGACACAGATGCCCCAATATTTAGCCATTGTAACAAAAGCAAGGGGCTATAATATTACTCATAAAGTTACAAGCAGAGCAGCTACTTTCTAAGTAATTCGTAATTAAAACCTCTTCGGTAAGGAGTTGCTGCTAGTAATTTTAAGCTGCTAAAACTAATGCAAAATGTTATCTTGGTGCAATAGTATGGTAATTATAAATAAATCAAGAAAAACTTGCAATAGTTTGGCACTATGTACTTGAAAAGCTTTCTGTCAGTGTTACAGGATGGAGATTTTATGTATTTGCTGAAATGGTTCGAGTAATGAAAGAAACTGAGAGGTAATCATGTTGGTACTAGCTATTCATAGCTATTGTAATTCTGTAAGATATGTCTCCAACAATAAATACAAGAGGGTCAAGATGGCCCTGAATCGCTCACCTGAGAAACATTGCCTTCATTGCCAATTACTGTATTATGAGTCATACTGAATATATAATCCATGCAGAAGTACAGTAAGATCATCTACCATACAAAAACTGTACCTTTCATCCAAATGTTGAAGTCTGATAGCTTTAATAAGTCTATACAAGAGGGCCAAGATGGCCCTGTGTCGCTCACCTGAGTAAGATGGCTGTGTTAGGCATAATGAAAAAAACAACAAACTGGCATCTAAAGTATTTTTCTAACATTTAACTAAGTGACCTACATTTTGATCCTATCTGAATTTGCACTCAACTGGGAATTCATGCAGTCATCATTCATATCAAGTTTAATGAACACTAGGACAAAAATGTAGGCCTCTAGAGTGTTCACAAGATTTTTTTAAAATTTGCCCTGGTGACCTACTTTTTGACCCTATGTTGTCTAGTTCTGAATTCATCTGAGATCTGATGTAAACAAACATTTTGACCAAGTTTCATTAAGATTGGGCTAAAACTGTGGCCTCTAGAGTGTTCACAAGGTTTTTCTAAGATTTAATCTGGTGACCTAGTTTTTGATCCCACATGACCCAATTTCGAACTCATCCAAGATATCATGTAGACAAACATCCTGGCCAAGTTTCATGAAGATTGGGCCAAAACTGTGGCGTCTAGAGTGTTCACAAGGTTTTTCTAAGATTTGACCTGGTGACCTAGCTTTTGACCACACATTACCCAATTTCAAACTCATCTGAGATATCATATAGACAAAAGTGTTCACAAGCAACTGTTGACAAAGGACGACACACATCGGACAAAAGGCAATCACAAAAGCTCACCCTGAGCACAAGTGCTCAGGTGAGCTAATAAAATCAAGTGACACCTGGGATGGGTCAATTTTGACACCATGGCCATGATTTGAACAGACTTGGTTGAGGTCCACTGGTAAACATCTTAACTCAGGCTTTGTGGCTTCTGAGATGGAGATCTTTTAGAGGGTTTTCCTATACAAGTCTATGTAAAATCAAGTGACCCCTTGGGCAGGGCCAATTTTGACCGCAGGGCCATGTTTTGAACAAACTTGGTAGATGCCTATAAGGCAATGTTATATGGTAGTGGTCTACTAGGCCATGTAACACACCAAATAAGTAAACTCCAGACCTTGTGGTTTCTGACAAGAAGATAATTCTAGTTTTTCATAAGTAAGTCTAAATGAAATCAAGTGACCCCTGGGGTGGGGCCAATTTTGATCCCAGGGCCATGATTAGAACAAACTTAGTTGAGGTCTACTAGGCCATGTTACACACCAAATATCTAAACTCCAGGCATTGTGGTTTCTGACAACCCTGGGGCGGGGCCAATTTTTATACCATGGTCATGATTTGAAATTTTTTAGTAAAGGTCCATAAGATAATGCCACACACCAAATATCTAAACCTTGCGGTTTCAGAGAAGATGATTTTATTTTTAGCTCCTGTGACCCAGATATGCAATGGACTGGAACCATTTGAACAACTTTGGTAGAGCTTCGTGCGAGGAACATCACAGACATTTTCATCAAATTTGACCCAGTGATTTGTTTGAAATAATTGTGGCTGACGGACAACCATTGTTCCAAAAAGCTCAAATGAGCACTACTTGCTCAGGTGAGCTAAAAAATTTGAACATAAACTTGATATCTTCACATCAATGTTTCTATTTTTGGTAACAAAATCTGTCATTCTAGAATGACATGACCTTGCAATATTGAAGGTAGAACAGCTAGTAATGGATAAAACTGTAGGAGAAAATATTTTGCAAAATGTGAAAACAATCTATTTCCATCCAATTGAGAGCTGCAGACAAATGGCATGATAACAAACCCAGTCATATTATCCTGACAATTATTGTTAATGCTGGATGCTGAAGTCTTTTTTTTTTTCAATTTTAATATTGTACAATTATGTATAGGGATTCACTTTTATTCCCTTGTTTTTGTGTGTCAATGTTTTTCTTTTAAAATTAAATATGTTAAGATTTTTATTATCTTGTATGTCAATGTTTTTCTTATTAACTTATACATCTGTTTAGATTTTTATTATCATTTCTTTAGTTTTGATGAATGATAAGTGGTAATCAATAGGAGTTCAGAAAATAATTTACAACATTTCATTAATGGAAAAGTTCTGTGAAGTACAAACCTTCTAGATATCAAATATGTAAAATATTTAAATCACTGCAAATTTAAACTAAAACTATTAATTTAAAAAAAGAGGTGATGGAATACCCCACATATATTGCTCTGTGACAGAAAAGAAAGATTTATTAACTGCAAGTTGGCCAGAAATATGCAATAATTATTGGTTTAATGGTCATATTATCAAAGAGTCCATGCATCTAATGTTAGGATAATGATAAGATAAAAGGAGATAATAAACAAAAAATCAGGTAGATTTATGGCTCTTGGACAAGGCACTTTTACTACCCTCACCTATCTATATCCTAAGTTTCAAGTAAATCCCTTTGATAGTTTTCAGGTTATGCTCCAGACAAAAATTCATTATCACTTAATAAACAATGGGCCACAGCTCTGTGATAAAACATTCCATTCAAAAATGCTGATGATATGCACAGCAAAACATGGAACATATCAATTTTGCTAAGTTTCATCCAATTCTAGCCACAGCTTTTGGAGACAAAGTGCAGAAAAGAATCTGTATGCAAATTATATTGCTAAAAACAAAGGGCCACAACTCAGGCCATAACCATGATAAATACATACCCATCTAACATGCCAAAAATATGCACAACTAGAATTGGTTATGATAAATCCTGTAAAATGTTATTCATTTTTTTTTTGTGTGATTAAATGTGGACAAGAAAATCTGTATGCACAGTTTGTTGCTAAAAAATACCAACAAAGTTTGTTTGTTTGATGAGTTTAAGCCAAGTGATTTGCAAAATAATTGCGGAAAAGAATGTCTGCAAAATTATACATACATTGTATTGCTTAAAAAAAACAAAGGGCCAGAACTCTGTGGTAAATCATCCAACATAAAATTGCAAACAATATGCAAGATTGTGCACAGACAGATGGACAATCTGATCCCTGTATACCCCAAACAACTTTGTTGCGGGGGCATAAAACACCACAATTAATTGTTATTTCTTAATCAAAACATAAAATCCTTTACACTAACAAAAATATTCAAGCACGTAATACAAATTACAAAACATAATGAAATTATAATGAAACTCCTATCTATGAGGAAAAAAAAAAAAGGCAAGACATGTGATATGGACAAATGATAGGGCTTTCCCTCACAACTGCACCTCTGTTAAAACTGCAATACACTTCAGTGTCCATGTGATCAATCTCTATCCAGAGTTATCATTCCTACCAAGATCATTTCAAACCAAACTGAGACGTAAACCTATGTAAATCAACTAACACTTCCCGAACATCTAATCTACATGCTGGTGTAAAATTTCACACATTGTTTAATAGGAAATATATATTTTAGAATTTTCCCCAGTTACTGATTGGTCAATTTAAATCAGCATTTTATACCGGATATTGCCGATCCTCTGGTGAAATGGTCTATACTACCAAGAATTCTTTGGATGTTACAAGAGAAAAATAGTCCTGCTTTCACATGACTTGTCATTAGACAAATTTGGCAAAATAAAGATAAAAGTCAACTTTATCATTAAGAAAATTTAAGGGAGGTCAGCCTTTCAAGTATCATATGTATAAACTTGTTATATATAAACGATAGAATAATAGAAACAGAGAATTTAAAAAAGAAAAGAAAAAACTATACTGACTTATAG
The DNA here is from genome assembly GCA_021229015.1 of Solen grandis. Lineage (NCBI taxonomy): Eukaryota > Metazoa > Mollusca > Bivalvia > Adapedonta > Solenidae > Solen > Solen grandis. The sequence continues at coordinate 20,683,169 of CM037790.1, read as the reverse complement.
TGTAATTGGAATAATGAATCTGAATAGAGATTATCAAAACATCACCAGATCATAGTACACGGTAAATACATGTAGGGCTGAGGTCAAAGTTACTGGAACTATATACCTGTTCATGTACACTTGTTTATCACAGACATATACACTGCATACATACATATACACTCGACCAAACTTCTAGTATTTAAATAGTGGTATTTCCCTTATGTTTTTTTAAAAAAAACACCTAAAATAAAGGCTAATTTTGAATTTTTCAAATCTGTTTATTTTCAAATAAGCTTATCAATGCACTCATATGGAACAAAATTTTGATTTTTGCTATTTACCTTGTGTAGTCTGCTTACCGTCTACCATGTGCTTCCTCTCAGTCAAAAATTAAGTATTGCATATGCACAAAATATATATTTGTAATTCAAAATGTTGTGAATGTCATTTGAAATTTGCGTACAGTTGGTATGGTGATAGGAAGCACTTCCATTCCTTGGCTAACCTAAATATCTATTATCTTTGAAATAATTACAATCTTTAGTACATGTCTGATGCTACAATTTATCATTTCTTAATTTAGGTCACACTTGCCTGCTACAGAGCACAAACAAAAATATTAAGACTTTTGTTGCAAGCCATCAAAAGTGTGACCAATCTTGGCCAAGACTGGTATATGATCATCAAATTATCTGAGGGACATGACAACAGGGTACAGGTCATGCCTGATGATGGCCATAGCAGAGTCCCAGCCCTAACCCAAGAGAACACATCTGGGATCTTATTAAAAGAAGGATATGTATGATACCAGTTCAGAAAAAAAAGGGGAACTAGAAGAAAACATCTAACAGGAGTGGGCCATGTCAGTGCAATGTGAGCTTTGTAACCATGTCACGTCTGTGTGAAGTCATTTGGATGAGTGTATATATAAAATATCAATACTGGTAAAACAGAAATTTCATTTGCCAAATTATTCATTACACAATCTCAAGCAAAAACTAAATACCTAAGCCAATTATTTCTAAGTTACCATTTTTTTAATTGGTTTGCTTTGATTATCCAAATACTTTCAAAATAGCTTATATCTTTGGGCGGAAAAAGAAAACATTTATATTTTATTCATTTTTTTAATAATTTTGTTGCAAATAATGTTTTTTCTATTATTGGAACAGATTGTCAAGGTAGTAAGCAAATAAGCTACAGAGACCTTGACCTCAGCCCCAGGGTCCTTCAACCACAGGAGCACACCAATCTGTGGGTGCACCACTGATCACTACAGGGACAACTTACCACTCGACATTATCAAGTCCATATCTACAGAGAGGAGAGGAAAATATACAGTATCACTGTTAACAGACATCTGTATCCACAGTAACCCTATGTTTACAGACACCTGTATCCACAGACACCTGTATCCACAGTAACCCTGTGTTTACAGTCACCTGTATCCAGCAGCCAAACTGTGAAGCAGCCAGTCTTCATGTTCCAGAATCTGCATCATTTTCCCTAGACCTCTACCCAGCAGCCACCTGTCCTAAGCAACCACCTGCTCTACAGGAACCTTGACTGGCCACTTTAGACAGATTTGACTAAATTAGTTACCAGGCAATGGCTAGGGAAAATTCCAAGCATGGTGATGACTATTTTTGTTGCTTCACTGTTTCAGAAGTACATGTTTATAACTGATGTACCTAGTAAATCAAAAGTATTTCATCCTTTGCCAGATTCTGAGTGATCCAAGTGTTTAATTCCTGGTAACTACATACAACATTGGTATAATTTAAAAGTGAATTATTTATTTCCTGATAAAGAAATGTAAATTTAATGCCTGAAAAAAATAATTGTGAATACTTACATTCATTTATTTTCTATTCTACATTTAAATGAACACAACAATAAAATCATATATTTGCACTACAGAGTGCAAAAAAGATAGTAATATCATTGTATTGTTTTTTTTTCCAATATTAAGTCTCTCTACTCATAAAATGCATACAAACAATACAAAACGAAATTTTACAGGAGGGATCACACTGTGACAAAAAAAATGATTTGATGTAGAATTTTTTAAGTTTTATAAATGAGAGGATTTTAAATTCCTTGAGTATATAATGAGATAGGAAAAACTGATCAACGGATGGGTAAAGAAACATAATCCTCATGACATTTTGTCACGGTCTTCCCGGGAAAGTCTGAGTTCTATCATATACCACTGCAGGGGTTCTTATTTTGATGAAAAATATTTTAAAATGTAAGCATAACAAGTCATCAACATGCTAAGATTTAAAATCAAATATCATAAATGTCAATGAACAAAATGGAAGCAGGATAATTACCACTAAACCTTCATTTTTTTAGCTACTGCCTGACCAATGGCAATATCATTTACTGTAAAATCATTAATTTTTGTTGACATTAAATTTTGCTGATTATGTACCTAAGGGAATTTTGTAAGTACATTTATTTGTTGATCTTTGTTCTAGAAATTGTGAGGTCTATATATAAGACAAGTTTTTGTGGAGTTTAATATTTGTGGATAAAACCCTCTGCAAAATCAACGAAAATTAGTATCCCACAAAAATTTATGATTTCACAGTATAGCCAACTTATAAAATATTACAATATTTATTAGCAAGGGCTACTTTCACAGCTTAAATTAGAGTTATCATATTATCAGCTTAACAATATTAACCTTTCAACTCCTCAAATAAAAACGTCTTGACGCATTGACAAACAGAGCAGACCCAGATTAGACAGTCCCTTCCTCTGATGCTCATATAATATTTTAATTCACACACAGTCTGCATGACAAAGTAAATTCCATTGAGTTATTTACCACATTAAAGTTCAGTAAAATTAATATTTATCTAGTCAGATATTTGCATACAATTTGAGACTTTCCCTAATATAGACTCATTTTGATCACTCAGTAGGTACCACATAAAGCCTGATCTGCAGAAAGTCAAACTCAAACCTTACCAAATTTAATTACAAAATCCTCATTTCCAGACCGCTGAGGAGCAGCGAACAGCATAAAACCTGATCAGCCTGCGAGTTACTCTGGTTGATCTGGTTTTATGCTGTTCGCATAGGTCTTTTCATGGTATCCTCTATGAGGGAAAGGGTTAACATAGGGTAAAGGGCTAAAAGATGATCTAACTTTCTGTAAAACTGACCATGACCATGCAGGCTGAGAGCATCACACACATATTTCCTATCTATAAAGCCCCTTCTTCACTACAGAGGAGATCCTTGTACATTGAAGTAAAACATAGCCCTAGAGCACTGATCATGGGTCTCTAACCTAACAGTATAACAAATCCAAATCTGTTCAGGATATTAAGATCGCCGTCTGTGGACACTTCTTAGTCAGACCAGGATTTTACAGTGTTACCCTGTCTATTATGAATTGAAACCAGTTAAAAACCTAGCCATTATGATGTTTGTATGTTGTTGTTTTTTTTATCCACATTTCCTTTATTGATATATATAGATCATATTAATTCTATGAGTGGTCATAGGAGAAGAGTTCAAAGATAAGTAATATCATGTCTTTATGACCAGCAGTGAAAAGATCAAATCAAACATGACTTACCAATAATTTAAAAAAAAATATAATTTATAAGTATAATCCAGGACAGTCTCACTATTATAATTATGATATTATGTTAATTTGGCAGACAAAAAACTATGTTTTTGTGACAACAACACTTATATTTAAAGCCCCTCACATTGGTGAATGATCAGAAAATGAAACTAATATTTTCATGGAAGATATGACCAATTATGTCTGTGTGTGGCCATATAGATCACTAACCCTGCTCATTACAGGTCTGACTGGATCCCTCCTTTCCCCAGACTTTCTATTTATTGGCCTTGGATCCATCTCAAGCTATCTCCACACTAATAGAACTTGTATCCTCAAGTCTGTCTCTAGTCTCCCATGTAGAACTGCCTGCTTGCAGTTCTATGCTACAAATTATTGAATGGATTTTTCTGCCTGACTGTGACGGTTTTTCACCTTGCATGAGAGAGAGACAAAATCATCAATATCTAATACAAAAATCAACACCCCATATCAATGCAGACAGTGTAAACATTCACCATTTAAACACCATTAGGTGCAATTTCTGTTCAATCATTTCAGGCCAACTCTTTTGTTTATTTAGTTTATACTAATCCATTTTGTTTCAATGCAGAGTGGTCTGCATCAGCTAGTTACAATTATTGGCCTAAAGTTAGTGGTGCAGACAAAAAGATTCAATTGTGGAAGCCCTTTATGCATTTGGTAAGAAACAAAAGGGTTGAAACTGCTATTTTATTTGTTTTTATAGTCATAAGTCATTTGTCCATTTTCATCTTTAGATGTTTCAAAGAATCAAGTTTTCTAAAGTAAACATTTTAATTTCTATAGACCAAGCTATCTCTGTATAACTACACAGACTCTAGCTTCCTATCTACAGACCAAGCTATATCCTCGTTCTATATCGGTATCACTACAAGCTTAGACCAAGCTAATCCTACAAGGATTTAGCTTCCTATCTAATACCAAGCTATATCCTCATTCTATATCGGTATCACTACACGGATTCTAGCTTCCTATCTATAGACCAAGCTATATCCTCGTTCTATATCGGTATCACTACACGGATTCTAGCCTCCTATCTATAGACCAAGCTATATCCTCGTTCTATATCGGTATCACTACACGGATTCTAGCCTCCTATCTATAGACCAAGCTATATCCTCGTTCTATATCGGTATCACTACACGGATTCTAGCCTCCTATCTATAGACAAAGCTATCTCCTGAAGGTTATAAAGTCCAGCCCTGCTCGGGTTAATTCTCCATGATCCCACCTGACCACCCTAAGTACAAATACTCTTAACACCTTGGAATTTTCAAAATGCATTTGTTTCATATTCATATTGTAGATCATTCATTTTTGTGGGGATAATTTTTGTTGATTTAGTGGATGACTTTATCCACAAATATTTATCCCAAAGAAAGCTGTTTATTTCAAAGACCTCATTATTTCTAGAACATGGTTCCACAAATATATATGTAAAATAATAAAATTGATTTAATCACAAATTCAACAAAATTAAATGTCAACGAAAAAAGATGATTTTACAGTATGTTAACTGCTTCAAAATGTGGAAGTATAATATAAAGTAATTAACTCTAACTGTATCATGTATAAAGCAAACCATCTGCTCTCTCAGTAGCAGTTACAACACTCTTACACTGTACACCCTTACACCGAAAAACCTTACACTGCTGAACACCCTTACACTGAACACCCTTACACTGAACACCCTTACACTGAACACCCTTACACCAAACAACCTTACGCTGAACACTCTTACACTGAACAGCCTTACAATGAACAGCCTTACACTGATCCACCTTACACTGAACACTCTTACACTGAACAGCCTTACAATGAACAGCCTTACACTGAACACTCTTACACTGAACACCCTTACACTGAACAGCCTTACACTGAACAGCCTTACACTGAACACCTTACACTGAACACTCTTACACTGAACACTCTTACACTGAACAGCCTTAAAATGAACAGCCTTACACTGAACAGCCTTATACTGAACACTCTTACACTGAACACTCTTACACTGAACAGCCTTATACTGAACAGCCTTATACTGAACACTCTTACACTGAACACTCTTACACTGAACACTCTTACACTGAACAGCCTTATACTGAACAGCCTTACACTGAACAGCCTTACACAGAACACCCTTACACTGAACACCCTTACACTGAACACTCTTACACTGAACAGCCTTATACTGAACAGCCTTACACTGAACAGCCTTACACTAAACACTCTTACACTGAACACTCTTACACTGAACACTTTTACACTGAACACTCTTACACTGAAAAGCCTTACACTGAACACTCTTACACTGAACACTCTTACACTGAACAGCCTTACACTGAACACTCTTACACTGAACACTCTTATACTGAACACTCTTACACTGAACACCTTACACTGAACACTCTTACACTGAACACCTTACACTGAACACTCTTACACTGAACACTCTTACACTGAACACTCTTACACTGAACACTCTTACACTGAAAACCTTACACTGAACACCTTAACTGAACACCTTACACTGAACACTCTTACACTGAAACACCTCTTACACTGAACACCTTACACTGAACACTCTACTACTGAACACCTAATTACCTGAAACACTCTCTACACTGAACACTCTTACACTGAACACCCTTACACTGAACACCTTATACTGAACACTCTTACACTGAACACTCTTACACTGAACAGCCTTACACTGAACACCTTACTAATTAACGACCTTAATGAACACCTTATACTGAACACCCTTACACTGAACACCCTTACACTGAACACTCTTACACTGAACACTCTTACACTGAACACTCTTACACTGAACACTCTTACACTGAACACCCTTACACTGAACACCTTACACTGAACACTCTTACACTGAACACCCTTACACTGAACACCCTTACACCAAACACTCTTACACTGAACACCCTTACACTGATATATCCATACATACTTAATACCATTTGAAGATTTTGTGTATATATAAGCACATTATCGTGAGAACATGGCCACTTCATAAGATTTCTTCATGCATCAAATTTCAAGCCTTTTTTACTTTTCAATGAACATTTTTTAACTTTAATTGATGGTAGTGAAAAGAGCATGCCTATTCTCTTAAATATAAACAATGGTCAACATATTTTTACCAAAACAAAGTGCAACATATGCCCGTTTTCCGAAATTCTTTTTAACCCTTTCCCTCATATAGAATCATTTTGACGCACTCAATAGGTACCACATAAAGCCTGATCTGCAGAAAACCTCAGTTAAACCTTACCAAATATAATTACAAAATCCTCATTTCCAGACCACTGAGGAGCAGCGAACAGCATAAAACCTGATCAGCCTGCGACTGACTTGCAGGCTGATCTGGTTTTATGCTGTTCGCATAGGTCTTTTCATGGTGTCCTCTATGAGGGAAAGGGTTAAATACATTAAGTTAGTAAAACAGAAGGAAGAATAAGCTTAATAACAAAAATATAGCTGAAAATTAATTATAACCTTGAAAGCCCAATAAAAACAAATACAGTCTGCACTTGTTATCTCCAATTTGCATAACCATGTATCAATACTTTGGCTATATCAAATTAATTACATATATCAATACTTTGGCTATATCAAGTTAATTACATGTAGCAATACTGGTATATGAAGAAATAGCAGTATGGAGATTCTGCACGTCACTTTGCTGTTTTTTCTTGGACCAAAACTCTGGTTGCTATGATAACGGAAAAATTATGCACCTCACCGGTAGGGGACTCATGTGTTGTGTGCAACAATAGTTACTTATTTACCTTATTTTTTTTTTAGACTTCTACTTCTCAAGTCTCCAATATCAGGACTTTCCTGCTAGCTCATATTGAATCCCTTGCTCTATAGTACAATGTTAAATTGTTTATCTCAATTCTACCAACACTATATATTTCCCACCTATCAATTACCTGAGGACTCAAGTTTGGTACCCAACAACCTGATGTTTTTACTGTGATGTTCAGCATTCATTAATTACAGATTTTTTTTTTTTTTTGCTGAAATGTTTCATTTTTCATTGTACTTGTTTTTTAAATTTGAAAAAGTAAATAAATATAAAACAATGAATGGATGACAATTTATTTAAATGTTCTATAAAAAGTTATCATCATGATATTAAAGATGTCAACATCATATAAGGACCAAAAAGACAACATTTGCTGAATTACAGTTGCAAAAATGCACCATTTCAGACAGTTCTAAATTCGGACATCTCAAGTGACTTTTGTTCATCATATGGAATTGGAGATAACATGAACAGACTGTAAAACTGAAGAGAATTCCCATCGCTCACATAAGCATTGAAAAAGCCAAGTATACAATTTAAACCCAAAAATCCAGAAAAAAATCCTTTGAAATGAATGACAATTATTATTACTTTTTATGACAAGCATTTGTAAAACTTACTACAGGCAAAGCAAATCTGCCATGAATGACCTTGGGTTTATAAGTTTTGACAAGGGGTATACAGATTCTCCTGGTCCAAAATATTGTTAGTATTACATATAAGGAGTGAAATCAATTAAGAGTGACTGTTTTTCCTATTTACCACTGTTTTATGATAACATATCAACTTATGTAAAATCTAGGTACGTTTCACTGCAGTTTTATACAATATTTAAATGGAACCGCTATTTTAACTTAACATGGTACCAGTATATACACTGTACCCTGGAGGGAACCATACATGGTACAACCTAAACATAGAAACATAGTAATGCTAAATGATCTTAATACGGTACCAGAGTTTTCCATTGAATCATAACATATCATGTGTACCATATCCTCATATTAACATGGCAGCATGACAACCTCAGTATGGTCCCACAATAAAAGCCTGTATCTGGCTTCCTGATCTTTATCAATACTTAAGTACCATCTGTGGCTCAAAGTCATGTACTGACATCCTTACTGCATCTACTGGTCATACTTCAGTCTGCGCTTGATAATCATACTTCAGTACTTTTTAAAGAATATGATGCCTCATACCATAACAGAAAGCTTCATGTGGCACCAAAATATAAGCTTTACAAGTTTCATGTGGCACTGTAAAACAAGCTAATTGTGGCAGCACAATACAAGTCTTATGTGGCACCACAATGCAAGTTTTATGTGGCACCACAATGCAAGTTTTATGTGGCACCACAATACAAGCTTTATGTGGCACCACAATACAAGCTTTATGTGGCACCACATTACAAGCTTTATGTGGCACCACAATACAAGCTTTATGTGGCACCACAATACAAGCTTTATGTGGCACCAAAATACAAACTTTATGTGGTACTATAATACAAGCTTTATGTGGCACCAAAATACAAGCTTTACAAGTTCAAGTGGCACCACAATGCAAGTTTTATGTGGCACCAAAATACAAGCTTTATGTGGCACCAAAATACAAGCTTTATGTGGCACCATAATACAAGATTTACAAGTTTATGTGGCACCACAATACAAGTTTTATGTGGCAACACCATACAAACTTTATGTTGCACCACAATATAAGCTTTATGTGGAACCACTATAAAAGCTGTACATGGCATCACAAAACAAGCTTTATGTGGCTTTTCTGTATAACCCACACAGAGTACCATTGCTAAAACCCAGTTCTAGTACCAATGTCAGATGAGTAACCCCAGACACCCATGTAAACACCTGGTACGTACCTGCTATGTGGAAAGGGTAGTAGTCAAGGGACAGTTTATACAACGTGATCTGCATGGCACCACCATTGATCTGTTGGTTGTGTTTGGGACTGGAGTCTGCACATAAAATTACATATAGCTATAGTGCTTAGTCTTAGCAAACAGAATACATCTGAAATCAGCTGACATGTGAATAAAGACAAGTGACTGGATTCAAAGGAACTGAATTTATAGAGAAATTAATCTCAAACTATAGCCTTTGGTAGGTATTTAGCAGATTTCCCATACTAACTCTTTATAGGTAAAAGTAACAAAAGTCCTTTACTCCTCAAAGAAACACGTGAGCATGAAATCCGTGTACAACATATGAAGGCAAGTATATTGAGTAAATTAAATAAATCCCTGCTTTAAAGAGGAGCTGTGTTAAAATGATTCTGCCTACAGAACCCTGTATAGGTAAAATGATCAAGGGCAATAACTCCAGAACCAAATGTGTGAGCATGAAATGTTGAAAATAATGCTCATGAAATGACAACCATAAGGGTAAGTTTAAACCAAATGCCACTTGTATTGTAAGAGGAGTACAAGAATTTAACTTGCAAAACCCAATTTAAGAAAATGTGACAAATATTAATGTGAGCACAATATCCAGCCTTCATTTGTAACTACATACATGTAGAAAGTAAGTATTGTAAGTTAGAACCGAATCCCTCTGTTAGTGAAAGAGAAGTTGTGTTCACAAGATTCTGCTTACATAACTGAGTATAAGAAAAAGTGATAAAAGGGCCATAATTATGGAAAATTTCATATGAGGTTTAACAGAAAATGATTCTTTGGGTGTTTAGAAAGAAGTTAAATTAATTAATAATTCATTTTATATTTCATTTTAATCTGAATATTCTTAAATTTTTTAAAACTAATTAAACATTTGGAATACTTGTGAATATTCTAATATCTACCTTTGTCACTTGGAGTGTCATCACAGAGGTGAAGGTCAACTCGAGAGGTGATCATGTGGTAAGACGTCGTGGCAACATCATACTTCTGAAAGAGTTTAGCCTCGTTGGTCTGAGATCGCTGTCGCTGCTGCTGTTGCTGCTGAAGGTACAGCTGGTCTGCCCCGCTGCTCTGGATATGACCTTGTTTCTGAAACACACCATGCAGACCATGACCTCTGGCATCATTGACCTTCACTATATATGTTATGTGAAGATGAAATGACATTATCTTATTAATTCTTTTAAGTTTGGGTGAAAATATTTCAAAATGTGACCATAATTTTGAAAACATTTTACTTTTGAAAAAGTAGTACAGAACAAGTATTTTCAATCCAATGAAAAATGTCTACTCTATAAACAAGAATGGGAAAAACCACAAGGGTAGGATAGGTTTTCCATTACAAGCCAAAAATTAGCTTGAATTTAGGCAAACAATTATGTGTAAGTAGACAGAGTGGAAATGTTATGTTCAAGTTTATTAAAAAATAAGTTTGATATCTTAAATGATTTTTCAAATGTTTACAGAAATATTAAAATATAATTATTTATTTTCAAAAGCTGCACTGGAATATCACATGGTCAATGGCTGACCTGGTTCACACAATATAACACAAGGATTCTTTTTGTACAGTTTTTTAGAAGTGCAAATACCCACTGAAGAAAAATAAACCCTAACAAATGGTTTGTTTGTTATTGAGTTTAACATCTCACCAACAGTATTTTTGTCATTGGAGACTGTCTACTTGAGACAGATATAGTGCTGCCAAACTTATCATGATTAAGACATGTGACATGATACCACATCCAGTCACATTATCCTGACACTGGGCCAACCAGTCCTGGAACTACCCTTATATGCTGAGTGCTAAACAAAGGAGCTATACCAGTACCATTTTTATGACTTGGATATGTCACGGTCACCCCCCACTCCCTAAAAAATGATAGAGGCAGGGCTGAAATTTTATTACAAAAATCCATTTTTACTCACCTGTAATTTTTCAGCAGCAAGCCGTTTGCTTTGCTCCCCTGATTTCTCAATCATTGCACTGAGAGAGTTGGCATACAAAATGGCTGACTTGAGCTGTGTGTCTGTCAGCACCCACAGGATGTCATCCAGCAGGAATATCACACGGGAGGCTATAAGACTGCAATCTGGAACAATACACTGAATTTTATTTGTCTATTTCCTTGCACACTGGTGAGGTGACAAAACAAAATAAATTTAAATTCTGACACTTGGTTTTGGGGGATTTTTAAAGGTGTTTTCTTTTTTTTCCTTAAATAAAATTGTTGGTTGCCATGGCAACAGACTTCTGTATGGATCAAGTTTATTTTAGCAACTTTTATGGATGGCCATCCATGGATCATTCATGGCAAGTTTCATTAATTTCTAAATAGTGGTTTCCGAGATGTCTTCTAAAGTAAATTTCTGATGACAGATGGCAGACAAAGTAGCTCATCTTTAACATGATGTGCTCTGGTGAGCTGAAAATAAAGTTTATAAAACAACATTACTACTTAAGGTCTCAGGACCTAAACAAGATATATAGATAGTGAATGCTTAGCACAGACAGGTGCTATATTGTCAAAGAGGGAGTCAAGCTGATATTTGATAAATTATCATTGTATGATAATGACTGTCTAGGAAGCATTACCACTTAGCCTCTTCTTCAGAACAATTCTGAATTTTGACTGGTTGGCGATCAGTCGGAGAGGCGTGGTGGGGAAGTCCGGGTTGTTCTCACTGGCATTTGCCTCGATCCTTGTCGTCTGCCAATCCACTTCCTGTCAGTTACAGCAGACAAAGAAATAGAATATAAAAAATAACAGATTGTTTCATGCATCAGCTAAGTTTGTAAAAATACCAAACCAATATATATGTCTGACAAAAAGCTAAATATTTTCTATGTTCCATGGGTTAGAGGAAGTATCTATATTTCTGTACTGGGGCTCAGACATTGCACTCCCTGCCAAAAGTAATCACCTCAGACATTCTACCTGAATAACTAGACAGACAAATTTAATTTTTCACAGGCTGAACATAATGGAGATGAATTAAAGAGTTTCATTCATGACTAATTAACAAAGAATAGAAAGAAAATATATTTTACAGAAACACTTACACATTCTAAACAAAGGTCTAAGTGTATTGGATGGTGACAACAAAGATCAAGGAAGTGATGCTGGAATATTTAGGAATGATGAGACCAAGGCATGAGTTCAGACAAAATTTCAAGAATCTGTGAAATTTTTCTGGCTCTTAACAATCACATTTGTTTTAACCTAATACTGTTTTGATATCTGGTCCGATTAGGCACTGTATGGCCACTCTTAAATTATATCATCTGATTAGGAATCGCAAGAATATATGATTTAAGTGATAACATACTTCTAGTAAGGCATTAAAGGTTTACATCTTGACACCTTCAAACTGTTGCACAATTTCAGCAAATGTCAGGTGACATACCTTAAACAATAGGATCTCATCGTCGGGTTCATTACGTATGCGCGTCTGTCGTAGGTCAGTGGGCTGGCACCAGTTGGGTGTCAAACTCTGGACATTGACTCTGGACAGCTGAAACAGAAGTGAGGTTTTAAGCCGTTTGTATCACAATACAATCTGGTTTCCATTTCTGATTTATCTAATAAAATCCTTAAAATATCAGAAAAGGCATAAGCATATTTGAGATTGGGCAAATATGAACCTACTCTGAAAACTTAACCCTTTCCCTCATAGAGGACACCATGAAAAGACCTATGCGAACAGCATAAAACCAGATCAGCCTGCGAGTAACTCGCAGGCTGATCAGGTTTTATGCTGTTCGCTGCTCCTCAGTGGTCTGGAAATGAAGACTTTATAATTAAATTTGGTAAGGTTTAACTGTGGTTTTCTGCAGATCAGGCTTTATGTGGTACCTACTGAGTGTGTCAAAATGAGTCTATATGAGGGAAAGGGTTAAACATGATTCATGCCATTCCAATTTCAAAATTTGTATTTCACTTGACTTTTGTACAGACTAAACTTCATGTAAAGTCCATATTAGTGTTGATTTTATGCAGTGTGAGAGACAACCTGTAGCAAATAATGATTCTATGGCTGATCAGGTTAATCTAATTGAAAGTAATCCCCGAATTATTGTTTTCTACAATTATAGCTGCAGATAAATTGAATTTCTTTGGTGTCTCTGCAAAAATTTTAATTGTTAACAATAAATTTATAGACAAAAATAAAATAAATTTATATTTCTTATTTTAAAAATGTATATATGCTATATGAGTGATTTTGATGCAATTTTAGTTAAAACTAAGGACTAATAAAATAAAATTCAACAAGTGTCAGAGATAACTAATTGCACCATTCTCTCCTAATGCCCCTATATCAATTAGATTACTGCTTTGATCCAATTTTGCTGATCTAGAGGCAAGCTGAGTAGTGGTGTTCCTAGGAAAATTTTGTAACTGAATTAAATGTATTGAGTTGGTTCCAATAACAAAGAGACGGATAACAATACATGTAAATGAGTGCAACAGATCACTATAAATGTTTTCTATTCATCTGATTTGAAAACATAGCTGATCAATGCATTTCTGATGTGCACTATAGGAAACAAAAAAGATAAGAATCACTGGGGAGAAAGACGATAATATTTGTTATATCCACAGAGCCTGAGGTTTTATCTACAAATAATAATTCTGCAAATGTTATAGATATTTTACTTATGCAAAAACAAACAAGACATTTGAAGGGATTTTTATTATTAATTAATTTTGGATCTTCACCCTTTACTTTATATAGGTTCTGTTTAGTTTTGATGCCCAGGCAAGCACAGCAAACCCATATCAGGCAGATCAGGGTCACCTCTGTTTGCTCATACAATATTGCAGCTCAGATTCTACACAGTCTGCCTTGCAAAGAAAAATCTCTTGCTTCATAAAACATTCTAAGTTCAGGAAATCAATTTTCATTGAGTCATTAAATTTGGACATGAATATTCATGAATTGATGGATTAAATAGGGTACTGTACATATACTTCCCTTTAATTTCTCATCTAAACACCAACGTTTTCCTACCTAAGGTTTCTGTAGTCTGCCGAAAAGGTATTAAAACAAGTAACTGGTGTTGCACACAACATATGAGTCCCCTACCGGTGAGGTGCATAATTTTTCTGTTACCATAGCAACCAGAATTTTGATTCCAGAAAAAAGAAAAAGTGACATGCAGAATCTCCATACTGCCATCTATTCATATACCAAGTTTCATAGTATTATCTTTAATGGTTTTGAAGATATCGTGGGATCCAAATTTTGGACAGACAGACGGAGGGCAAACCTATAGTCCCCTCCGGTGTAAACACCAGTATGGGACTATTTAAAAGATTTTCATTTCAATACAAGAATCTTTAAAGGGAATTTTACTGTACAAAGATTATATAAAGGCCATAATGAAAAAGCACCAAAACCTGGTACTGCATGGACCTTAGAGGCTTACCTGGAGAGAGGCATGGAACTTGTCGGACATGAACTGCACAGAGACAGAGTTGATATGAACGTAGATACCATCGATCACCTTGTCCACAAACCCATACCGACCCTCCGACCTGGAATGATGTATATCATATAAATATCTGATGTAACTTTCTGTGGTATGATAGCATGGAATGCTGATCACAGAAAAATTACATCAACTGAGGCTACGGTTGACTGATTTGCATGGAATTTTCACAGCATATGTACCAAAGCAACCAGTGGTCCAAAGTCATTTCCATTTCCAGTAACAAGAGTACAAACTTTTAGCCTAATTCCTGAGCTTCATAACAATATACAACTTTTCAAGATTGGATTCAGAATAACAAGGTAATAAGGAGAAAACTCAATCGCATAAATATATATTTGTTGCATTTTGTTGTTGTCTCCGATATTAACCTTCAATAGGCTTTAAACTCCATGAAAGCTGTTGGAAATAACTACAAATATATATAGACTTAGGATAAGAAATTACTGAAAGAAAGGAAGACAAAAGAACCCTTCAGTAAAACTTTGCATATGTTTCCATACATTTTGCTGGAAATGTATTACTGATAGCAGAATATGCTGAAAACAATTTTCTGATGGATCAGGTTTGAAACAACCCCTACTGATTGTCAGACAAACAGAATCTAGTAATGCTAACTGTCTGACATTAATTGAGTTGCTAGAATTGCATCATTCTTCTTGTCCAGCCATCCAGACCCTGGTGACCCAAGTACATCGTATCAGTAAAACAGGATATACAAAATCTATCAAATCAGAAATAAGTAGTACTTAGTCTAATTCAGTGTTAAGAAGGTGTCCAATTACATGGTATACTGTAAAATCATTAACTTTCATTGACATTAAATTTCGTTGATTATGTACCTAAGGGAATTTTGTGGGTACATTTTTTCGTGGACCTATGTTCTAGAAAATGTGAGGTCTATATTAGAGACAAATTTTTGTGGGGATTGATATTCATGGATGTAACTCTCATCGAAATTGATGAATATTAGTGTCCCACAAAAAGTAAAGATTTCACAGTAAGCAAATATGATTCGTGCTGCTCGACTTAATATATTTTTATGCAGTCTGATTGAGTGAAATTCAATTTCTGTATAATTCTGCCAACATACACAACATCATGTATACACATCACTAAAGGAACTGCCTACATTTAACTTATTACGTACATACATAACACTTAAAAAGTAAACAAGGAAACATTTGAAAGTTAAAATAATGCCTTTCTTAACTATAATGTGACACAGTTTGGGGTTAAGAAGTTAAGCTCCAAGGCCCAATAAAACCTGTGTTTGTTGACACCTTTACTGAGATGTCAACTTGTTTCAATTAGCCAGCTTTATGACTAATAAAAGTCACAATATTTAAGCCTGATCAATTTTCAGTGATGATGTACATCAATGAAGCCTTCCTGCTGAACATTTAGCTGTCACTTAGCTGTACTAAGAAGCCATTTCTTAATGTTGCCTAAACTGGTTAAATAAGACAGGGTGCCTGTACATTGAAATATTAAGAGTTATTACAGAAAACAGATGTCTATCTATAATACTATTTAAATATTGTACAAAAAAAAGCAAGTATGACAGAATTTCACAAACCTGGTTCCAGAGCCGTGGGTGTGGCCTGCATTGGGAGGGCGGGGCTCAGCACACGTCTCTATCTCCAGAACAACCTCATCAAGGTACTGCAAGACAAGAGGAGATGACCTTGACCTGACCTTCACAGTGGACACAGATCAGTAACCATGATATGAGACTCACTATAAGCTGACATTCTACTCTAATACTACATTGATGTATCTCAATAAGAAGCCTTTCCAGCTATTAAATGAAACCATTACATAAAACATCTGTTATCCACCAAATTTTAGTGTGCATTTAAACCAAAGAACAGAAGTGTTCTTTGGAACACATGTGTCACCAGCTAAAAGAAGTGTGATAAAAGTGTGACAGACAGACAAATAGATAGACAGACCACGAAGAAGTGAACCCCATGTGTCTGTGACCTTTGCTTACAGCAGGTGACACAAAAATCTTGTTTTTATAAAGTGTTTCAAATGTTACTAGAAATGTGTCTACAGAAAATGGATGCCTCTGCCATTTTGTTTATCATATTGATTTTTTTGTAAGTGAAAATGATGAGAAACTGGAATTTAAAAGAAGATGCTTTTAATATCAAATGAACACTGTGACCCTGACCTCAATCAAGTAATGAGACCTTAACCTAAAAGGTAGCAACCTGTTTCTTGCTTGCAACACATTGTTTTGTCCCAAGGATCCTTTGTGTCAAAATATTTCAAAACAGGACTATACACAACAAAGAAACAGCCCCAACAGGACTGCTTGCACAAATTTTAAACTCAACTAAATGCTGTGACCTTCACCTTGAAGCCAGCAACTAGGTTCTTGCTTGCAATATATCTTGTCCTAGGGATCATTAAGTTATTTCAAAACAAAACCATTCTCAACAAAGCCAGGACACGATTTTAAGGTCAACCGAGTGTGGCGACCTTGACTTTCAAGCTTGCAATCTGGTTCTTGTTCATGGTACATCATCTGCCGAGCTGGCAGCCTGAGATGACCAAGATCGGATACTACTCCTAATACTGTCAGAGCAACACCTCCTATCTATTTTCTTCTCCTCTCTTTTCATTTCTACTCGCATTCTCTCTATTTATTTTTGTGCAGATAACTCTATGCTCCTAATGTACAACCTATTTATGCCCTAAACGTGTTTCTCCCCAATTCCACACTGCTTTATTACTTTAGCAACATAATATTGGCCGGAACAATGTATTTTTCTGTTACAATATGTTTATCTATTTCCCCATGTTGTATGTATCATACCTGGGAAGAAAATAAAGATATGTTCTGTTCTAATTCTAAGGATCACTTGTACCAAATTATTTCAAAACATGTTCATTCACAACAAAGTTACAGCAGGGACACAATTTTAACCAAGAGCTGTAACCGTGACCTTCAAGCTAGTAATGACCTGGTTCTTGTTCGCAACACATCATCTTTTCCTAATGATCACTTGTGCCAGTTCATACCAAAATACAACCACACATAACAAAGTTACAACTGGGATACGATTAATTCTTACACACACATGGGGACAGGTGATTTGCCCTATTTCTCCTACATGTAAGTTTGTTTTCCTTCGCAGTTGAGAAAATATGGAAGCCAATCTGAGATAGTGGCCTAAAATCAGCTCAGAACATCAACTAAAAGAAGGAGAGGATGAGATATTTGTCACTATTATTAAAACTGATGAATGGCAAATACCAATATTTGTCATACAAAGCAAAAGTAATGAAAGAAGAGGGCCAAGATGGCCCTAGATCGCTCACCCGAGAAAAGTATCATTCATTGCCTATACAAAACAGATTGCTTTAGAATTAAGATGATGAGGTGAAACAATGTTCAGGAATTTTCTGACTCCATCCACAAAAGATATCATCATGACAAACATTCTGCCAAAGTTTGAGGATGATTGGACCAAAAATGTTGCCCTCAGAGTATAAACAAGATTTTTCTAAGATTTGACCTACTGACCTACATTTCTATCCAGCCCCACCCATTTTCAAACTGGTTCAAGATATCATCAAGACAAACATTCTGACCAAGTTTGAGGAAGATTGCATCAAAATTGTGGCCTCTAGTGTGTAAACAAGATTTTTCTAAGATTTGACCTACTGACCTACTTTTTGATCCAACCTGACCCATTTTCAAAAGGGTTCAAGATATCATCAAGACAAACATTCTGACCAAGTTTGAGGAAGATTGGATCAAAATTGTGGCCTCTAGTGTGTAAACATCAAATTGTTGACGGACGACGGCAGACAGACAATCAAGTATCCCAAAAGCTCACCCTGAGCATGCTCAGGTGAGCTAAAAATACTCAAAGCATGGAAAGTATTGCAATGTGAAGACTCAAGAACCCTTATATGGCTTAATTTGACTATTTGAGTTTACCATCGCTTCGACAGTATTTCAGTCATATAGCGACGTCCAGCTAATTACAGGTGGAGGAAGACCTGAATGCACGGAGGCATCTGGGTAGAACCACCGACGTACTGTAAGCCAGCTCAAGAAAATCAGAATGACCCTGCTGGGATTCGAACCCATGCGGTGAGGAGCTGAGTGAGTGTTAAAGTCAGTGACTACCCTCTCGACCATGGAGGCCCCTTTATATGGCTTATCATACAGTGTTGTTGCAATGTGTAGACTTAAACCTTAGCCACAAATTCAAACAAGAGGGTCATAGAGGCCCTGAAATGCTTATCTGATTAAAGGGTTACCCAAGGAACATATGTACTAAAACATTTTAAAATCTGGCCAGTAGTTTTGAAGGAGATGATTTTTTTAAAGTTTTCATAACTTTTTTCCTTTCCATTGCCATGGCAACCAGTTCTACATGGATCAAGTTTATTTTAGCAACTTTTTTGAAGGTTCACCCAAGGATTATCCCTGCCAAGTTTATTCAAATTCTGACTTACGGTTCAGGAGATGTCAATTAAAGTTTTCACTATATACATACAAGGCAATTAAGCCCTGCCCCAGGCGGCCATGTTTTTTTAAGGATCGGAATAATTTTAGCAATCTTGGTAGAGGTTTACCCAAGGAACATCTGTACTAAAACATTTTGAAATCTGGCCAGTAGTTTTAAAGGAGATGATTTTTAAATTTATTTCATTGCCATGGCAACCAGAGTTCCACATGGATCATGTTTATTTTAGCAACTTTTATAAATGTTCACCCAAGGATCATCCCTGTCAAGTCTAATCAAATTCTGTCCAGCGGTTTCAGAGATGTCGTTTAAAGATTTCACTATATACACATATGGAAAATTAGCCCCGCCCCTGGCGGTCATGTTTTTATTTAATGGATCAGAATAAATTTAGCAATCTTGGTAGAGGGTTACCCAAGGAACATCTGTCCTAAACCATTTTGGAATCTGGCCAGTAGTTTTGAAGGAGATCATTCTTAAAGTTTTCATACATTTTTCTTTCCATTCTGTTGAGTTCTACATGGATCAAGTTTATTTTAGCATTTTTTGTGAAGGTTCACCCAAGGATCATCCCAAGTTTAATCAAATTCTGTCCAGCAGTTTTAGAGGAGATGGTTTAAAGCAAATTGTAGATGCATGACGACAATCCACAACGATGGACGCAGGGTGATCCTATTAGCTCACCATATGCACATTGTGATCAGGTGAGCTAAAAATTGTTTCATTTACCATTATTAAGTACTCATTTTCTTGATTTATAAATTTTCGCAGTGTTTTCACATTCTCTTTGTCTGAGTTTTCTACAATCCATCTGTAATATCCTGCTACCAATTTTCTATGTATAGGAGAATCCTACACTTTGGCTTACATCGATCATAAACAATATTTGTAGCTGTAATTATTTTATTTCTCATTGATGTTACAGCAGATTCTATGGATTCAAAATGATTATATTAGCTTCAATCCATACCCCCCACCCCCTGACAACTTGTGCCAGATTTACATTATCATAAAACTATTTATTTCAATTAAGGTAAAGTCCCTGTAATGGTTCTGCTACATTTCGAACCTCATGAGAACCACTGAGATAACCAAGGTTTCCTAATGTTTCCTTAGGGTACCTTGGTTATCTTGGTAGAGGCTATGTGGTCCAAGACAAAGCGGAACCATTACAGGGACTTTACCTTTATAATTAATTGAAGCAATTATTACCACTGAAACATGTTTTATATATATTTAACAAAATTACTGTAACAATTTTTTAATATTTGCAACAACAAATTCTAGAAATCTATAAACCATCACACTACAAATTTACATAATTCTGAGTCTATAAATTCTAATTTTTCTTATCTAGTCCTTACACTCATGCTTTTAACCCTTTCCCTCATACAGACTCATTTTGACGCACTCAATAGGTATCACATAAAGCCTGATCTGCAGAAAACCACAGTTAAACCTTACCAAATTTAATTATAAAATCCTCATTACCAGACCACTGAGGAGCAGCGAACAGCATAAAACCTGATTACTCGCAGGCTGATCTGGTTTTATGCTGTTCGCAGGTCTTTTCATGGTATCCTCTATGAGGGAAAGGGTTAAACAATATTATCAAATAAGCAAACAATATCATATAGAAACAAACAGCATTTCCTAAACATCAATGCTTTTGATTATAAACAAAATTAATGCTTATGTTGCTTATCATATTTATATGTTCAACTGACATTATCTTTACATTCATGTATTCTTGTATGCAAAAAATAGTAGGATTACATACTTGCAGACTTTCTAACATTAGTATTTAATGATATGGAATATCTTAATTCAAAACTATAAAAAAATTTCCTGTTCTTTTTTAAATATATAAACTTACACTGTATACAGATATTCAATGAAGAAATGAAAATCTTAGACTGTTATATTAGAAATTTCATTCCTTGAAATTTCATTTCTATCTCAACTGTACAAATATAAAAAATATAAAATCCTAATGTCCCACAAATTAACAAATAATGACAATTTCAAAAATAACTTTTCTAAATACATCCTCATGGTCCCTCATCAGGTCCGTCATGGATCAGCATGGTCCGTCATGGATCAGCATGGTCCGTCATGGATCAGCATGGTCAGTCATGGATCAGCATGGTCAGTCATGGATCAGCATGGTCAGTCATGGATTAGCATGGTCCGTCATGGATCAGCATGGTCCGTCATTGATCAGCATGGTCCGTCATGGATCAGCATGGTCAGTCATGGATCAGCATGGTCCGTCATGGATCAGCATGGTCTGTCATGGATCAGCATGGTCAGTCATGGATCAGCATGGTCCGTCATGGATCAGCATGGTCCGTCATGGATCAGCATGGTCAGTCATGGATCAGCATGGTCCGTCATGGATCAGCATGGTCAGTCATGGATCAGCATGGTCCGTCATGGATCAGCATGGTCTGTCATGGATCAGCATGGTCAGTCATGGAACAGCATGGTCCGTCATGGATCAGCATGGTCCGTCATGGATCAGCATGGTCCGTCATGGATCAGCAAGGTCCGTCATGGATCAGCATGGTCCGTCATGGATCAGCAAGGTCCGTCATGGATCTTAGGCTCTTCTCAGCAATTCATGTCATGTCTTTGATTCCATCATTCAATGACACATTATTCTGTTCATATCAGTAAGATCTTCTGTTAATTTTTCAGTTAACATACTAATTTAGTAATCTAATTATTAATTATTACTAATTTAAAAACCTAATTTTCTTCAATAAAACTGATGTGACAGCACAGGGCTTATTATGCCCTTTAAGCACAGAGCTTAATCACTTAAATTTATAAAATGATTTTCATTCACTTTTCTTACACCGATGTAATAGCACGGGGATTATTGTGCCCCTTAGCACAGTGCTTATCACCTGACTTCACAGAAATTTTTCTTTAGACAGCCTACTCACTTGGTTCCATTAAACACGGCCGTGTTAATGGTCATCTGAATACATTTTTACCAACACAAAACATCAACTACGCTCACATGTCTATCAGAATCCGGATATACTGTGGTAATTCTACCGAGCAACCATTCGCATCATGGTTTATCAGTTTCTATCACCAGAACAACATCTGCCTTATAATCACACATCTCTTTATACCACTTTCTCCTGCTACTTAGCACTGGTATAAATTCGCGCATCCATCTGTGCCAGAAATGTCTCACAATTTCCTGTATAAATCTCCAGCCCTTGTATGAAGGGATCAGGAGTGAAAACAGTATCATCAGTAAGATTTGATGTTTGGTATAACATTGGACGACTGCCCCAATAACAGCACTTAATAGTTCTTCATCAGTTACATCTGAACTTTTAAGAACTTTATTAATTGCTCTTTTTGCACTTTTTACCATTTTTTCTCATGAATTCCACCGAAATATGGTGCTAAAGGAGGATTAAAGTGCCATCGAATTTTGTGTTTGTTGCCAGTTTCCTGAATTTTGCTTTTGTCCATTTTAACAAGCAGTTCCTTTAATTCTCTATGTGCCCCAACAAAACTTGTACCATTATTAGAATATATTTCTTCTGGAAATCCTCTTCTGCTCGACATACTATAGAAAGCATTATAGGAAAGAGTCTGTATCTAGTCCATTGGCTCAATCAACTGAACAAGATCCAAAGGCTCTCATGGATTTTCTCAACCTTGCCAATGGAAGTGGCACCATTATTTGTTGTGAAAGTTTGGCTTTTATTCCTTTTAAACAACCAATAACTATATTTTCCCACTCACAAATCTCCTCTTAACCTCTTATGAGCCAGTACCTTTGAGATAATAATGCCAGTGTTTGGTTGGTCCCACAATGGTTACCTTCTTCATGATAGTATTTTACTAGTAATTTGTTACATGAGATTCCTTGGAAGAATAATAGCAAATACTCCAGTGTCTCTGGAAGGAGATCATTGTTGGCACTGCCAAAACATAATCAACAGAAATGGAAGTTAGGCGAACACATACAACAATGAATTGCTGGTATCACGTTTAATGCATACACTTATTTCAGTGTAATTCAAGATCTGGAACAGCAATATTGTACTTAGTTTTTGTTGCTCAGTGCTTTTCCTATTGAGATTCAACAGCATCTCAAAACACATCATTCCAAATGCACAAGTGTCTACATACTGTGAGGCAAATATGTGGTCGGTGTATATGTCAGAAATACTTTGTTGGATTTTTGACCGCCGGATTCTTTATTTGTATGTGTGTTATTAAAATGTACAATGACAAGGTCTGGAATGAAGACTTGGTAGGAACTAAAAACCTGTTCGGGTTAATCAGCAGCTCAGGTGAAAACAATACATTCCATGTTCAGGGCCATACACTGCAAACTCTGTTCTATATCCGGTCATCAGGTGAGCACCTTGCCACTCGGATCAGGGACAAGTGCAAGAACAACCTTAACCAACCTTCTTACCGGAAGAACCATATTTTATTCTCAATCACAACAAACTAGAAACACAAGTTGATGTTCTGCCCAATGTACAAACTAGCATCTACATATTGGATCCAGTTTTTCATGTTTTTTGAAAAAGAGTCGCAATAACAGCATTAAGTCTCCATAAGATGCTCCTCCTTTGCATGAAAGGATGTTTTTAAAATGAAGATCAACGAATGTTGTTTACAACAATTTTTATTAATTTGTTTTTGCTAGGGACCCATACAAACGTCTTTTGTCTGCATTCGCTGACAAGTTTTTTACCCCGAATCCATTTTTTTGGAAAAGTGCTCAGCAGATTCTTGGCCATGATTTACGTTATTGACACCCAAACTCGAAATGTGGGTCTGATATTACTTTTGCAAATCAAAACCTATTCAGAAGTGATCCAGGGCCAAATATGTAAGCATTATATAGTGCTTCAAGCAAAGCCACATACGAAGACATGTGTAACTTGTAAGTTGAGCCAAATCCCTCCTGTGGGCCGGGAGCTGGTATGTTAGTGTGGAGTAATGAATTCAGTCATCGGCTAGAGCTCTCTTTTTACAAAGTTTAGGGGCTTTTCCTAGCTAGTTCTAGAATACTGAAGTCAGCATTATAATTTCTTCATTTTGTCTTAAGTTAAAATGTTCATCAAGGATATTCTTTACTTGTCTATTAATAGAGATTGTTACTATTTTTAGAAATATAATCCTTCATTCTATTTTTCGGCGTAGCTGTATAATTTCGATTTCAACTCGCATCTTTAACCAATCAAATGTACGCTAACAGCGGTAAATAATTCTAAGCTGAATAAAAGGACTCCTGTTATTGGTTAACGCATCGTTATGGACTATAAAATTACTGTAAATAAAGGGTGCAGCTTGTATATATCATTCAGCTTGGTGTTATTACTTTTCTTCTTGATGTAAACATGAAAGTGATTTCAGTAAGTTAAATACAATCCTTTTCCATCAATTGAGGAATGCTACTTTATGAAAATGATTTAAAACAACAAAAAAGAATCCACCGTGTTATGACATGAAACCCCTTAATTACTATGTATATTGAATTCTTCCAGCCTGCCGAGATGCTCTCATTGAAAATTAATTCGCCAAAACCAAAACAACTAATAACGCTTTTATATCATAATTTTCATATGCAATAATGATATGAACAAATATCAAACAAGCCTATTTACAGATATAATTTTTTGTATTACCAATCTATAAATAAGTATATTTCATAGAAAAAATACTGAACTATTTCTAGAGCATACTAAATTTGTTGTGCGTCGGTCTTTCGCGCTCTTTTCCTCGGAATGTTCTAGAAGTCCTTTATCAATTTAATTTATGCTTTAAGGTGCTGATCATTAATGTATATGCCTGTATAAACTATTTTGATACAGTTTACAACTGATAAAATCAGACCTGAACAAGCTTTTGTCAGTAAGAAATGAAATAAAGGTGAAGAAAAAATTGTATGTCCTAACCACAACGAGCAGATAACTGCTCATTACATGATCAGCCTGGAACTAAATTAGGTTTTATGCAGCGGATTATCATAGATTTTTTTATAGTTCATAGGATAATTTATAACATTACACTGCTTTTAAATAAGAACATTTGGAGGTACTCTGAAATATTTGTTATATCAAATCATTTCATATTCTGATTTTAATCATTTTACAATTTTTTATGGTGCAGGTAAGCCTGTTTACGATAATGGTCAGTCGTGTCTTTTGTATAATAGTCTAGTCATTCTTTACTGTACATTTTGTTTTGAATATATATAGACATTATTTTAAAATTGTACTTTTTTTTGCTACATTCCTGTTGTTGTACACATCTCGTGGACTATTTTCTTATTTGCAAAATAAACCTTGTTAAAAACATTGCCATTCATCATTGTTCACTACCAAAATTAGACAAGTTTTTTACAATTATTTACAACAATGCTTTTATAACTTATCATAACATTAGAGTCTTTGAAATGTGTTTTGCATATATTTCCATTTATAAGTTTCTTAATTAAAGTATATTTATGCATGAATGAAAATCTCGTTTTTCTTTCATCCTACGCCGAATATCTTTTTTAAAGATATTTCTTGTTTTACTGATCATGTGATAATCTATTCTTCAGGGAGAAAATTATTGTGATATTTGATTACTATCCTGATGAAGACCAATGATGGTACATAAAATCTGTTTGCTTAACTGATGTTTGGTCATGTGTTCCACTAACTTTTTCTATCTATCGTACAGTACTCTATTCTGACACATCACTATTCCAACGCCTTTTTTGTTTTTTATAAAATGGATTTCGTGTGACATCATTCTTACAAATTTTGTTTGTCAACATCCCTTTTAGTGTTAGAAAGTATAAATGTGGCGAGTTATTAATGCAGGGCTATTATTTGGTGCACTTTATACAACACAACTGCAAAACCTCCTTTTCAATAAGTACTTTTTTCATTTGGCATATTTTCAGTGATGCAATGAAATAAAAAAAGCTGTGCAACCAAAATTCTTCGTACATTATTTCTAACACAAATGCTACAATGATTAAATGAAAGATCAATCAGATGCGTCATTTCATTGTACTCTCAAGTCAGCCTCACTGAATTATACGGACCTGCACACTAGTGATTTTTCACTGAAAAAACAATGTCAGCCACATGAAAACAATATAAGATTATGAATAAATGACTTAGTTTTTCCATACAATGGAAAATTATGTTTTTTGTTTATGTTAAAGTAAAAAAGACCACAATTTTTTCTTAGGTGCGTCAGAACTGTATACTCGAGGATATTGTTTTTTTGTTTGATGACTTACCGCTAATGATCTTGATAAGATGGTTTAAAAGAGTTTCTGCCTGTTCTTCTGATTTAGTTACACCTGATTGTTGACCATGAAGTGAGGGGGGGGGGGGGGGGGGGGGGGGGGGACTAAGCAGTGATTTCCTGTTGATTCCAAAACTGCATAATAGATGGATCCAGGAGTTCAGGTAAGGGGATGGGGGGTGGGGGTGAGGGCACAATACTAAAACAATGTAGGCAGTGACAATGCAAGTGCTTGGCTGTAGTTGTGTTAGATTTGAATCCGGGGGAACTCTCCTGCAATTTTTTTTTAATTTGAAGCAGTTAAATAGTGCTTTCTTGTGAGATTTTGGGGGTTATGTGTCTACATTTATGTATGGACCAGGATTTTTAGAGGGGGTGCACACTGGGTGCCCCCCCCCCCCTGAATCCACCGGTGTTTAGTGTCTGATGTGATATACAAGAACAGAATGTTCCAAATTTAATTTCTTTCATATCATGCTCTCTTAAATGTCTGCTGAAATTAGTAAGATGACTGTATGTATTTATTGCAGATGTACATTAGGTATGTGAGATTTGATTTCTTTGGTTTTTCAGTGTCCTTACTGCCCAGGGATGTCTGTTTTTGATCATTTCTGCTGTCTGTAACTGAATGTTTGTGCTTCTGTTTAGATCCATGGTGACTGTAACATCAATATCATTGGTGAAATGGCGAGAAACTGACTTAACATTGTTAGTTGTTCTAATATCAGTGTCTGTTTTGTAGTTGTATGATCCTTTAATTTTATATCAATTTTTCATTATCTTACTGAATTATTCAGAAATAAACATGCTGATTTTCCTTTTCTTTTTCCTTTTTAATGTGTGTGTGTGTGTGGGGGGGGGGGGGCAGGGCAATTTATGTGCATATAAAACAAACTGTAAATTGTGTTACTAGGCAAGCTTTATCTAAAAGATAACATTTGCAAGACTTACATTACATCTTGAAATAATTATTGTCTGATACATAATACTGACCAAACATTGATATATGTTTAAACATTCAGATTCAGGAACCAGCCAGACAGGTAAATCAATGCTGTGTCTTCATGCGGGGTTCTCCCTGGCCACTTGTCAATTAAACCCTAACATTTGTGTTTAACTGAAAGATATGACTGAGGCACCATTAAAAGGTACAAGTTGTGCAATCAATACCACTGGTGCACTAATTGTCTGGAACAAAGGCACTAGCACTGGGATGACACACGGTGCAAGACTGAACTCTGTAACTTGGTAAAGGTTTACATTGCATTTTTGTTAGAGGGTTTAGCATTTGACCAGTTTTTTTTTTCTCACTAACCAGAGAGACTATTCTATAAATGTTATTAAAATAGCAATGTTGGAAAATCCATACAGAATTACCTCATCTAACTCCCTGCATTCTACATTTTTTATGTATCCTTTCCAACTACACAATGGAAAATAAGGATGAAAATGCTGACACTGTTACCAGAACAATGTCTTTTTTTTCTTATGCCCAATCAAGATTAAATCATCAACAAACAACATGCAGAAAAAATATAGTTCCATAAATCATGACCCTCCACCACCCCTCCCCCACACACACCCTTAATTTTAATGTCATATAAAGAACCACTGGATAAGATCCACAATTGAGAGATCCCAACCCTTGGGTGTCCAGTCTGGAACATGCTGAGGTTAGTTTATGGCATGAACTGGACATGCTCTGGTCACAACAGTGAAAAATATTTCCATTTCTTGATTTTACTCAAAATTGTGGAGTTCAAAGAAGGACATCTGATAAAATTAGGAATCTAACAATCTTCAAGTATTTGATCCAACCCAATAATATATTTTATTGATCTTACATACACTGGTAAAACTGCCTGTTTATGCAAGTCAGTTAAACTTTCCTACTTCTCTTATTAAAACAGATATTTTTTCTTAAAAAAAAAAAATGGTTTTCATTCAAAATTGAGTTGACATATTATCATTATAATAAGTTATATCTTTTGAGTCTCATCATTTATACTCCTCTTATCTTCAAAACATGGCTCTATTTCCACCAACACTACTTGGCACTAAGTAATACTTAAATTAGATAGAAACCCATTCCTGTTTTAACCCTTTCCCTCATATAGACTCATTTTGATGCACTCAGTAGGTACCACATAAAGCCTGGTCTGTAGAAAACCAGTTAAACCTTACCAAATTTAATTATAAAGTCCTCATTTCCAGACCACTGAGGAGCAGCGAACAGCATAAAACCTGATCAGCCTGCGAGTTACTCGCAGGCTGATCTGGTTTTATGCTGTTTGCAAAGGTCTTTTCATGGTTTCCTCTATGAGGGAAAGGGTTAAGAAATTTTAAGTGCATGACTATAAAACTGACATAAATTAATACCTTAATGGCTAACTATTTGTTAAGAAATGAAATATTTGGGTATTTTTAATAGAGGAACAAGAATAGTGAGATTTATAGAATTACTTAGTGATAAGTATTGATGTTGGAATATGATAATGGTAGCTTA
>CM037790.1:20603920-20653920 GCA_021229015.1 Solen grandis | reverse complement strand
ATGAATTTCTTTAACATTCCCCTCTCCGGCATTCTCCCTCATCAACTCCAACTCACTCTTGGATTTCTTAAAAGTCTGAAACATATTTTAAATCAGTCAATGTCATTGATAAGTGACTGATAAGTTCATACATATAAATGTAAACCTTTCACCACAAAGATATGTCATTTTACTTCATGTTAAATCAAATAAAGCCTGGTCTGACTGAGTCTGTTGTTTTTATTTACTGGTAATGTTTAAAGACCCTCTGCTATTCATGTATAACCCATTGAGCTAATTTTGAACTTTAAATTGTGGTGATTTTAAGGATGAAGTCAAAAGATATGGGAGAAAATATCAATATAATTAATGAATTAACACATCACCCAGTAATGAAGAAGACTGGACAAGTCCAAGAGTGATCTGCCAAGTTCAAAGGTTATAGATTAAGATAGTCTTTAAATATACATAACAAAAAAAACAAAAAACTCTCCGTTCATATGTAAGTATGATTTTTGTACTAAAATGGACAATTGTATATCTTTAAGGTACTGCAGCTATAAACATTTATATTCCAAGGTAAAATTCAAGTTTTAATAATTAGGCAATTTATATGAATTATTGATTAAAGTCATAAAATTGGAAAGGTCAGATTCAAAACTCACAGATGACAAGTCACAATTTCACACCAACATTTTAATTTGGAAAAGAACCATTTATATTTTACAAGACAATATTGAAATTTCTTTCAGTGAGTGTAAATGAATTGAAAAGTATATGAATTATGTTAATTGTTACTTTTAAGAATAAAAACTGTTCTTTTTTCAAATCTCAAAAGTGAAATTTGATGTTTGTTTGTTGGGTTTAATATCCAACTCACAGTATTTCAGGAGATTTTGAGATTTTTGCATTTAATCAAAGGATTGGGTAAGTAAAGGAATGCTGTGAAATTTCAAGCCATAAGCACAAATTATTGCCATTTCAATTTTGCGACACATAAAAAAATGAAAAGGACAGTAGTTTCTTTTTGTGTTCAAAATATTTCCTGTTTTGTAACATTACCAGGGAACATGTTATAATACAATGTCATTGGTATCTTGATCCTAAGGAAATATATCAATATGCTAGATCTATTTTAGTAACTAAATATGGTTAAGAGAATAGCAAAAAGAATAAAATAAAGTTTTAACAACAGCCCTGTTTATTGATTGTAATAAGTCTTACTGTGAAATATTCTGATGTCAACACTTCTTTTTTTTTTTAAATAGTTGAACTGTGCATTTCCCTGCACATTTTCTATCACACTATGATACTTGCATAATGATAAGAAGCATGACATAGCACAAAGGAAATAAATATTGCAAAGAAAAAGTTCAGAGTTTTTTTTTCTGTAAATATAAACAAGAAAGTATTATCAACACCCAATCAAAGAACACTCAACAAATGATAAAGTTAGTTTTAATAATTATCTTGTCCAACAAAAAGTTGGGGTCAAGGTCACATGGAAGTCAGGCACATACTATTTGCAAGACAATGTGACGGTACTGTCCAAACAAAAACTGTATGTTGATGTATGTATTATTTTTCACATGATAGCTATCAAAGATTTGAATTAAGCAAGCAGCATAAAACCAAATATTGCAGGCCAATCAGTTTGCAATATCAGAACAATCCAGACAAGAGGGTATACAGAAAAAACAAAGGGTCAAAGTAGCAACCAGATCTGGCCATTTGATTTCAAGTTCAATGCCTTGGAAACTTTATTTAACAAGAGTGTCAGTGATGCCACAATATACGCCGCCACAAAATATAAAGACCAAGAGGGGTCTTTTAATTATTGCTTTTATCATTTCTGTAAGCATAAGCTCATAATGAAGTCTGTAAGACCAATTAATTTAGCTGAACAGAGATAGAACCCTAAAAATGCCTCCAATATGACAGTAGGTCAAATAGCAGTATCAATTTGAATCCTTTTTTCTTTCTCCCCATAACTCTTGCAAAAATCACTGTACCAGAAAATCCTTGCCTTATGCACTTTTACCTGTTTAGAAACTTGAGTTGTGTTTTAAAGAGACCATGTTTAGAAAGGCATAACTATTGCAAATATTGATGAACATCAAAGCCCCTGCTTTGTGCATATCTACCCAGTATAGTAATGACATTGCCCAAGTTTTGAAAAGATTAGGTCAGAAACATACAAGAAATTGCATTCACAAAGCTGAAATATCAATCAGCTACAGAGACTAAGTTTCAAGGTACACAAATCTTGTAAAAATCAATGAACCATAAAATCACCACTTCATGCACATTTACCCATTATAGTAATGATATTGACCAAGTTTTGAAAAGATTCATTCAGAAATGTAGGAGGAGTTGCGTTCACAAGGCTGCAATATCATTCAGCTACAGAGACTAAGTTTCAAGGGACACAAACCTTGTAAAAATCAATGAACCGGAAAATCACCACTTCATGCACATCTACCCATTATAGTAATGACATTGACCAAGTTATAAAAAGATTCATTCAGAAATGTAGGAGGAGTTGCGTTCACAAGGCTGCAATATCAAACAGCTACAGAGACTAAGTTTCAAGGGACACAAATCTTGTAAAAATCAATGAACCTAAAATCACCACTTCATGCACATCTACCCATTATAGTAATGACATGACCAATTTTTGAAAAGATTCATTCAGAAATGTAGGAGGAGTTGCGTTCACAAGGCTGCAATATCATTCAACTACAGAGACTAAGTTTCAAAGGGACACAAATCTTGTAAAAATCAATGAACCAAAATCGCCACTTCATGCACATTAATATGCAATATCATTCAGCTACAGAGACTAAGTTTCGAAGGGACACAAATCTTGTAAAAATCAATGAACCGGAAAATCGCCACTTCATGCACATCTACCCATTATAGTAATGACATGACCAAGTTTTGAAAAATTTAAATATAGGAGGAGTTGCGTTCACAAGGCTGCAATATCATTCAGCTACAGAGACTAAGTTTCAAAGGGACACAAATCTTGTAAAAATCAATGAACCGGAAAATCGCCACTTCATGCACATCTACCCATTATAGTAATGACATTGACCAAGTTTTGAAAAGATTCATTCAGAAACGTAGGAGGAGTTGCGTTCACAAGATATGGACGTACGGACGGAGAAGATGACGCCAATATACGACCGCCTCCGGCGGCGTATAAAAAGGAATAATCCTTGTTTTTATAAATTCTTATTTGTGTTTTAAGGTGATTATTTCAGCCAAACTATAATGAATTATGATAGTTTCAAAGAAGGGAGCAACTTTAAGGTCTATGGAGGCAACCATTTGTGCCAAAAGAAATTGAATTCTGACCACTGGTATCAGAGAAGAACTAATTATGTACATATTTTTTTAAATCAAAATTACTTTGCTGCTACAACAACCACAGTTCTGCATGGATCAAGCTTATTTTAGCACCTGTTGTGGAGGACCACCAAGGGATCACAAAGTTACATCAATTCATACCAAGAGGAGATGCCATTTATATGTTGCAAGTTGTTGACAACACGGGATAATCACAAAAGCTAAGAGCTCAGATGAGCTAAAAATCCTGTAAGGCCTACAAACTTCTAACAGTTTAATTGGCTTTTGATTGGTGAAACATGGTGGCATATTCAAGTGGTAAATCAATAAATATTAAAAGATTAAAAGATTACAAAAATTCAAATATTGTGAAGAAGTTCATCCAGGTGATACAAAATCCTCCTCTAAATGTGTTAAATAGCGGTGTAATGGAACCACCATTACAAGTGAATCTTATTTTCGCGGAAACCGGTGACAATTGTGTTTGAGCACATATGAACTATTTAGTAGTGAACTAATTATAGTGTTAGGTATCTAAGGGACTTTTATTGCCTATTGTCTTTCTGGATCTTCAGGGAAATGGACTCTTACCTCATTTGAACTGTGTTTACATCGCCAGAATCATTGTGTATCCATTTCACGAACTGTTACAAAGTGTCAAGTAATGAGAGTTTGTGAAGGAAGATAACTCCAAGAGACTGTTATCAGGGCACATTCCAGTAAATGTTAGACTGTGACTTATCACCCACAGCATCCAAAATGAACATTGACATCAAAAGATTGATTCCAGAGGACACTTTAACATCGTAGATCACAACATCAACATCGGCGTTCGTAATCGAGCGGCATTGTGACTTTGGGACTATTTTTATACCTGTTAATCACTGGCTTTCTTTTATTAGTGCACAGAACCTTATAGAACTTTAAGAAGATATAATTGGTATTAAATTAGTAAAAAGCCAGTCTGAAGTTAATGTAAATTTGATGTATTTGTTAGGAATAACCATTTTTGTACTATATCTTTATGGCGCAAGATAATTCGTCTGCATATTCATACGCTATGACTTTTAGCCCCGGCTTTTTCTGTATTGTTGAAATAATTATATATCTAAGTTGTAAATTAAGTGTGCTTTTCTTTAAAAACCTTTCTTATAAGTCTAGAGCCTGAGAATATATTATATTTTAGATAAGTATTTCAAAGAATGTATCTCTGCCGCATCACTTAGGCCTGTTGTAAAGCTGTAGTCTGATTGGTCTGTACTGTCACGTGACGCTCCCTCAAAGTTTATAAATATGAGCGACGTCACAATTTCAAATCATCTTCTTGATCATATCGCAAGGTATTGGTCGTTCCAAAAACATAATCCGGACGACTTGAAGCAGATTATTTATTGAGTAAATCAATGTATCTAGAGTACTGACGTTGTAATAGAAATAACAATCTATCAATATAATAAAGATAATTATTTATTTTTGGATAATAATTAAGAGATGTAAACATGCTGTTGTAAAACTATATATAGCTGTTACCAGTAGGCTCATACAATTCATACAAATTTATACATTCCTACAATGAAGTACCACTTGAGGGTCAGCCTGCACAATCCTGTATGGTGTTTTTCCAATTCTAAGAAGAAATATGACTTCTTACACTGGTTATTTGTCTACTAGAAGTTGTGGTACTCTATAAAGCTGCAATATTATAGTTTATGTAAGTTATTAAGATAGAAATATCCATGTGAAGAAGAAGAAGATCCCATTACATAGGCTCGGTTCCCCATTGATGTGCCTTTTATACTATTGATGTTCCAGAATTATTACTTCACCAGATGACAATGGCTGTTGCTGTTTATTTAACATCCAAGATGATTAAGATGTTTGTCCTTCCAAAATGATTTTGCTGTCTATATGAAGCTGATGCTGTTGTATTAAATATTGGAATTTGATGACAATTTAGATGCTGTTGTTGATGTATCATGTTAGCAGGTACCAAAAGATGATTAAGCTACCACTGCTGATGTTTTATATACATGTAAAGATATCATACATTGATGATGCTACAGTTGCTGTTGTTACAATTGCATAATTATTATTTATTAGTGTGACCAAAAGATAAATGGATATCATTAAAGTTTATTATTGTCACACTACACCAGACTTGAGTTCCCATTATTTCCTGCTCAAAACCATCCAGAATCCTGTGTGGTTCATCCTGATAATAAGGGTATGTCATGCGAAGAAGACACCGGCCATTACCAGCGAGGCCGGGTAGTAACCCCTTACAGCGGGATAATTATCTTTGAGCCTGACAATCTCTTATAAAGAGGTCATACACAGAGTCCAGCGAGCCCCCACTGTCCCCCCTCCTGGACGTCCTATCTCAGCCTCCAGGTCACCAATGCGACACTTCAACTCCAACACCACGTCAGATTCTTCCTCAACAGCAGCATCTATCAATGAAACAACATTCAAGTCACATCTTTATACCTTATAAGTAGAGACTGCAAACTGCTAACAACTCCACTGAACATGGATGGTTTAAAATGCTTTATGTTCACCATGATATTGAAAATTAAATGTATATGTGAGGAATTAATCTGAATATGTTTCTGTTTCATCAATGTATAATCTACAGTTGTACTGTTCAAAGTGACTGATGGAGACTTATAGACTCCTAGCTCTTACATTGAACAGCCCCAGTGTAGTTCATACACTGATCAAACATCCAATTTTGCAGTTCAATCTTTAAGTGAAATCATGGTGTCTTCACATGAATGATAATTGCTCATGCCCTATGGTACCTGTCATTTGATGCCATTCTTTCTCTCTCTCTTTTCTGCATGTGTGTGTATCTAACAGAAAGAGATAGAGAGATATGAAAGATTTCCCTTTCAATAGTCTTAATATCAAAATATTCAAATTTGCTTTGTCTCAAAAAGTAATATCTGAGTCAGTCAATTGTGAACAATTTATTACCTCTTAAACAAGTATTAAACCTTAATTAAACAAACTTTGGCATAATAATAATTTACATCAATTCCAAGAAATTTCATGGATGCGCGGACGGAAGGATAAGGTACAGGTAACTCTTAATGCCCCATCACCATTTTTTTAAAGGTGTTGGCATAAAAAGCGTAAATGCTTTAAACTCACCCAGCAAATTCCAACAAGAAACAAACACACTACATCAGCAAATAAGTAACAACTTTCACAAACATTATTATTTTTACCTGTATATATACACAAATGTATATTTCTCTGTGTTTATTGAACAACCTGATAACCTTGAACTTATCCCCAATTCACACTTCAATACACTTATTGATAATCCAACCAATACCTGTACATGTAAACATGTTTATATAAAAGAATCAGGTATGCATGAACCTTTAGAAATATACAAAGTTACTGTCGTTATGAAAACTGACCTGTATATGTCACTGACTTTTATTTATTACAGTTGTCAAAATTAACCCTGGTTACTTGTAGTATGACAGGCAAAAGATAGGTTTTTCTCACAGGTTTGTACCATTTCTAAATACAATCAAACAGTCAGTCAAGGAAACAAGAAAAGTGGCCGTTTAACAGAGGGGACCGCTTAAAGAAGCTCATGTATATAACAAAATGTTACAGTTTGGTAATATTAAAATTGACCAATAAATTCTGGTTGACTGCTAAGTACAGGTGGCCGCTAATACAGGTTCAACTGTATATACTAAATCAGTCCTATTCCTTGCCCTACTGTAAAAAAAGGTTTGAAGGTGTGGTCATTTTCAATCAAAAATGATAATCCTATCCACTGTCAGGCTCCATCTTGTTCACATTATGGAAGCAGCATTGGGAAACATCTCTGAGATTTATTTCCCAATCCTGCTTATTTGTTGCTGAGGCATTTAATCCCTCCCCTCGACTGACACTTTTGACTTTGCCCACTTAAGGCAAATGTCTTCTCTAACAATCTCAGTCATAACTGACAAAAAATCCAGAACTAATTTTGGTTGAACAAAGAAGAAAATTTAAGTTAAAAATGAGCTCTCAGACTGGCAGATTTTGAGATTTCCATTTGTTTTGAATCATGACTTATGTGAAAAATGCTCCTTTTTATAACAATGTATGTTTGTCTAAAATGTGATCCATAAATTAGATGTTAAAAAAGGCTTCCTCTTTCCTCTGGTAATAATCAGATATTTACTAAGGAGGTAAAATAACATAACATACTTTATTCGGCATTAAATAGCATACAGCATATTCATAGCCTACAGTACATACAATGTGATGGTATTTAAGTTATCAATACAGTGTTTTTACAGAGAATTATATAATTAGATTAAATAGAGTCCAATAATTGAAATAGCTAGCTGTTTCTTATCTTAAAAGCAAAATAAATATATTTAGAAAGTTTGTTAAGAATAGTATTAGAATTACATGTCATAATCGATATAAATTTTTGCATGCATGGCCAATGGCAATAATAGGATGGTAAAAACTTTTTTCTTAATGAATGATATTTTGGGCAGACTAAAAGGAAATGGTATTCGTTTTCTACTGTTTGCATATTACATTTTCTACAAATTCTTTCTTCTTTAGGAATATTTAAATGTCGACCTTTTTCTATTGCTAAATCATGAGACGAGGTTCTAAATCTTGTGAGAGCAATTCTGTATTTATTCATTTTATACAAGTGAGGTATTTTTCTAACGTAAGAGTATGTTTAAATTTATTGTATGAATATAGTCGGTTAGATTTATTTATGCGCGCATGCCAGTTTTGGTTGAAAATATCTAATATTCTTTGTTTTATAAATTGGAAGTTTATGGTCATGTCATTTTGGTATGTCCATAAGTCAGTCATTCCTAAGTTGTTTAAAATATATTTTACATGCCAGGTCCAATTTAGTCCATAATAGTTGATATTATTTTCAGTATCGCTTTTTAACATATTGTAAATTCTTTTTAAAATTAAATCTTTCTTAAAAATTTACAATGTATAATATCAAGGCTTTTACAATCGTGATATCCAAATATTTCCGCACCGTAGTGTAGAATAGATCCTACCAGTGAGTCGAACAGTTTACATTTATCTTTAATAGTAAGTTCAAGTTGATTATATGTTATAAATAAATTATGCAAAGCTTGTTTTGAATGCTCGGCTATATATTTTTGCGTTCTATACCAGCCACCGTTTTTATATAAAGTAATTCCAAGATATTTAAAAGAATCAGTTATATCTAGGGTAATATTATTATACTTCAGGTTAACTTGTGATGGTCTTCCTTTTTCAAATATCATGATTTTAGTTTTTTTCGTATTTAGTTTAAGACCCCATTTGCAACAATAAGTATGTAAATCGTTGAGTAATGATTGTAGAGCTTCAGGTGTATGGGCAAAAATTACCGCGTCGTCCGCAAATAGGAGAAGACATAATTTTACATCATCTATTGTAAAAAGGTTATTGATATCAGTATTTAAGTTTGATGTAATATCGTTGAGGAAAAATAAAAACAATATCGTGGAGCAGGGGTCCCCTTGCTTCACACCGATATTGGATTCAAAATATGATGGAATGTTTGACTTATATCTTACACACGCCTTTACAGTATTGTACATGCTTTTTAAAGCTTTTACAAAAATCGAAGATAAATTTTCATTTATTAGTTTACGGAATAAGTAACTTCTGTCTATCCTATCGAAACATTTTTCGAAATCTACAAATGCATAAAATAGTTTCTTTTTACTTGCTGAAGTTTTTGCTATTATTGAATGTAAAATAAAAATACAATCTATGGTAGACTTTTCTTTTTGAAATCCAAATTGATTTTTAATGATTTTTTCATGTTTATTGCTCCATTTTGTTAATCTGTTTAGTAAAACTTGTGAATAGATTTTAGATAAAATGTTAATGAGTGTTATTCCTCTATAATTTTTGGCTTCGTCTATTTCTCCACCTTTAAAGACAGGATATATTATTCCTTCCCCAAAACATGTAGGATATTCACCATTTTTCAAAAGTCGGTTAAATAAATTAAGAATAAACTGTGACGTATCATTAAATGAATGTTTATACATTTCTGCGCTTATTTGGTCTAATCCTGAGCTTTTATTATTCTTTTGTGAAAAAATTGCATACTTTAATTCAGATATTGTAATTTCTGCATCTAGATCATCATCATATACTTCATCAAAATCATCATCATCATCATCATCATTTTGTCTTAAGCTGGTTTCGCTATCATTATCTATGCTGTACAGTATTTTGAAGTGTTCATATAGGTCTGATGTACTGAGATTTTCAGCTCGTGTTTTTTTTGTGTATACTGTTGTCTTATCTTCCTTCCAAAACTTTCTCGGATTGGATTTACTTAGTTTAGTTAATTCGTGTTTTTCCTTGTTCATGAATAAATGTTTATTTTTGTGTTTGGTTTGATTATAATGTTTTTTTCTTTTGAGAAATTCTTTTTTTAAATTACCATTGTTTTTATCCCTGTTAAATGCATTCCTTGCTTTCGTGAACTGTTTCCTGGCTGAATAACAATCGTCATTAAACCACGGCTTTTTGTTTGAATTGACTTTTTGGTTTGTGATGAGTATTTTTCTTGACTAAATGTTTTAAAAGAACATTCTTGTAAAATTGAGATAAAATCATTTGTTAACTTGTCAATATTATCAACACTTTCAATTTGTTCAGCGAGAGATAAAAGTTCACTGTTTTTTGCAGATAATAAATGTTGAAATTCATTTACTTTGTTTTCATCAAATGAGATGTAGATTTTTTCTGTATTATTCACCTCATTTGTATTTTCTTTACTTTTCATTTTCAAGGAGAATGTAATACCACAATGGTCGGAAAATTCTGTAATATTTTGTATATTAAAACTAGTGATTTCACTCATATCAAGTGGGTTTAACAATAAATAATCAACTACACTTGAACCCTGGCTAGAATGAAATGTATAGTCACCAATATCACGATCATCATGAAGTCGCCCGTTGCCAATAATAAAAGACGTGGATTGACACAGTTCAATCAGGCGTTTACCGTGTGAGTCAGTCACGTGTCAAATGATATGTTTGGTGATTAATTTTCATTATTTCAAAAAGCAATTACAACTTCAATCACTACTGCCTCAATTTGTCAGTCTGTGTAACTAGCTAACTGTTATTTTCACACCCTGCATTTATGACAAGTACCGTACAAACAAACTGGGATGTCACAGTTGACTGCTTCCACCCAATGCTTTGTGTATTGAATAATAATACATGGTCTCAATAAATTAAATGCATCTGCAATAATTAACTTTAAATGCTAATTATGTATTTGAAGCTCATTTAAACCCCAACATAATCAATGAAAGTAGGACAGAAGTACTGACAAGGGAAATGTGCTTATGATCGATCTTCTCACAGTACAGTTTGTATCAATCAGTTAATGTAGACAACAACCTTTTATAAATCACTCAAAAAAAAACAACATGCATTGGAAAGGACCTTTGCTCTACATATAAAAGCGAGGTTAAGACATTGTAACATTTATTCTTTCACCTTATTCCCATTCTGTATTTGTACCATATCTGCATCAAAAACAAGTCATGAAAAAGGAAATAAAAACAGTTTACTCACCAAGAGATGTATTGGGTGGAGGGCTGAAGCTCATAAGATTGTCCCCTGAACGTTTTGCTGGGCGGGGTGGGGCAGGCCGGCCATGTTTCCTAGGACCAGCCCCCTGGGGTCTGGCTGGGGTTCCCCTGCCCTGACCTGGGACTGTGTGGGCTGGAGCAGTCCTAGTTGGCACAATAGGAGTTTTGGAGGGCAATGGGGCCATCCTGGGCCCCACAGGTCTTTGTGGGGCAGGCTTCTTGAGGGAAGGTCTGCGGTTGAAATCTGGAGACTCTTTGTTACTTGTTCTTTGAACAGGTGGTGGTGGAGGTTTTCTTAATTGTGGAGTTTTTCTTGCTGAAGATTCACTACACTTGTTATCAACAAAGAACACTGAGTTTCCAATAGAAAGACCATCTTCATATTCTTTTATTGAGTAGTTTGATATACTAGGTTGTCTAACAACATCTGGTTTAGGAGATACTGCAGGTTTGTTCTGCGACTCAGATTTTGATCTAAAGCTGAGTTTTTTCTCAGCTTCCTTTCTAGCCTTACTGAACTCATTGTCTAACAAGTTATCCAAAGGTTTTGTCATATCCCAGTCTTCAAATGTCTTCTTGGAAGAGTCATTGGATTTGCTTGATTCCCCTGAATGGTTTAAAGACCCTGTACTGTCTGTATCACTATCCTTTGAGTGTGCTAGACTAGAGCTTGTCATGTCCTCAGTGCCTGACTGGCTAATCTCAAACATTGATTTGGCTTTTGTCATTGACCTGCTTTCTACACCATCTTTATCCTCTTGCAAACTTTTAGTTCCAGGCAGACACTGTGAAGATGAAGATTTTGGTATTCCAGTACTTACTGTTGCCTGAAAGTTAACATTTTTATGACCAGTTGAACTGTTTCTGGAAAAAGGTTTTGCACCAATTATTGGCTTTGGTTTTAATGCTGGTTTTGGTGCAAGAGCTGGTTTTGGTTTTAATTTATGCTTTGATGATACATCATTTGTTATATTATTACCACTAGATGAATTTTCTGGTATGTCATTAGATATTGCACTTATTGAGCTAGATTTTCTAGCAGGACTTTGTTCTCTTATATTTCCTCTGACTGCTTATGGATCTCATTATCATTACTATCATGAACCTTCTCTGTAAACTCAGGAATTTCTCCAATCACTTCCACAAAACCACAAGGACACATTCCTGATTTTCCAGAGTCATTTTTGACTAATAACCAATTACTGTCTATCTGTTTTATCACAGTCACAGTTTCTCCTTCTGACACATCTAAATCTTGTTCAGTCTCTGCTTTAAATGTGTACAAAACCAGAGCAAACTTTTCATCTGGACTTGCTTCAGTAATAGCTACATTTGTTGCAGTTTCACTTACTGCAGCATCAGCAGTTTTATCAGATATATCTGCATTTTGTATCTGTGCCCCACTAACTTTTATGTTATCATCAGCAGCTGAAACATCTGATCCTGCCTGCAGATCAGTAGTTTCATCAGTAAAATATGCATATGGACAATCTACAACAATTTCAACATAGTTAGCTGGAAAGACACCGATTTTACCATCAATTTCTCCCTCTATCCATTGCTCATCCACATGCTGTATCAATGTAACTATATCATTAGCATTAAAACTTAACTCATCTGCAAGCTCTCCTTTAAATGGATACAACGTTCTAGCATAAGGAGTAACACCAGAATCTGAATCATTGTGGGCCTTAGTATTCTCATTTGTATAAGAACTTAATCTATCATAGTTCACAGAACCCACATCTTGAGCAGTCATGTCCTGGTGTGTTTCAGAATACTGATTATTATGGATATTGGTCTGGTGGTAAGAATTAGTCCTTTCAAAGTTTGAAAAGTCACTGGAATGATTCACTGGTTTATCACTTGCTGTTGTACACTCATCCTCATTCAAAAGCCTTACACATGCTGCTAAGAACATCCCTGATTTCCCATGGCATTCACCAATGTACCAGTCAGTGTCAAGCACCTCAGTGACCTTAATGATATCCCCTGCCTGAAATCCAAGCTCCTCATCCAGCTGAGCGACAGAGTCAACCAGAGC
Organism: Solen grandis; assembly: GCA_021229015.1. NCBI lineage: Eukaryota > Metazoa > Mollusca > Bivalvia > Adapedonta > Solenidae > Solen > Solen grandis. The sequence goes on along the minus strand of CM037790.1, from coordinate 20,640,913 downwards.
CTGGGCAAACAAGGGCTCAGCAGAATGGACACTCTGGGATCGCTGTCGTAGGAGTAAAGGGATCTCAAGCTCCATAACATGGGTGATAGGAAAAATCCCTGACTGGCCCCTACACTGGCCCTGCCACCAGGAGGCATCAATTGGGCCCAGTCCCAAGATAACATCTCCTGAAAAGCAAGAAGACTCTTTAAACCCTTTCCCTCATATAGACTCATTTTGACGCACTCAATCGGTACCACATAAAGCCTGATCTGCAGAAAACCACACATAAACCATACCAAATTTAATTACAAAATCCTCATTTCCAGACCACTGAGGAGCAGCGAAAAGCATAAAACCTGATCAGCCTGCGAGTTACTCGCAGGCTGATCTGGTTTAATGTTGTTCACATAGGTCTTTTCATGGTTTCCTCTATGAGGGAAAGGGTTAACAGTGCATTTCAATTCAACTAGAGTCACATCTGCAATAGGACAAGTTTCCATGGAAAGCTTAAACCTGATCCGCCTAAAAACTTAACTTTTTTTAAGATCTTGGGGTACAATACTATCATCTGCCAATAATATGAGAAGCATAGTATACAAAAAAGAAAATCTCTGCTGCATAATTAAATGATCCTCATGCTGAACAAAGTGAATAAAATACACTAATCCCAATAAAGCAATTAAAACCCTGATGTGATTTGTTAAATGTGAATGACCATGATCTAACCATGACCTTTCAAACTTTTGGTTGCAATGCTGGAACAATTTTATTATTTAAAACAAGATCCATAACAAATCTGAGACAAAATATTCAAGAAGAATACGAAAAAGAAATTGGAAAAATAAATATCAATACACAACGTGTATGTGTTCTTTGGAACATGTGTCACCTGCTGAAGCATAACAGAAAAAGTGTGAAAGACAGACAGACAGACGATGGAAAAGAGATCCCTATGTGTCACATCTGCTTACAGCAGGTGACACAAAAAATGTTGATAATGTTCATGTTTTTTGTCGCCTCTTGGTCTCTGAATCAAAAAAAGAAACAAAAGCATGCAAAAACTACTATCACTACAAACAAACCTTTTCTAAAGTCAAGGTCACCATCTTGCTGGGCAGGAAAATTGTCTGTTGCAGCAAAGATCTTCTGGTCCCTTTCTGTTAGTGGCAATTGTAACTTTTCCACAAAGTCCCGGGGGAAGTTTCCTTCCCTGTCTTTGTTCTTGCCTCGGAGCCAGTTTTTGTCAATGACCTCTATGACCTTGAAGATGTCCCCCCTCTGGAGACTGATCTCCCCTGACAATCCCGATGTAAAATCATGTATAGCTTTAACATAGTTGCCAACATACTCCTCGGCATCAGGCCGCATCTGCAAGGGAAAGAAATACATGTTTTCTATCTTCTTGTAATCAAAAAATTGTCAGCTGAAAGATTTATTTCTTATGTTAAGTTGTTTGTAGTTCTTGATACAGTCAAACCTGTACTAACAGTCACCTTGGCATAACAGTTACCATTTACTATGGTAACAAAAAACAAGAGGGCCAAGATGGCCCTAGATCGCTCACCTGAGAAAAGTATCATTCATTGCCTGTACAAAACAGATTGCTTAAGAATAAAGATGATGAGATGAAACAATGTTCAGGAATTTTCTGACCCCATCCACAAAAGATATCATCATGACAAACATTCTGCCAAAGTTTGAGGATGATTGGACCAAAAATGTTGCCCTCAGGTTAAACAAGATTTTTCTAAAATTTGACCTACTGCCTACTTTTTGTTCCCCCACCCATTTTCAAAGGTTCGAGGTATCATCATGACAAACAATCTGACCAAGTTTGAGGAAGATGGATCAAAATTGTGGCCTCTAGTGTGTAAACAAGATTTTTCTAAGATTTGACCTACCGACCTACTTTTTGATCCCAACCTGACCCATTTTCGAAAGGGTTCAAGATATCATCAAGACAAGCATTCTGACCAAGTTTGAGGAAGATTGGATCAAAATTGTGGCCTCTAGTGTGTAAACAAGATTTTTCTAAGATTTGACCTATTGACCTACTTTTGGATCTAACCTGACCCATTTTCGAAAGGGTTCAAGATATCATCAAGACAAACATTCTGACCAAGTTTGAGGAAGATTGGATCAAAATTGTAGCCTCTAGTGTGTAAACATCAAAATTGTTGACGGACGACGGACAATCAAGTATCCCAAAAGCTCACCCTGAGCTATGCTCAGGTGAGCTAAAAAAAGAAGGCCACAGAGGCCCTAAATCGCTCACCTGAGTATAGGGTTTTATCCAAGGAACATCTGTTCTAAAACATTTTGAAATCTGGCCAGTAGTTTTGAAGGAGATGATTTTTAAAGTTTTCATAATTCATTTCTTTCTACTGCCAATACAACCCAAGTTCTACATGAATCAGATTTAAGCAACTTTTGTGAAGGTTCACACAAGGATCATCCCTGCCAAGTAAAATCTAATTCTGTCCAGCAGTTTCAGAGGAGACGTCATTTAAAGGTTTCACTATATACATATAAGGCAAATTAGCCCTGCCCCTGGCGGTGATGTCAGAATAATTTTAGCAATCTTGGTAGATGGTTACCCAAGGAACATCTGTACCAAAATATTTTGAAATCTGGCCAGTAGTTTTGAAGAAGAGGATTTTTTAAGTTTTCATATTTTTTTCTTTCTGTTGCCATGGCAACAGAGATCAACATGGATCAAGTTTATATTAGCAAATTTTGTAAAGGTTCACCCAAGGATCATCCCTGCCAAGTTTAATCAAATTCTGTCCAGCAGTTTCAGAGATTTCATTTAAAGCAAATTGTTGACGACACACGACAGATGCAGCGTGATCCTCAAAGCTCACCATGAGCATGTTGTGCTCAGGTGAGCTAAAAACAAAAAGAAAAAACAACAAACAAATGAAAAAACACATGGCAGATAATCCTACCACGGCCACAATGGTGAGAATGATAAGTGATGAACAATAGATATATATAATATCATCAGAATCTGTGTCAAAACAAAAATCTCGAGAGACTCAGAAACTGAGAGGAAGCTATAAATTTGAGATAGTACATATCGAGGGGTGTAAGTGCTTATATATTGATGTGCACTTAGCCTAGTTTCACTCTCACCCCTTGATATTTACGAAACATACAATGAGGTATACATGTACAAATATAGTGATAATCATGCCACTTTACATATCAGTATCAATCAGCCAACACTGCCCCAGGACGTCTGAAGCACCCTATACTGGTAATTAGCCTTTACTGTAGACACTGGGGTGTCATCTGACATTGGTTAGGGCAAGGAATGGCCACAGGCCAACCATCAAATCCCTTTTCTTTTTTTTTTTTAAATTTAAAAACAAACAGAAATAACATGTCACATGTATCAAATATCAATTAAGTCCAATACTCCAATTGCAATATCTATATATAGCATCATAATACTTCAATTGTTCTTAATATATCATGGCTGTGATGTGTAGATTATATATCTGTAAACATTTATAAAATCATTTTCATGCTTTTATATACATTGTGACACCTCTTTCAATGACTCGGCATAAATTCCCAGCTATAGTTTACATTTCATAATGAATTAACAAATTTATATGTATGGATGCATGTATGAAAGTGAAAATAATCTTTGTCCTTTGACATACTGTCATACAGTTACAGAGTATACATGTTTTTCTACAGTGAATTTCTCTATATACTAAATATTTGAAAATCTTTTTTGTATTTGATCTAAGTCATTTAAGTACTAACCATTTCAATCTCCAAAAAACATCTGTCATAATATCTGGGTTACATATCCATTCAAACTTTTAAAGAAATTCATGCATGTTCAGGCATGTCAATGTAGCATTCTAATAAATAACATATATCGTGATTCATACATTTAGAATGAATAAACAGACTGTGTCATACTGTAATTTCTCCCTCAGTATCTCTCACTGATACACAACCCAAAAGTCAGTCGACCATAACATGTAAAGCATCTATACATTGAACAATCCCTTATAAGAAGCAGACAACAAGTTCACATAGTTTTGATGCTTGAATGGGTTTATGCATATATATATATATATTACCTTCAGAATTACCCCTTCATTTTATACCAAAAAAATTCAGAAGTTCAAAAAGCAAGAACATTAATTTTGCAAATTAATTTTTTTATTTCAGACTGTTAAATCTATACAATTTGACCATAAAGCTTTTTATTTTCATTAGTGCATGATTTACATCAAAACTACCTGTAGTAGATTTTTTGTTTGCCTCTGTTTAACTTCCTGATTGTTTTTCAGTCACTTCATATCACAAGATATATAGATAAATAAAAAGTCGAAACAAGAGCTCCGAGAGTCTAAGCATAATAAATACGCCCGTAATATGTGCTGTCCTAAAATGCACCATGTTAAAACAAATCAAGGGCCATAATCCAGGAGTGCCTGGGGCGATTTGGCTTATCCGTGATATTATGCCCATAAACACTGTCAGCAAGTTTGAAGAGAATCAAATAAAAACACTTTAAACAGTAGTCCAGACACTGGTAATTAAAAATATTTTCAACAAAACAAGGGCCATAATTCAGGAGTGCTTGGAGCGATTAGATTGGAAAAAATTGGTTGCCCAAATTAATTGGTTAAAATTGAAGGAATTTTTTTCAGCAAATCAAGGGCCATAATCCACGATTGCCTGCTGGAAATCGAACTTGTCTGAGATATTATGCCCATAAACACTGTCAGCAAGTTTGAAGAGGATCGGATCAAAAGTGTTTGAATAGGAGTCCAGACACCCACTGGAACACCACAGGTGAAAACATAATACGTCCGTACAAAATTTGTACAGGCGTATTAAAAACGCATTAAAATTTAAAAACCTGTGATGTAAAAATCTCAGGGGAGCATGTCCCTAGAATCCCCTTGCCCAGGCTTTTTCATCAATTTAGGTTAGGCCCAGCTACATGTACATTGTACACCTATGAGATATAACAATGGGTCATAACTCATTTAAAATCAAGCTAATCATGATGCCCCAACGATATGTGCAACTAGGCTTGGTACATACCAGTCTTGTAAAATTTAATCAAATTTATTTGAGCAAAGATAGAACAATTAACTTATAAAGGACAAATCTCGTCTACAGACATACTGACTGACCAACGGACAGATGTGACCCCTATATAATCCCTATATATATTGTCCCAGGGGGTATAACAATTTTCCCTGACTGGGACCAGACTAGTGGTATACTGCCAGATCAGTTGGCATGAGCTGAACCATGTGACAAGAGTTTTCCAGCCAAGGACCAATGAAGTGAAATCATTTCCTGTTTGCTGTCCATCAATGACATTATGTACACTGAAATGTCTTTTTATACTGAAGATATTAGGCACCATTAACTATCTTGTTCCAAGTATGCAACTATGTGTGAACATGAAACGGCACATAACGTCCAGTTGAACACAATGTTAATTTGATGCATTCAGAAAATAAACAGAATTATACAAGGCACAATTCCAGCTCACCTCTTGGCAGTACATGACTGTATGTATGATTCAAGAGTTATTGTACTGCTATATTATAACTGAATGATGATGTGGAGGACAGAACAAGTAAATAATAGCTACAACCTTCCAAATGAAAAAAACAACAACATGCAATTCTTTGACATACCATGAGTATATAATATATCCAGCCACGGAGCAAATGATCACATTTATCAGCATCTACATAACCAACAATAGCTCTGTCAATTAACAAGTACATCTAAATGTCTGGGGTGATAAGTTTTCACAATCCAAATTACTTACAAGTTACTTCCTTGTCATGAAATGCCCTGTTGTTTTTTTTAAACATGCTCATAACATGGTCACAGGTCGATAAGAGAACTATATGTGACAGATAATGTGAACTTTGCTATAAATGACTGTACTAACCCTTGCAAAACTGCCTTTGAAACCAATGCAGACCAAGATCAGTATGCATATATTTGTGCAGTCTGATCATGGTCTTCACTGTAATTAAGTCAATAAATTTTAGCAAGCCCGCCCCCCACTAAACAATTAATGGTACAGTCAAAAATGAAGAAAGGACAAGTCCAATTAAGAAATTTTGCATGATAAGGCTTAAATGTTGTTGTTGTATTGGGGTTTACTGTCGCTGCGATAGTATTTCAATCATATAGCGACGTCCAGCTAATTACAGGTGGAGGAAGACCCTGAGTACACAGAGGTACCCGGGTAGAACCACCGACCTACCGCAAGCCAGCTGGAAGGCTTCCTCACATGAAAAATCCGAAGTCCCTACCAGGATTCGAACCCACAGCGGTGAGGCGCTGAGAGATTTGTAGTCCACGACTGTAACTGCTCGGCCACGGCGGCCCCACGGAGGCTTAAATGTGTACAACTGGTACATGACCATGAAGGGTTTATATATGGTTTCAATAGTATATCAGTGAAGTGGGCGGATCAGTGAAATGGATAGTGTGTGTATTATTGTATTGTGTATTGCCCTAGTTTTACTAACATACTGTCATGACCTTATGTTACGTGAGCAGATGAGTGAAAGAAGAAAGTGAAGATGAGAAATGTAATGTAGATGATTGTGTAATGTGTGAAGGGGGGAAATGAACGAGAGTGTGCTGACTGGTTGAATTGTGTATTTCAGTATGCTAGAACTTTGTTGACTAGTTGCAGGACTGACTCGAGACAGCATGAATAAATGTCATAATGAGTGAATGTGTATTTCAATATGCTAGATTCTGACTGATTGCATGAGTGAGCAATGCATTGAAATATGAATTATAACAGGAAATTTAAGGAATTTTTCAACAGCTACTAATGGTCTTTCTTCATCCTTCCATTATATAGTGGTAAATATAATTAATAAAGACTTCCTATATATCATCAGGATATGAGTATACTCTAGTGAATTAGTAATAAGTAAAGAGATCTACCACAAGATAGTCAATCATAAGAGACCAATATTTCCTACACTTGCACCTCTCATACCTAATTATTTTTCGTCTACATTTCTAACAGCCACATACTATATAAATAATTCATCACCAAACCTTTCTGAATCTCAGTGTAACAAATCAATATACTAACTGTAACAGTATGGGATATGTCATTTTTGTGTCGGTGATCAGTAGTCTAAAGTGTGTAAGAAATGTCTTACACCAATCATCTGATCATACTTGCTGGTATATAATTATTATACTAAAAAAATAGAAATATTTCCACAGGACATACCTGCCCCAGCTCACTCTGGATGATTTTTTTTACCTCTGCATCCTGCATGTAAATTTTTTGCTGTGGATGCAATATTTTGATTTCAGTGCATTCACTGGATGCATAAAATATACGAAAAAAAGATATTGAAATGAAAGTAGGATGCATACTTTCCATACTGGGGCTCATATTTTTTAGCCTAAGAGGTCCTGGGACTCGTGCAGCAGAAGTTGTAAAAAATTCACTGGCCGATTATCTACCATCATGAAGCAAAGGTCTGCTTGTCATGAATTGTTGTCACATGGAAATATACATTTCTTTGTGCAATAGAATTCCCTTTCCTTCCAGGAATTCCATTTTTATCCAAGCCCAGCCTTTCCCATCTTGGGTAGATCAACTGCTTACATCATGTTATAATCAAAACCATGTGTTATTTTGTGTAAACCAGGTCAACCATTGACTACCTGTTATCCCTGTGTAGTTATTGGATAGCCACTCAGTCAATTTGAATGAATATATGTAAATACAGGTAAGGCTTTTAAGTACAACTGAGAAAAAAAGCAGTCATTATAATAGAAGAGTAATTTCTGAAAATTTAGGTTAGAGATAATACATGTAAATACATATATTATTCATATTCAACTTCTAAATATAGCCCTTGACATAGATATTTCTCTCATTTCCATCAGCATTTACTGGTATGTGAAGTTTCACAGCAATAAGAAGTAGGCCCTCTTTGGATTTAGAAGTACAGACTTTTATAAAAGCCATTCACATAAATTTCTATGTCTGAAAGAGGCATATTTCAAAATCAAAATTTAAAATTTGTGTATGATTTCAAGCAAGCATACTCCTATGACTTCCCTAAATGATTAAGTGAAGTTTCATAATAATACCAGGCTGGTTTCAGAGTGGATACACTCAATAAACAATTTTTAATAAATGTTATTTAGTAATTGGGATCAGAGGTCAGGTATCAGATATGGATATGTAGTAATACTTATGCGGAAGATGCATCCACAAACCAAAGCTTGAATATCTATGTTAAAACATGTTATATGACAGAAATAGCCAAAACATGCTTCTAAAAAAACGTTCAAAGATCAATCTTTGTAAATGGTATACAATGAATTATAGACTTCCCAGAACACTTCATCACACAAGAATACCAAAATAGTATATCTAGGATGTCAAATGTTGTTCAGGAGATATACTTGGACACATATACATAGGCTGAGATGCAACCTATGGCACAAATACAAAAAGAGATATTACAAATCCCATCATACATACCTGTTCATTTTCATTGTCTCTTTCACTATTAAACATAACTTAATCTTAATGTTAAGGTCCAAAAGAAACTTACATACTCTAAACTTCTACCCTTTGACCCCATCAAATGGGTCAAATCTTTGTATAACTTAAGAATAGAGAAGCAAGCCTTAGAGACTAATGCCTCTATCTAAGCAAGCCTTAGAGCCTAATGCCTCTATCTAACACATACTAGTTTGGTAGATAGTTTCCTATTCCAGCATCCTATTAGTTATATCTAATGATCTATGTTAGGCCATCATTAAAAATATGTTCGTTTGCAATGCTCTGAGCAGAAACAGTACCCATTTTTTTTTTTAGCCCTAGACCGACAATTCCATTTTTAAGTTTCCACTTTTTTCAAGTTTCTTTTAATCAGATATTCTCTGCAGTTTTCAACTCAAAATTCAAAGTAAAATCTAATGAAGCAAATAAGCTTAATAAAATATTTGTCCCTTCATCCTGAATGCTATTCTGCTATGCCATTGCCAGGGTTAAAAAAAGAAATACTGTACACATGTAGCTAAAAAAATAAACAAACAAAAAACAAAAAAACATCCAAATATACTGATCCACCAAGAGGGTTCTGGGTCGGAGCACAGCAAACAAATATATTTTCTATGATAGCCTTATACATAGATCTGATAATCAGTCAAAACAATGGTTACAACAACAGACACCAATATACACATAGTGTGAGAAATAAATAGTGACAGTACTGAGTATCTACAATGACTGATAAAATGCAGGATAACTAGACTGATGACCTGTATTTAAACTGATCCTGTTTTAATTTAATAAAAGGGAAGTAATTTGTTTGATTTAATATAATAAACAACCTCCAATGCAGGAGGAGTTTAATAGCTCAAATTAACATCACACATTAATTTTCTTTTTATTTTCATCACATTTTCTGATACTTTTATACTTTTAGTACAAATGACAAATATGATTGCTTTGCTGAAATAATAGGTAAACAATATCATGATGTTTGTTGTTTGGTACACACCATAGTCATGAGGTACTCCGTGTAGCAGTGACTGATGCACAGCCATAGGTCACTGTGCTGGATTTTGTATGATAAACTAATATATTTGTCTAAACAATGCAATAAGCAGTCAGACATATATATTTCTGTGACAGTCTCTTGGACTTAGGACTGGTTGACTATTGTACTATTTGACTATTTGATTTTACCGTCGCTTTGACAGTATTTCAGTCATATAGCCACGTCCAGCTAATTACAGGTGGAGGAAGACCCCGAATGCACAGAGGCATCTGGGTAGAACCACGACCTACAGCAAGCCAGCTGGAAGGCTTCCTCACATGAAAATCCGAATGACCCTTCTGGGATTCGAACCCAATCGGTGAGGGGCTGAGTGAGTGTTAAAGTCAGCGACTTCACCCTCTCAGCCACAGAGGCCCCTGACTATTGTAAGATGATCCTCTCTGGTACCATGGATATCAGCAGACAGACATATTCCTGTGATACTCTCTGGGCCTTTAGACTCATTAATACATAATAGGATGTACCGTACCGTGGTACCTAATTTTGTTGACAAATTACAATAACAGAAAGAACTTACATTTATTATTATTATTCTTCTATACTATTGTTCTCATATTCATATTTGTTACTTACATTTTGCTACAATTCCATCATAGTTCAGTACTGTACTTTACATAATAATCTTCTAGTGACATACAAGCACTGTAGTGTTTGCCCAGACTTCGAAAACCATGAGCCACATGGCCCTTTGAGGTCAGAAAGGTGGGCCATTTTTAAATTTTAATGGGCCACAGCAGACATTTTGTAGGTATGAAAATGGAGCTTTGCGTCACAGGTGTAATGAATACAGGTTGAAATGAAAGCAAATCATGACATACAGTGTTATTAATATGAATGTTCATTCATGAATGCACCAATATGTATCCCTATCTGCCAAAGAACTACATGTATGTACTCACATCATTATTTAGTGGTGAGGGTTACGCTTTAATCTTTATTTGTCATAGCATTGTTGTAATGTTAACAAGGCTGTGTCACAGACACGAAATCCCCCGCCGAATATATTTAGTTCATGAATGGGAGCTGTTTCATGGTTAGGAGACAAAAATCAAGTATGAAAAATAACAAAGGGCAATAACTCCAAAGTTCGGCTAAGGAGAGTTATGGTTCTTGTGCACTGCACTTCTCCTCAATGAGATCTGTCCACCTGTGAAGTTTCAAAGCAGTAGCTTGAATACTTTTGGAGGTATGCTCCGGACAAAAATCAAGTATGAAAAATAACAAAGGGCAATAACTCCAAAATTAGGCTAAGAGAGTTATGGTTCTTGTGCACTGCACTTCTCCTCAATGAGATCTGTCCACCTGTGAAGTTTCAAAGCAGTAGCTTGAATACTTTTGGAGTAATGCTCCGGACAAAAATCAAGTATGAAAAATAACAAAGGGCAATAACTCCAAAGTTCGGCTAAGGAGAGTTATGGTTCTTGTGCACTGCACTTCTCCTCAATGAGATCTGTCCACCTGTGAAGTTTCAAAGCAATAGCTTGAATACTTTTGGAGTTATGCTCCGGACAAAATTCGGACGGACGGACGCACGGACACACGGACGCACGGACGGACGGACAACGCCAAAACAATATCCCCCTCCCGATTTCATCAGCGGGGGATAACAAAAGCACCACCAAGCAGATGCAGACACTCATCTGATTTTTTTTCTTCAATATATATTTATCTTGTCCCATGAACTAGACACTTAAGTTGAATATTTCCAAAAAAAAAAAAAAATGAGGATAGGGAGAGAGGTATCCACAAGCCAAACCAATATTAAAATTAAGTACTTTCTGCTCTGTAAAGATTTGAGAACCAAGAAGACTTCAATAAAGTTTCAAACCAATACATGCAATGGATAAAATGAAGTAATTGACTTTGATAGTACTTTCATGTCAAACTGACAGATTTTCAAGTTGTAGAAGACCAACAATCTGCATTAAAATCAATGAAAATTATCTAACTTGATTATTTTTTAGGGCTCAGGGAAGTGTTGTGTGAAGTTTCAATCTGTTATTTACATGCAGTGGTTACTGACGTGAGATACGGCTTTGATATAGTTATGGAAAATGCAAACATTCACCAAGAAACCTGACACTGTTATTATAAATGTAAAAAAAGGCCAAAATTCTTGCAAAAGGCAATATAAAAGTAACAGATCTTGCATCTTGGTGTTAGTTTTTGATCTTGCATAAGTGCAAACAAGTTTTAAAGCTATAGCTTTTATAGGTACATAATACTTGACCTTAACTCAAAACCTCAGCGATAATTTTACAAATTGAAAATATGGGTTTTTAGGATGCACATATTTGAAAACAATGGGTTTTTTTCAAAATCAATGAGTCAAAATCATAAATTGAAGCATTTTGAGGTAAACTTTAATAGAATGGCATGAGACATTGATCAACCACTTTGTTTTGATTTCAGTTTATAAACTATTAACCAAACTACTCTCTTAAAAAACAAGATATGTCCACTTCTACATTTATCTTAAATTAATCTTCCTATCTTTGCTACTTCTCCACAATTGAATGACATTCAGGAAGTCACATTTTGCAGCCATTTTTACAGTCATTAGTTTATGTTGTGTCTCAACAAACATTCATAGCATTTTGCAGGGCGGGGGCTTGTATTGCAGACTGATGATCGTTCAAAGATGCATGCCGTACTAATGTTGAATGTTGGAAATTCATGTTCTGATTTTTTTTAATCATACCATTTGTTTCCCCGATGTGGTGCATGCCGTGCAGTACATATATTTTTCCGAAGTATCATATGCGAGCCATGAAAATTCAGAAAGCCATTTGCTAAGAAAAACTCTTTTGACCTTTTTATTTGTTGATTCCAGTTCAGCACACGCCTGCTCTGACTGTTCATTTCCTTGTGATTGTGATCTGCCAAATGCAGTAAAAATCGATTTTTGATTTGAATCTGGAACTTATTTCTTTTTAGCTGGCATTTTGCAGACGAAAAAAAAATCATGTATAAACAAAATCTACAAGGGACGTAACTACTATCGTATTGGGTACGGTGCAGATTGCGGTTTTATTTCCCGCGCGCACGTCGACTCTGACGTCACACACTATAAATAGACAGCGAAAAAGTCATCTTACCTTCAAAAATCAAGTCCCCGAATCCGATGTCTCCTTTCGTTTACTCGTGTAAACAATCTAAATTGTACCGGAAGTTATGTTTATTTCAAAGAACTGCACCAAGTTTACTTGACTTTACTCGCCTAATGATACGGTGCAGTGATTTAAAAAAAAAACAATTAGTGTGGTAGAGAAATTTCGTTTCACGTTTGGATTTTAAGGAGTTTTTACAGCAAATGCGTCAAGATGATGCACATGTTTTAAAACAATGGGTTTTCTATGAAAAATATGCGTAAAATACGCAAAACGCACGTGTAAAATTATCGCTGAAACCTAACCAGCAAATTTGATATAGGGCCATTTTAAATTCTTGCAAAAATCAAGATAAAGTTATGGTTCTTGCAGCAAAGTCTTAAGAGTCAAATTATGGTAGTGAATAAGTTTCAAAGAAATAGCTTAAGCCTTTGATAGTTGAGGTGTAAGTTGACCTAAACATAAAGCTTTACCTAAAAATCTGATATTTTTAGTGTAAAAGGGCCATAATTCTTGCAAGAAGCATGATAAGAGTTCTGGTCCTTGCAGCCTACTGTGGTTAACTGATGAAAGTGAATAAGTATTAAAGCTTTGAAAGTTCACGTGGAAAAGTTGACCTAAACATAAAACATAACCAAGAAATCCAATATCTTTAAAGTGTAGAAGGGTCATAATTCTTGCAAAAGGCAAGATAGAGTTATGGTTTCTGCATCACAGCTGAGTCAACTGGTGATGGTGAACAAGTGTTTTAAGTGTCAAAGCAATAGCTTTGGTAATTAATATGAAAAAACTGACCTTAACATAAAACTTTTGATGGTGAATAAGTTCCAAGTTTCAAAGCAATAGCTTAGATAGTTCATGTGAAAAAGATGACCTAAACATAAATCTTTTATCAAGAAATCTGAATTATTTTCTAAGTGTAAAGGGCAATAATTTTTGCAAAACAAAAACTTATAAGCAAGACAGAGTTATGGTTCTTGCTGCCTAGAGTCAACTGATGATGATGAATAAGTGTTCCAAGTGTCAAAGAAATAGCTTTGACAGTTCATGCTAAAAAGTTGAACAAAACAAAACTTAACCAGGGTGAACACTGATGCCGACAACGCCAGGGTGATGACATATTATGAAATAGCTTATCAATTTCTTTAAAAAATCTGATGAGATGAGTAAAAGATGTGCGAAGAGCTCTGATAATTCAATGATATGGCCTATAAAAATAAACAGACAAAAATTGTTTACATTTCACTTGTTGTCGCTGGTTTACTATCATGACACTGTCTTGAAAGTAGGTATAGAGATACACTTTTGACTTTCTTTTCGCCATGTATAATTTATCTACTCATCAAACAAATTAAGAAATCCTCAGATCATATTTCTTTTCAAAGAATTTATTGCCTAATTTAATATTTGTCTGCAGTAAAATGTGTGGCAAGCAGAGGACTGTCAATATGGAGTCTTGGAGAACTATCAGCAGGACTCCGATACTTCTTTTTGTGACTATACTTTACCTATATTTTCCTTAAGATAGCTGCATGCTGCAGTGTATACTTAATATACTGATCATAAATAAATATGAACCTGAATCAAAGTCATCCTTAAAATTGAAAAAAAAAAAAAACAAAAAAAAAACATGAGGGCCAAGATGGCCCTGTGTCGCTCACCTGAGTAAGATTGCTGTCTTAGGCATGATGACAAAAAATGTGGCATCTAAAGTGTTTTTCTAACATTTGACTAAGTGACCTAGATTTTGATCCTACCTGAATTTGCACTCAACTGGGAATTCATGCAGTCATCATTCTTATCAAGGTTAATGAAGACTGGGACAAAAATGTAGGCCTCTAGAGTGTTCACAAGGTTTTTCTAAGATTTTCTAAGATTTTACCTAGTGACCTAGTTTTTTCCCCAACATGACCCAATTTCAAACTTATTCGACATAGCATAAAGACAAACATCCTGACTAAGTTTCATGAAGATTGGGCCAAAAATGTGGCCTCAAGCATGTTCACAAGGTTTTTCTAAGATTTGACCTGGTGACCTAGATTTGGACCCCACCTAATTTCGAACTCATCCAAGATATCATGTAGACAAACATCCTGAGCAAATTTTATGAAGATTGGGCTAAAACTGTGGCCTCTAGAATGTTCACAAGGTTTTCCTAAGATTTGACCTGGGGACCTAGTTTTTGACCACAAATGACCCAATTTTCGAACTCATCCGAGATATCATGTAGACAAACATCCTGACCAAGTTTCATGAAGATTGGCCAAAACTGTGGCCTTTAGAGTGTTCACAAGCAATTGTTGACGACGGATGACGCACAACGGACAAAAAGCGGTCACAAAAGCTCACCCTGAGCACAAGTGCTCAGGTGAGCTAAAAAGATGCATTGTCAAAAACAATAGTTACTATATGAAAGATATTGTTTATTTAAATTAAATGCAGGTAATCAAATCTATGGCCCATCTGTGTGGGCTTTAATGGCATTAAATTAATGTACCATTTTGATTTATTTAGCACCAATGACACAAGGGTGTGGCTTGGACAGAACATTGCAAACAAATGCTATGTTTGTGACCATCCATAAATATAATCAGTTACTGTTTTCAGTACTGTGAATTCAAACAATATTTTAACTAGTTTATTTCTTTCTGGACAGAGCTGTTTGGCTCATGATAATGGCGTAATTCAAATATCCTTTGAAAAGAGACTTGCAATGAACAAACTTTATGTGTAGGCATTTTATGTCATTTCCAACTATTACTCAAACTATAGGCTAACATTGTAAATGCATGACATTGTGGAGACTAAAGATGTGTACATTCCATCTGATTTGCAGAATCAGTAGAACATTTTCACCTGTAGTGCAACCCAATATCTGTGAAACATCCCTGACAAAACAAGATGTCAGCCTCCTCATCGTATTTAAAAAAAAGGGATGCACACTGTAAAAGGGAAATTTTATTTCTTAAGATTTTGAACCTGCAAGTCTGAGTGTTCACCATGCATGGTTGAGCACTGTACATGGTAATCCTGGATTGTTTTAGGATGCACACCTAAAAATCCACGCAGATATGACGTTGAATGAAATGGAAAGAAAAATATGTCTTCTTACCATATCTGCGTGGATTTTTAGGTGTGCATCTTAAAACAATCGATCTGAACGGCCGAAACGAGGTAGGGGTATCGGTGTAAATTTCCTGAAGCTTTTATATAAGGCCTGAGTAGAGATCCAGCGGAGGCCAATACGAAAAAAATTAACCAGAGCAGATCTCAGTAGAGATTAACGAGTCACTTGCCATGACTGATAATTTGCTTGATTGACATTTCAATGGAGAGGGGTCTTGACAGAATATGTTTGCCTTGTAAAATGGATGTTAACATAATCAAATATGACGATGTGAACATCCCATTAAGCTACATGTCTGAAAAATTAATTGGGATTTGTTCTGTGTTCTAAAACTGTATCAATCCATTCCTCAGACATTTTGTGCAATGCATAATATCATTAAACAAAAATATCAATGAATGAATAATAAATTTGAAGAAAAAACAACAACTGTAAGAACATACAATAAACAGTGATATATCGTTCTCAAAACAAAATTTGTCAGAGCCATTTACCTTTATCTGTTTATCATCGCAACGTAGTGGGCAATCCTAACAAAATTTAACCGGAAGTTGTTAGACATTTATAAAGCTGCTTGCGTAGTTATAAATATACTGATAATCACTTGCTATTTGCCACTAAATCTGAAAGCCTACTTACAATTAATGTATTTATTGCTCTAGTAATATGATATCCGTGAATTCAGCAATGTTGTATTGAAAAATTAAGATATCTCATTTATTATTATTTATTGGCTAAAGTACATAAGCGGGTTGAATAATGAAGTACAAGGAAAATGTGAATTTTTAAGAAACGATGTATTCATTCAGTTAGAGTGTTTTTCGTCTTTGAAAAAACAAATCATGGGATCATTAATCAAGAATCAGATTCTTAAGCACTTGTCCAAGTAAGTTTATTCTGATAATTTTATTTTGACAGCTAAAATTCCTTTTCAGTTTCTTTTTATCCCCAAGGAAATGATGTGGCTTAACTCTTAGGATAGACTTTTTTTATGTCCCGTGTAACACCTGTCAAGCCTAGAAACTTTTTCAAAATCAAATGTGATATATTTTCCTTTTCTGTTAATATTTACTACTCACAATTGTAACGGCCTATAAGTAACCCTTACTAATGAAAGATTTGTGAAAGCAGTCCGGTGTAGCTCAGTTGGTAGAGTCCTTACCGTGTCAGTGAGGGGCCCCGGGTATGAGACCCGGTCTGGCTGCATATTTTTCTCACCTGGTTACATTTGGCTCCCAGGGCCGTTGCAGTTAAGTTCTCCAGTATATAGTATACTGCCTTTGGGTTCATCGTTAACATAGCTATTTCTCTGTATAAGTGTATTGTAAATTCGGGGACAATTTCCAAATTGGTTGGGGAGTAGTATATGTAAAGGTCTATAAGTAACCCTTATTGGTAAGAGATTTGGTCTGGTTGTATATTTTTCTCACCTAGTTATACAATATTTGATGAAAACAGAAATATAGCTGCCATCAATACCCATTGGCATTTTGGATAACTTAATCTTTAAAAGAACCAATATATTTTTTCTGTCACAATCTCCTTTTGGCAAGCCCTGGAAAAGCATGAAATTGCTGTTCCAAAAAAAAATTCTCATTTCTCAATCAGCAGGTGTGTTTTTGTTTGCATAAAGAAAGAAATGTTACATGACTGCTTAGAAAATAATATAAACTAAAAAGCATATCAACTTAATGGTTCACTCCTTTTCCATTATTCTTAAAACATCATTCATTAAAATCATGTTTTTTGGATACCATAAATGCTCATGTATAGTGTGCATTTCTGACTTCTGTTTCAATTTCAGAGAAGGGATGCACACAATACAGGAGAAATCATATTTAGCTTACCTAAGCATAATGTGCTGAAGGTGAAGTTTTGTGATCACCCTGCGTCCATCATCGTGTGTCGTCGTCAGCAATTTGCTTTAAACCGTAATAAACAACATCTCCTCCGAAACTGACGGACAGAGTTTGATTAAACTTGGCAGGGATGATCTTTGGGTGAACCTTCACAAAAGTTGCCTAAGTAATCTTGATCAGTATAGAACTCCTGATTGCCATGGCAACCGAAAGAAAAAAATATAAAAACTTTAAAAAATCATCACCTTCAAAACTACTGGCCAGATTTCAAAATGTTTTAGTACAGATGTTCCTTAGGTAACCCTCTACCAAGATTGCTAAAATTATTCCAATCCGTAAAAAACATGACTGCCAGGGGCAGGGCAAATTTGCCTTAAATGTATTTAGTGAAAGCTTTAAACAACATCTCCTCTGAAACTGCTGGACAGAATTTGATTAAACTTGGCAGGGATGATCATTGGGTGAACCTTCATAAAAATTGCTAAATAAACTTGATCCATATAGAACTCCTGATTGCCATGGCAACCGAAAGAAAAAAATATAAAAACTTTAAAAAATCATGTTGTTGGTTTTGTCATTACTGAAACCAGCCATGATTAGGGTTGGATACCGATAACCGGTACTTAGATCGTACCGAGACTCATTTTGTAAATTATCGGTATATACGGTAATACCACTAACCTGTTTAAAAAAATAACTGTATCTTTATCGATATTTCAACTTAAAAAGTCAAAAGTGAGAGAGAGTAGACAAACAAAAACAATCATAATTAACATTTGTATGCAAACCTCAGTTCAATATCAACATGGCAGGGGAGATCACTGTCGAGACCTTTCCAATAGCATTCTCAAATGTCATTATTGTCAGTGGTATTTTCGTATTATTTCTATACATAATAATGGCTGTCTTAATTTTTGCCACTTGGTGATTGCGAAAGTGTCTTTTGAAAAAGAAAAGACTCTTAATGATTATTACAATGCAAGCATTGCAACATAAACTGCTAGAAAGGACACCTATTTATCAGAATAAAGGTAATAAAAGATAGGTAAAGAGTTAAAAAATCAGATAGGGCTGAGACTGTCAGCATCATGTTGCCATTTGCAATCATTTTAATAATCTGATGATCATAGATTTGCCAGTTGGCAACAACAAGTGGGACATACCTTTTTTCAGCAGTCATATTTGTTTGTCATTCATAATTTTAGTTTCATTTTGTACTTGTTAGTAGATATATAAAATTTAATAAAATGGCAAAGTCATTTGCCTGTCAGGTTTGTGTCATATAATCCAATCAATGCGCATTCTAATGCTTCCTCATTATTAATAACATTATGCAAAAATACGGATACTCATATAGTTTTATTGATAATGTTGGTAACTTTAAGCTTATTTAAAAAAGGTTCACTCTTTCCGACAGATTTAAATTTTGAACCCATTTTATGATTAATTTTCTGGTGAGATTTTCATGAAAAGAAATGAGAGAATATTGTGAAATTGTGGCCCAAAATTATTCCTGCTACTCTGTCTGCTGTTTACATACAGTTAAAGATAACAGTTCAGGCCATAAAAGCTAGTGTGTTTGAGCTAAGGTACTTGTATAGCAGTGATATTTTTACAATTTTTGTAGCAAGAGTATTGGGACTTGCTAGGCTAAAAAATATGAGTCTCAATACGGAAAGTATACATTCTACTTTGATTTTAATGGCATTTTCTGTATATTTTATGCATCCAGAGGATGCATTGAAATTAAAACATTGCATCCACAGCGAAAACATTGCATTCTGGATGCAGGGTGCAGAGGTAAAAACATCACTGGTATAGTCATACCCTTCACTGAATTATGATTAAAAACAGAATTTAACCAACAAAATTAAATTGATACAGTCTGTGTGTGGTAATCTGGCTGAACCAAATATAATGTCTTTACTCTTATATGGATCATGATGTGCAAACTTTAAGCTTTCTTTCATCACTGTTTTAATCCTTAGAGTAATTAGAAAGGATTGTGATATCATATCTGTCCATTATGTGATTAGTAGACAATTTAACTGTAATGTTGTAACCTGTTATACACTAACTGATTATTTTTACAGTTAAAAGTCCAATACAAACACATATTACATAATTATGCAATTAACCATTAGGTACCTGCAAATGAAATCACAAACTTCTAGGCACATAATATTTGTTAACCCCTCTCTATGATGTTCACCGTAAAGTGGTCGAAAAGAGGTTGATATGCTTTCAAGGGTTTTAAGAAGCAGACAGGGATAAGCCATTTTTGTTTTGCTTTATTATGCCTCAAGCGACAGCCATCAGTGATTTTTCTCCAGATTATTTTTACTACTTGTGACTTATTGGGAAAATTACTTTTAAATCCTAAATTGGGAAATTATAAGACAATAAATTAATTTATATTTACAATAAAATTATGTAATTATAGGTGGTATAATGTAAAAGAATGTTTTATTATCAACATTTGAATTATAAGAAAAACACAAATTTCATTAAAATTCCATGAATTATTTCTTTTCCAAAAAAAACAACAACAAAAAAACAACATTTTGTTGGGTAGTAATTTTTTGAAAAAAAAAAAAATCAATTTTGGGCTAGGGGAAACGATCTGTAAAAGGTGGTAAATTAACCAAACTATACCGGTAATCACTGTCCATTAGCATCATTACTAAAATGGTCTTTATACAACAGATCAATGTGTACTGGTAGTTTACAGTATCAAATAACAGAGGGAACAATTAAAATGTTTAGACAATGTTAGTTTTATTTAGCAAAATATATGACTGTGTATATAATAAAAAAAACATCAGTAGCAGAGATATGCAACTCATGTTTAACCCTTTCCCTCATAGAGGACACCATGAAAAGACCTATGCGAACAGCATAAAACCAGATCAGCCTGTGAGTAACTCGCAGGCTGATCAGGTTTTATGCTGTTCGCTGCTCCTCAGTGGTCTGGAAATGAGGATTTTGTAATTAAATTTGGTAAGGTTTAAGTGTGGTTTTCTGCAGATCAGGCTTTATGTGGTACCTATTGAGTGTGTCAAAATGAGTCTATATGAGGGAAAGGGTTAACATGAAAAGCATCCATGTACCATGTATTATAAATATGTAAATCATTATGTAGAATGCAAAACTCTCAGGCCTTAACCAAAAATAAAATGTTATTATGGTTTGCATAAAGTATTCACATTTTACCCTCATATTCTAATGAGAAACAAAATTTTCATGGTGAGAATTTCAAAGAAATGTATAAAAGAAACAAACTATTTTCAGATTTTTAATTAGCATTGCATTGCTTCATCTGTCTAGATATCTGTAGTAATAAGATGTTCATTAAATAATTATTCATCTTAAAGTAACAGAAAAATATGTTAAAAATATATGAAAAAACAAAAACACAACTGAACATGGAACTTTTGAAAAATATTTTGATGTGAATATATATCTTATTATTATTTTTCTTTGTTTTTATTGTGGTTACCTCCCTAAAAAAAAAAAAAAAGAGCCAATGGACTGCAGTTTTTATGTGCTCACAATTTAATGTTTTATACATTTAAAAAGTCTTTTAGATTTTTTTTCTGGTTTTAATTAGTTTAGTTTTAAACTTATTTATTTAACATCAATTGGGACCTACAGGGGTCTGGCACGAAATGCGAGTCATATTGGGAGTAAGTTGGTGTACTAATCCCTCTCAGTGGTTCCTGGATTGGACCAGTACTTTGGGCCTGGGAAGATCATGAAAAATCCTTGCCCTCAGCAGGGTTCAAACTCACAACCTTCAGTTTTGCAGTGTGGTATGTAACCACTTGCCCATGGCACACTTTTATTGGTTTTAATTGGAGATTTGTATCTCAATCATATATTCTACTAAGTTTCTGTTGAATCATTCTATTAATAAAAGATCCAATTTCATCAGTTTTGTAAGTCAAACACCTTTGATTGTCATCTGTCTGTCTGTCTGTCCATCTGTCTGTCTGTCCGTCACACCTTTTCCATCATGCTTCAGCAGGTGACACATGTCTTCTAGAGAAAACCTTGTGTTTTGGTTGACTGATATCTTTTTCTTTTCCTACAAATGGATAATCATCTAATTCTGTGTTTTAGTAAGAATGAAGAATAAATGGCCTTGGGTGCATTTATTTCAG
The DNA here is from genome assembly GCA_021229015.1 of Solen grandis. Taxonomy (NCBI): domain Eukaryota; kingdom Metazoa; phylum Mollusca; class Bivalvia; order Adapedonta; family Solenidae; genus Solen; species Solen grandis. The sequence continues at coordinate 20,619,046 of CM037790.1, read as the reverse complement.
ATTATATAGTAATTATTGGACAGCTCTTGTAATGTGTGGATTGAGCGGGTGTTAGCAGAGTAAGCAGTTTGGTAATGGCAAACTAAATTATCATAGCTACATGGAAATAGTTGGGATGGAAAGTCACAGAGGTGGTTCTATTTCCTGTATTGATAATTTATTGAATAGATTGTTACCAAGCTAAGTACTCTATTTTCATGACAAACAGCTTAATGGTGCCGAGTTAATTGATTTCTTGTATTCTCTGGTTATAAATCTGCCTGACTCTCTCTCTCACCCACACAAATTCTTATGAGACTCTTGATCTGTTTACAAACTCACTCATTCAGTTAGTATGTTAGATTGGTCTCTGCGTCAGTCCAAGTCTGCATGTGAAGTGTGAAGGCAATGCCTTATCTTCAAGGGATTAACTAAATAAGAAGCATAAATTATTATTTTTTTAATAGATTGTTCAATTTGCACAGGAATTATCAATTAAAAAAAACAACAACAAAAAATCAATGGATAGAAAAATGTTACAATTTACCTGAAAATACTTTACTTTCCCATGTGAAATACTGGGACACACGACTGGTATAGCAGGTGATCCAGTGTTCCTTCCTTATCTTAAAGAAGGAGTTACAAACAGTATAAAACCTGATCAACCTGCAGTATATTTGGTGGAAGACATAATTTTGTGCTGGTGCCATAGGTCATTTCCTTGAAAGTTCTCCTGTGGTAAAGAGTTAAGCAGCAAATAACTATTAATTCCTGTATAACATAATTTATTTTATGTTAATGCACTTCTAACCACAAACTACCAGCAGGCTCACTTTTGCAGTCATGTTTATAAGGGGGTATGGTGGTAGGTTGTTCAGACTCATGGGTCTTTTCCAGGGACTTAAGCTTACAACTATAATATAATGACCACATATTCCACTGTACATACAATCCGGGGGAAAGTATTTAAGTGGGCAAAGCTTAAAGCAGCTTGTTCACAAATGATCAGTAGAAATTAAAAGAACGTGTTTTCTACTCTTGCTCCTGAATGTTGGTGAAGTCTTTGTTTCGTTTCAAATAAACTCAGAGAGTATAGGTCACATTGCACGTGAAAACGCTTTTTTCTCAAACACCAGGGAAATCTGTTACAATACGATTTTCCTGAAGTAGGTGTTTAATGCTGTACCACATGACATGTTTCACAATGTGGTGTTTAAACCAGTTCCTGGTATCGAAGTTCAACCTGTGAAGTGAGTGAATATACAAAGAGTGAAAATGAACAACCTGTGAAGTGAGTGAATATACAAAGAGTGAAAATGAACAGTCATGTGATGGCGCAAGAAAATAGAATGTCTAAATATAGGTTTTGATAATTTTACATATAAAGATTTTATATTGCCTGTGATATAATCCATCTATTTTTGATGGGTGACTAAGCTTCTGTAGATAGGTTTTGATAGCTGTAATATACACATGTAGTTAAATATCATTTTCTTATTCAATAACCATCATTCTGTGAAGGAGCTGCTTTGATTCAATGGAACAAGCTCATTTCATTTTTAGCTCACCTGGTTAAGTAGACACAGATTTTATTTACCTACTAATTTCATAATATTGGTTATAAAATAATAAAATAAAAAATTTTCCCAAATTAAAAAAAAACGAATAGATTGTCACCTGATTAGTATAAAAAAAATTTTAACTTATTAAGACAAAATGAAGAAAGATTAGATCTTAACTATAATGCTGACTTCAGTATTCTAGAACTAGCTAGGTAAAGCCCTTGAACTTTGTAAAAAGAGAGCTCTAGCTGATGACAGAATTATTACTCCATACTAAAATACCAGCCCCTGGCCCGCAGGAGGGATTTGGCTTAATTTACCTGTTACACTTGTCTTCTGATGTATGGCTTTGCTTGAAGCACCATTTAATGCTTACGCATATTCTGATGGTTATGCTCCCTGTGTATTTATTGACAACAACACTGTACCAGAACCCATACAAGGGTTCTTCAGTCTTCACATTGCAATACCTTCAGGCATATATTTCCATGCTTTGAGTTGCTCTTGTTGTATTTTTAGCTCACCTGAGTACAACGTGCTCATAGTGAGCTATTGTAATCGCCTTTTGTCTGGCAACCATGCGTCCTGCATCAACAATTTTCTTTAAACGATCTCCTCCTAAACCACAGGGCCAAATTTGATGAAATTTGCCTGTGATGTTCCTTGCATGAAGCTGTACCAAAGTTGTTCAAATGGTTCCAGTCTGTTGCATATGTGGGTCACAGGAGCTAAAAATAGATTTTTAAAGCGAAATCTTTAAAAGATCTTCTCCGAAACTGTAAGGTCTAGAGCTTAGATATTTGGTGTGTGGCATTGTCTTATGAACCTTTACTAAGTTTGTCAAAATTATGACCCTGGGGTGATGCCCAAGGGGTCACTTGATATTACATAGCCTTACATTGGAAAAGCTAGAAAAAAAACACAAGGCTTAGGGTTTAGATATTTGGTGTGTATCATGGCCTAGTAGAACAAATTTGTTCAAATCATGGCCCAATCCCGGCAGGGTCATTCGGGTTTTCATGTGAGGAAGCCTTCCAGCTGGCTTGCGGTAGGTCGGTGGTTCTACCCGAATGCCTCCGTGCATTCGGGGTCTTCCTCCACCTGTAATTAGCTGGACATCGCTATATGGCTGAAATACTTTCGAAGCGACGGTAAACCCAAATAGTCAAGTCAAGTCAAATCATGGCCCTGGGGTCAAAATTGGCCCTGCCCCAGTGGTCACTTGATTTTACATATACTTATACAGGAAAAACTAGAAAAATCTTCTTGTCAGAAACCACAAGGTCTGGAGTTAACTTATTTGGTGTGTAATATAGCCTTGTAGACCTCTACCAGGTTAGTTCAAATCATGGCTCTGGGGTTAAAATTAACCCCGTCCTTGGGGTCACTTGATTTAAACATAGACTTGTAGTTGTATTGGAAAACCTTCATAAGATCTTCTCAGAAAGCACAAGGCCTGGAGTTAAGATGTTTACTAGTGGATCTCAACCAAATATGTTCAAATCATGACTCTGGTGTCAAAATTGGCCCCACCCCAGGGGTCACTTGATTTTATATAGATTTATTAGAGCTATTACCTTCAAAATTTGGATGGCAGGTACAGTTTTTGTGTGGAATTTAGATGATCTTGCATTACTTCTGCATGGATTATGTATTCAGTATGATTCATAATACAATAATTGTCAATGAAGGTTATATTTCTCAGGTAAGCAATTCAGGGCCATCTTTGCCCTCTTGTCAGGACTTGATTCTACATCTGTATTTGGACAATGTTTATTGTATCAGTCTCCTTACTATTACTGTTGTAAGCCTGAGTCTGGCCTCTATAGACCATTTCACCAGAAGATTCGCTATGTCCGGTAAACTTTGCTGATTTAAATTGACAAATCAGAGACTGGGGAAAAATCTCAAATGTAAGTTTATTTCCCATTGAGCGATGTGTGGAATTATACACCAGCATGTAGATTAGGATTTCAGGGAGTGCTTGTTGAGTTATGGAGGTTTACGTCACATTTCGGAGAGAAATGGTCTATCCTATACATCTGACCAGCAGTCACTTTATCCCTTTACCTCATGAATATTCATGTACAACTTCACGACAGGATGAATATCATTATTAATTTGCTGAATGTGAATGGTATGTGAAACAATGGATTGACTGTGTAGAATCTGAGCTACAAATTGCAATATTTAAGTTAGTTACATAGGAGACCAAGATCAGACATTGCCTTCCAGGAGCTGTCTGATCTTGGTCAGCCTTGTTTGCCACTGTGCCAATACATGTACCAGTGAGGCTATAAAAGATAAATCAAACATATTTAAAGAAATATTGTGGGACTACTTGATAGAATGGAATGAGACACCCATTCAAACTTCCTGTGGGGCCAAATTAGTGCCCCCACACATGCACATCACTTTCTTTTAAATTTGATATTTTGGCACCATTTGATTCTTGGTGTTCTGGTTTAATAGTAAAATATGAACTGTAACTCATATACAAATCTTATTGGCATCAAAATTGTAATATGTCAGTGATAATTATGGCCAAATATTTATGGGAATAGAATGGATTATGGATCTTTAACACCATTATGAATAAGTCCATATTTTAGTCATAATTTATTCATAAGATCTATACAGATAAAATATGCGTCTCTACATCCAACAAGTAACCAAGTAACTGGAAGAATATTGGAAAAATACAATTATAATTCTGTGCCCAGTTGCCTGCCAGATTTTGTAGCCTGGAACTGTGTTCATATTTTGGATAAATTTAATCACAAATACTCTCATACATTGTTATCGTTATAATACAGACACCAGTATGAGAAGCAGGGGTTTCCTTAAGTGGACGCTCACTTGCCCTCGCCAGGTTAAAATCACTGCGGGCAAGTGATTTCTAAGAGATACCGTGCAAGTTATTGTGTAAATAAATCCTTCGTTTTTTAGTCATGAGCACAGGGCTCAAGTGAGCTTTCGAATCCTTTTTCCAGTCATCGTCTCCGTGCTGGTCCGCGTCAACATGCTAAAACCATCACCTAACGTTTGCCATTATGAAAATGATTTGCAGGATGTTCCTTGATGAGTCACATAAGTTGTATAAATGGTTTGTCCATTGCATAATTAGGTCACAGGAGTAAATAGATTAAATGCAAACTTGAACTCCTCTGCAAAAACTGCAAGGCTAAGTTGATTTTTGTAAGAAGCATCACTTACGGGCCGACAAGTTGTATAAATCATAGCTATGTGATAATGACCGCACCAGGTCATTGTTTTACATAGTTTTAGAAATCTTAAAATTTCTTCTATGAATCCATAAGGCCTAGAGCTTAGAATTTGGTATGTAGCATCTCTTATGGCATCCCAAGATGACAAATCATAGCCCCTGTATAATTTGACCACACCAGGTCATTGTTTTTAATAGAGTTAAATAGAAAACTTAAAAATCTTCTTCTATGAATCAATAAGGCCTAGAGCTAAGATTTTTGGTATGTAGTAGCATCTAATGGTTCATTACAAAGATTTTCAAAGTCTTGGCCCTACGGTGATAAATGACCCTGCGCCCAAGTCTTCTCTGAAACCATATGGCCCATTGCTTAGATATTTGGTGTGTAGTATTGTCAGGGGTAAAATGTTTTAGATTAAGTTATATCAGAATCCTTGTCTGTTTAAAAACCTTGACATCAGTTGAAGCAATGGTACTCAGGTGAGCGATTCAGGGCCATCATGGCCCTCTTGTTTTTATTTTCTATAGTATATCAGGGGTAAAATGCTTGCTATTGTGTTTGATACATATTAACTAAAATCCACCTTAATATTACACATGTTAAGTTTTAAACATTAACAAACACCAACTAACTTAAAGATCAGGCAACCTGTTTTCACTGGGGGCTAGTAGATGCTCAAAGTAACTTGCCCCCTGGATAAGTGAAAGTCAAATCTTTAAGTAAACCCTGAGAAGGTCATATCTTGCATGTCAAATCACTAGTTTGTTTATGTTCATTTGTCATATAATTTAATATAATGCAGTACATAGTTTTTATACATCCGTCAAAAAACGGGACGTATTATGATATGGCGCTAAACTTATGTCTGTACATCTGTCTACTCATAAACATTTTGTTTCCGCACAATAACTTTTGAAGACGTATTGAATTCATATTTGGTCTTCAAGTATGTAATATCAAAATACATTTCCATTTTGGTTATAATCTACTGATTTGTTATAGAGTTATGTGCCCTTTATATGCAAATTTTATGTGAAATGACTGTTTCCACCCAATAATTATTGAAATACTTCATGTTGGTATATTGCAAGTGTGTTATATTAAAACACAGGTTACAATTGGATTATCCACTGATTTATGATAGAGTTGTTCATCAATAACTTGCTAATAATAGAATAAGTTAATTCTGAGCTCAAAACTAATTATATGATGTTTTTATCTCTCCACAATTATGAAGGATCATTTGCTACAGAATCAAAACTGCTACCTCATTTAAAACAGTACATTGTACTTTGATACCTCATATGAAATTGCCTTCAGACATATATTGCTCTGCCTCAGTGGTGCTTTTATTAAACTCTCAAATAGCACTGTAATGAATTCACACAGAAATATGAATATGACCTGATAGAATTGTGTATTCCTTTAAGCTTCTCAATTGTCATGGGTATTGGCTTGTTTTGCAGGTTCACCAAGAACTTGTCCCCTGACAAGATCAACATCAGCACCCTGAAGGGGGAGGGGGAGCTGTCCAACCTGGAATTGAACGAGGCTGTCCTGATGGACCTCATGGACCTGCCCACCTGGATGAAGCTGAACAAGGCCGTCTGTAACAAAGTTGCCATCAAGGTACATCCCACACCAACATTTGCCCCTGAAATTTAAACACCTCAGAGGCTGTTTCCTTTCACAAAAGAATGATTTTTGTGCCACCTGCTGTAAGCAGAGGTGACACATAGGGATCACTTTTCTGTCGACCCTCTGTCCATCTGTCTGTATGTCACACTTTTTCCAGGCTTCAGTAGGTGACGTGTTCCAGAGAACACTCTTGTTTTTGTAATGTCATATTTTCCCTTAGAAATGGAAGAACATATTTCTAGTTCTTGCCATGCTTGACACATAATATAACCTTTCTATATATACTTTTTTCATGAATCTTGAAATGATAATTTTTTTTGGAAGTTGGAATAACTGTTCAAATTATCAAATCAAAAATAATCTAAAGAAATATGGATTTGTACTCTCGTGATCTTTTTTTTCAAACAAAATTGTGACAAATAAAAATTAGGGAATTATCAATTAAGTATTATATTTAAACAATTCTGACATTAATTCTGACATTATACACATGTATGTATGATTATTACTCTTGGAGACATTCTGATTCATCTTTTCATGAAATAAAATCACACTACAGTTTCATGTATCAGAAGTTATTTAATTTTGTCAAACTTGGAAATATTTGAAAAAAAAAAAATTCAACATATTTTCAATTGACCCATATTATGAACAAAAATAACCCCTTATACTTAAGTATTACCCGATACAAACATGGCATGGAATGTGAATATGGAAGACACAGATTATTGCATGGGTTTTTCATTCATACCACCTGTGATTGATTATGATACTGCGCCAGTCTGACAGAGTATGGAGCTACAGTACACTGCTGGATTTCCGCCTGTCTCCGTTTGAAAGGTGTTTAATCTGTGATATTGTATGATATGCTGATATATGTAAATGTGTGGGGCATTCTTTCTGTTCTGTTTTCTCCTGATAAAACGTCTACATATGTCACAACACTGACCTTTCCTCAGTACTAGGGACAACATCTGTTGCTGAAATACTCCGATATCTCTCTAAGTCTGCAAATCATAGAAACAATCTGACTACCAGTATAAATAAAAATTGGACTAAACTGAGGATAGGTGATGTGGTTTTCTTTTGACGATTAAAGTGTATAAAGTGCAGAAATGGCGGCTAAGTCTGTCCACCTAAGAATCAGGAGGCCATAAATTTGATTCTTACTGCAATATACCATCGTCATTTAAGAGGGTAGTTTTTTTCTCATTGTACAAGGGTACAATTCCAGGACAGGTGGCTCAGTATCAGAATAATGTGACTGAGTGTAGTGTCATGGAACTTGTCTTTGGCATGATGCTACATGTAGTAGAGGTATAAAATGGCATTTGTACTATCTTGCCATAGGCTAGCTTTTGTGGTGATGTGGTAGAGGGCAGATTTGCATACCGAAGGTACTATAAGTTTGATTCCAGCTTGAGGCAGTAGGATTTTACTTAGTAAAATATAGTGTCTCAAATGACTGAACGTGTTGGCAGAACTTAAAAATCAACCAAGAAAGTTGATGAACAATATGTAAGTAAGGTGTCAGCCTTTAGAGTTAGAAGTAATTTGTTCTGTACTTTTAGTGACATACCAATGTTTTTTAAAATTGCGGAGGACTAGTGTTGGCTGGGTGTATCATCATGTGTCTTGTTTATCATAATAGGGAGTATGATATCTGTCTCATATCATTTAACCTCATATAGACTTGGCACTTATTAATGGCAGACAAAGCATGTCTAATCAGAGTCTCCTTTGTTTACTTATATAATAGTGTAGCTCGGATTCTATACGGTCTGCACAGTTAAGAAAAATCCATTGTTTCATATACCATCTAAACTTTAAAATTCAGTAACTTTGTATTCATCAAGTCATAGTGTGTGTATGAATATTGTTGAAAGAATGGGAAAAACATACTAACAAACAAAATGTAAGATATCTGCCATGAATTGACCATACTTAATTGTTGTGTCACCAGCAGTAAGCAGAGGTCACGACTCATAGGGATCACTTCTCCGTTATCTGTCCATCGTCTGTCATTATACTTGTCACACTTTTTCTTCACTTTTTAGCAGGTGACACACATGTTTCAAGGAACACCTTTGCTTACGATAAAATTACCCATAGCTGCATAATTACAACTATGGTTTAATCAACCTTTTTGACTCAGCAATTAACTATACTGTTAGACCTCTAAGTTGTTTTATTCCATTGGATGAAATTAATAAACATGATTATCATTTTTTACAAAACAAAGACATTGGTTATTATGTAACATTGTAACACTGTGTTCACTGAAACAGGATACAATGTTTTTATATGATATGTCATATAAAAATGAAGTAAGGTAGCATGTAGATGTGAAATATATCACTCAGTCAATGATTAAAAATCGTCCATTCTTAGAAATTATATCCCTTCTTATTGCAAGTTTTTTATGCCTCTTCTTTAGCAAACTAGATGAATTTTCATGACTTAAAAAAAGGCATACATTTTATTGCCTCAGTTCTTTCGAGATAATATCAGTATACAATATTCATATATATTCATGTTTAATATATTGGCAGATTGTTCCCTGCATTCTAAGATATATTCTGCACACAGTATTAAACAAAGTTCTCGTCAGTAACTCTCATAAAATACTCATAAAATACTCCCACATTCTTAAATCAGTGGGCGGACACATGGATGTTGGGAAAGGCTAATTTGGAATCTTATTGTCATGTCCGTGGTGTGCTCTCATCAATTATCAATATGCACTCCTTCCAGGCCCGGCATAGTCGATGTGCCACATTTGGTCTGGAAAGGTAATAGAATTCCTTGAGAACTGGCTAAAAAGGCATTATTGGATTTTTTTCAAGCTGTAGTTAACAAATGAAACTACTCTTTTATATCTATACTGCATGGATACCAATATAACACAGTTCAAACCATGGACAAGTGCAGTATGATGCAGTACTTAGTTTGCACTCCTACATCGATAGGCAGATAGGCTGGTGTGAACTTTTTATGTCTTGTGCATTGAGATATTTTGAAACAACTTGGTACAATTGTTCTGTATAAAAAGACTGTGTGGAGGAGCAGGATTTAGGTGCATCCATTATAACTATTTGTTAAGGTCAAGGTTACACTTATTGTTTTACAATTGTTCAACATGATAATACAGTGTGCAGGCTCATGACACAGACCCATATCTCAAAGGTCAAGGTCACACTCCGAGGTTGAAAATAAAAAATTGGTACAGTAGGGTGTAGCTTATCATTCTTTTGGATGATTTTAATGTTATTATTCAAAGTGGAAAAATATAAAGCTGCCAGGGATGGGGCTATTTTATCTTTTATGTAGTGTATATAGTGAATACTTTAAAAATCGTCTTCTCTTAAATTTTTGGCAAAATTTCAAGATATTTTTTGTCACAGAGGTTCTCGACCAAGATAGCCACTCTAGGTGGAGCTAATTTGCTAAATTGCTGTCAGTATGATAGTGAAATTGTACTTTTTAGCTCACATGAGCACAACGTGCTCAAGGTGAGCTTTTCTGATCGCCTTTTGTCCGGCGTCCGTCGTCCGTGCGTCCGTGCGTGCGTCCGGCGTCAACAATTGCTTCAAACAACATCTCCTCCTAAATGGCTTGGCCAATTTGAAAAATATTTTGCAGGAATGTTCCTTGGATGAAGCTCTACTAAAGTTGTATAAATGGTTCTGGTCCATCGCATAATTAGGTCACAGGAGCTAAAAATAGATTTTAAAAATGAAAATTTAAAAAATCTTCTTCTCTGAAACCACAAGGCCTAGCCTTTTGATTTTTGGTATGTAGCATGATCTTATGACTGTCTACCAGGATTGTACAAATTATGACCCTGGGGTCAAAATTGGCCCCGCCCCAGGGGTCACTTGATTTCACATAGGCTAATATAGGAAAAACTTGAAAAAAATCTTCTTCTCCGAAACCACAAGGCCTAGCCTTTAGATTTTTGATATGTAGCATCATCTTATGGGCCACTACCAAGATTGTACAAATCATAGCCCTATGGTGATAAATGACCCCGCACCAGGGGTCACTTGTTTTACATAGAGTTATATAGGAAAATCTTAAAAAATCTTCTTCCATGAATGCATAAGGCCTAGAGCTTAGATATTTGGTATGAAGCATCATCTTATGGGCCACTACCAAAATTGTACAAATCATAGCCCTATGGTGATAAATGACCCCGCACCAGGGGTCACTTGTTTTACATAGAGTTATATAGGAAAATCTTAAAAAATCTTCTTCCATGAATGCATAAGGCCTAGAGCTTAGATATTTGGTATGAAGCATCATCTTATGGGCCACTACCAAGATTGTACAAATCATAGCCCTATGGTGATAAATGACCCCGCACCAGGGGTCACTTGTTTTACATAGAGTTATATAGGAAAATCTTAAAAAATCTTCTTCTATGAATCCATAAGGCCTAGAGCTTAGATATTTGGTATGTAGCATCATCTTATGGGCCACTACCAAGATTGTACAAATCATAGCTTATGGTGATAAATGACCCCGCACCAGGGGTCACTTGTTTTACACAGAGTTACATAGGAAAATCTTAAAAAATCTTCTTCCATGAATGCATAAGGCCTAGAGCTTAGATACTTGGTATGAAGCATCATCTTATGGGCCACTACCAAGATTGTACAAATCATAGCCCTATGGTGATAAATGACCCCGCACCAGGGGTCACTTGTTTTACACAGAGTTATATAGGAAAATCTTAAAAAATCTTCTTCTATGAATCCATAAGGCCTAGAGCTTAGATATTTGGTATGTAGCATCATCTTATGGGCCACTACCAAGATTGTACAAATCATAGCCCTATGTTGATAAATGACCCCACACCAGGGGTCACTTGTTTTACATAGAGTTAAATAGGAAAATCTTAAAAAATCTTCTTCTATGAATCAATAAGGCCTAGAGCTAAGATTTTTGGTATGTAGTAGCATCTAATGGTTCATTACAAAGATTTTCAAAGTCTTGGCCCTACGGTGATAAATGACCCTGCGCCCAAGTCTTCTCTGAAACCATATGGCCCATTGCTTAGATATTTGGTGTGTAGTATTGTCAGGGGTAAAATGTTTTAGATTGAGTTATATCAGAATCCTTGTCTGTTTAAAAACCTTGACATCAGTTGAAGCAATGGTACTCAGGTGAGCGATTCAGGGCCATCATGGCCCTCTTGTTTCTTTATACTGTAAAATGTGAATATTGCTTGGAGTCATCAATTTGGCTTGTTAACACTCTGGGCCTTTCCAAAAATCTTACAAGTTAATTTTGGACATGTGGGGTCAAAAAGTAGGTCATGAGGTCAAATCTTAGAAAAACCTTGTTAACACTCTAGAGGCCACATTTTTGGCCCAATCTTCATGAAACTTGGTCAGAATGTTTGTTTCCATAAAATCTTGGAAAAGTTTGAATTTGGGTCATGTGGGGTCAAAAAGTAGGTCATGATGTCAAATTTAGATAAACCTTGTTAACACTCTAGAGGCCACATTTTTTGCCATATCTTTATGAAACTTGGTTGGAATATTTGTTTCCATAATATCTTGGACAAGTTCGAAGTTGGGTCATGTGGGATCAAAAAGTAGGTCCATATGAAAAATCCAACATATGTTGCTCATTATAATCAGTTGAGCGATTCAGGGTCATCATGGCCCTTTTGTTTTTCATTTATTCATCTTTCTGTATTGCCTGTTGTATTTTAAAACTGAATATGAAATAAAAGTGTATTGAAGATACATTATTACACTTAAATTTTCGGAACAAATCTAAGAACTATATGAAACTGGACTGCATTATTTCTCTCTGAAAAGTATAGGATCATTCTCAGGCCTTTTTTCAGGGATATCCATGGGATCAGACTTATTCCCCATAAAAAATTGTGTTTCCCAAATTTGGCTAAAAAAAAAATCCCATTTGGGCTGAAATTTAGATCAACAGTTTTTTTTCGAAACAGGTTGTACCTGGTGAGTGCCAAAGAATTTACTACAAACTTTGGCAGGTCTCAGAAATAACAAAAATGATTTTAAAAAAATGGTGGGGGAAAAAAAGCAAGCTAAATAAGTGAATTTGATACCCAAAATTCTTCCCAAATAATTTTCATGTGAAAAAAATCCCATTTTCGCAATTCCCAAAATGGCCAGAAAAAGGCCTGATTCTGCATTATGAAATAGTTAAAGGCAACTTTAAACATAACTTAAGTTGCTTATTTTGGAACATCTTTGCTCTATGATGTATGCTGTCAAAATTAGACTTTATGTCACCATCAGACTTGCAAATCGCATAAATTACTTCATTATGGAATTTCGCTTCAGATGAAATAGTCACATATTTTTTCCTTGGAGATGTTGATAAGACACAGTGTATAGTAGACTGTTTGTCAACATATTTATTCCAAGACATTGTGATGTTGACAAGAGTGACACTGGAAGTCTAGCAGTATTCATCTACTATAATGTGGGTTGACAGAAATAGGCTTTAGGGACTCATGAAACAAGCTTATATGGTTTTTACGTTAGGCGTAATAAAAAAGTTACTTGTTTCCACTTACTCGACCGACCCTAAACTTTTTTTGCGTAGAATTTGTGTTATTTCAGTTGCAAAATGCTGTTTTTTGTCAATTCCTCTAAAAAATAAGGTAAAAATGCAAAAAAGTTATTAAAAAAAAAAGTTCAGACAACCTATCGACCCTATTTTTTCATAGATGATAGTGGAAACAAACAACTTTTTTTTTTCCGCCTTATTGTACAAGTGTTTAAACAGCTCATTCACACAGATGGTCACTGATAAGAATTTGATTTTTATCTATCAGTGTGTATTGCGACTATCAGTACCCATCTACAGAGTATCAGATACTTGGTTCCCCAATGTATTCAATATTGAAATATGCAATATTGAAAATACATATGTACAGATTTTGTTCTTGCAATTTCTTACACACAAAATTATACAGTCCTTTATTACAGTATATGTAACATTTTCCTTGTACAATTTACACTGATGGGGACAGATGATTTATTGTTGGTTAGTGTGGTTTTGGTAGAGAGGTGGGAGTGGTCTGGAGTCAAAATCAGAGATTTGATTTATATATTTGTTCAGTCATTAAAATGGCGTAGTGGTTTTGAACTCGCTGACATATACCTCAGTCCCATTACTCGCACAAACTGTCTACAATCAAGTTTATTTTTTTTAAAGACAAAAATTGACTTTTTCATACAAGGTCCGTGCAAGTATTGGTAACTCTTGCAATAATCTTAGATATTTTGGTTACTCCTACGAGACCTCGGAAGGTTTTAACTCGAGTTAGAAGCTTCCAAGCCCTCTTGTGATTCAATTTTTTTTTGAGGTTGTAAAAAGTTTGTATCGTGGGATGGTAACAGTCTTGAGAATCTTATACCAGACATGTACGAGGCTCAAACAACATTATGAGTGATGAAAACAATTTTAAGAGCCTCGTAAGAGTTGTCTACTGGTATTTTACAAGCTCCTTGTGAGTTTTTTTCAGATTTCTTACCTCATATTGCAATTTCCTGCTTTAGCAAGCATATTAGTCCTGTATTTATTGTAACCACAAACAAAAGTAAATGAGAGCCTGTACAAATTTTGCAAATGTCTAGGAGCATCCATAATTAATTTATTTCATGATTTCTACGGACATCACACAAGTAATCTGACTGAAGCATTACTTTCACTTAGCCTTTAACTGGTGTGGGTTAAGGTCACTTTTGTTCTATTGTTGGTTCTACCTGTATATCCTTTATGCACTCAACCTTGGCTTGTTTGGCAAAAAGTATTTGATGGTGAGTTTTTGAAAATGCATGTACATAATAAAGTACAACATTAGACAAAAACTGGAATACCAGGATCAGTTTCCTAACCAAAACTCCTAATAGCGAGTGATCTGTGTATGCTGCCCAGTGACTCAGTCTGTAAAGTACTTGCCCAGTAAGTTTGGGGTACCAGTTTAGACTTCGAGTCCAGCTATACTTCTTTGTCAAACCCGGCCTGTGGCAGCTTGACTTAGTCGTCGGTGTGTGTTTGTGCATCTCATCGTCCAGATTTGCTTGTCAAGGTCAAGATCAAACTTAGAGGTGAAATGTCATGGTGCTTACAATGTATAGATACTCATGTCCAATCCATACCTTCCTCATGTATGGATGTGGCTACATATATCCTGTGACACAAAAAAAAAAATCCATGGTGTATGTCATTTCCCTTTAAATGAGAGACCAAAGTGGGAAGAAAATTGGTCCAAAGGAATTTCAGAGACATGCTTTAATGTAGCAGATTATTATACAGTAATAGTACAGCTGCATTATAGTGATGCAAATGGTTTTCTGGTTTAATACTGTGCTATAGCTGATAATAAATCTGCATGAAAATTCAACTTAAGTCAACTAAACAAATTTGGGGTTCAGTCTTGATCCTGTTGTTATATAGACTTATAACAGAACACATTATGATAGATTAACACTGTATATGGTGCCCTGCTGATTTCAGTTTTATAACCATTTCTTATCTATTTTCAGGTCCAGTGGACGAAATTAAAGTCACAACCCATTTCCTTGGTAAGTATCTTTAAGAGTCTCTTGAGTGTGGCAGCCTAATTGCCATGTTTAATTGTGTCAGCAGCCATTCACAATTCTCATCTGTAATAAGGAGATGCCTCTGCATCAGCTTTAGATGGAGCGTCGGAGGATTAT
>CM037790.1:20553820-20603820 GCA_021229015.1 Solen grandis | reverse complement strand
AAACTACTACGATAAGTGACTATGTCGAATCGTAGGTTGTGCGGAAAATGACAACGGTTAAGTGAAGAATTGCGAAAATTTATGACTTGATTGGACGATCATACAGACAAATGAAAATTTGAATATTGTCAATGATTCAATTAATAAAAGTTGAAAACGGGATGCAAACTTCTTTTATGAGTAAAAAAAACGTGGACGCAGACTGATTGTTTTAATTTTGCTATAAGCATCCCATTGACATCTTTTCCTCGATCCACTGATAAACGGCCTTGCCATTCTTTGTTGAAAAGTTTGATATGTTGAGAAATCGGATAAATTAAATACTGATTTATAACAAAATTTAAATATCCTATGTGATGCACGCGTATATTCTTATTGTACATAGAACTATTCAAGCATTTCATTTAGTAACTAACTGTTCACTAAGTAAAACTAAGTCGTACAGAATTGGGAGAGGTTGTGATGAAAAACCAAATATTATGGATATTTAAAAACTCGATTTTTTTTCAGTTTAAAGTTTAAATGTATTATAATCAGCTAGATACCATGTTTCATAATGACAACAATATCTGGAAACATTCTAGAAATATCCGTCCTATTCTGTTTACATCTGCTTGCTGCTTGACCATCACCTCCAGATGCTATTTATTTAATACTGTTTTGTTTTTGTTTTTTTGTTGTGTTTTTTTCAAATGTTTAACACCATCCTCTATTATCGCACATTGGGGCCATGTAATTGCCAATTCGCTGAAATACATACACACGACAGGCTGTCATGGCCCATTGTTTATTGGCCAATGTTCAAATCCCGTTCGGGTAACATAATTTCTAGACCTTTCCCATACACACTGTACGACTACTATCCACTGGTCGTCGAGGGGGTAAATTATTTCAGCGAATAACATAGTGAAGCTGAAATAATAAGAACAGGAGGTTCACAGCAAGGTGTCTTTGTTGCAGCTATACTGTTACAAGGACAAGAGATGGCCCTAGCCGTTCCAAAAGAAAAGGCCGAACAATTCTTTAACGAGTGTGATAGCACAAGCGATGGAAATGTCAATGTGCAAGAACTTGGGAATAGAATTCTTCATGACTACCCGGATGTGGCAAGTTCAAAGATTTTTGTAAGTACCGGTAATACCACCAGTTTTTATCCAAGAATAATCCACGCAAAAACTTTTTTCTAAAATGCTGCATATTAAACATATTTCATCAAATATACACCATCGCTTCAATGAATTTGCAGCCTGAAGGTTAAGGCGTGCAAAAAGATTAGTTTCTTTTTATTTTTTTTGAGGAATGAAGTTTTATATTCTTATTCAAAGTTTATCAATAATAAGTCTAAAGTGTTTTTGCTGAAACCGAATAATAGCCATTGATAGGTAAGTCGGTTTGAGACCATTTGAAATATTTTTATGTTAAAATATGAGAAGAGATCAAGTATAAGTTGTCGCCCGATGTAAAGATGCAAGCTCGGTAGACCGACATCATAGAAGTAGCTGCATATGGGTATGGTTTTAATATTATTTGAAGAAAACATCATGTTGTGTAAACTCTTGCTCTTAATAATGGTCCCAAATAAAAGTATACATAAGTTGAGATCATTTGCAGAACCATTTGGCGTACACCGATACGCCACCCTTTTGGGAATAAATTACAACATATCTTTATTCATTTTATTTTTCATTCTTATATATTTTCTCAATGGTATGGAGCTGGTTAAATTGTAATCCATATTTGTACACCTTCAGCAAATGTTCCTAGACTCCGACAAAGATGAAAACGCAGATATTAGCCGAGAGGAATTCCTGGACGAGGTCTGCGCCAAGGCCAGGGAGTAAGTCTAATGTTTCCTTTAACCCTTTTTCTCCAAGTACTTAAAGTAATCCATCCATCATTAAATTGTGATCATGGTCCATCAAGTAATCACGGGAATCTTGTTTGTTGGGTTTAACATCCCACCGACAGTATTTCAGTCATTTGGAGACGATGTCTACTTGAGACAGATATAGTGCTGCCACACTGCTGTATCACGCCGTAGACATGTGGCATGATACACATGATGCCCCTGTGAAAGTTATTACTTAAAATGTTTTATTTCAATTAAGCGATGTTTGAGCCAAAACATTTTGTTTCTAATTAGCGCATTGCGTTAACTTTTCAACGATTTCGAATTATTTGACCATTTCCCTATCATTTTCCAAGCAGAAAATAACTGACACTGCTATATGTAAATAGATCATTTGCACATGCTTTCCAGCAAATCAATCATTGAGCTTTTTGATGACGTCGATACAGACAAAAGCGGGTACATCACGAAGGAGGAACTGACCGCTCTTCTCGACAAGAAGGGTATTTAGAATCAAACTTATCTTTATGTTGACAAGAGAATAATTGTTCCTGGTTGGACCAGGACCCTAATTTATTAAAATGATAAGTCTGTATTTAAGA
Source organism: Solen grandis (assembly GCA_021229015.1). Taxonomy (NCBI): domain Eukaryota; kingdom Metazoa; phylum Mollusca; class Bivalvia; order Adapedonta; family Solenidae; genus Solen; species Solen grandis. The sequence continues at coordinate 20,601,369 of CM037790.1, read as the reverse complement.
TCCAGACCAAGAAGAGCCAATTTTCAAATTGATGTCTTACTAAGTCTGTATATTTTTTCAATGTCATGGTATTTTTTCCAGATTGTATCGAGATTCGTACATTCATTTATTATAAAAGAAGAAATTGACTTCTTTCAATTTAGAATTTTCAGAGTCTGTTAAAATGTAGGCTCGGTCGGTTTAGGAATAAGGGCCTGGAAGGTCATGAAAATAAGGGCCCGGAAGGTCATGAAAATAAGGGCCTGGAAGGTCATGAAAATAAGGGCCCGGATGTTCATGAAAATAAATCATCAGTCAATAAACACGATCCATTGAATACGACAAAAGCTGACAAAAATGTATAAAAATGATTTAAATGGATTTACAAGGAATATATATGGTTTATAATTTAACAAAAACAAAAAACAACAAAAAAAACAACAACGTATGTTATCTTAAATTTGAGTCTAACCAAATGCAATAGACCATTTCACCAGAGGATTGGCAATACCAGGTATAGTTCGCTAATTTAAATTGACCATTCAATGACTGGGGAAAAGTCTCAAATGTATGTTTACAAGTTTATTATTACACTTAGCACATATACGAGGGGTTATCCAAAACTACGCGGAATCTTAACGTAGCATGAAAACCATTTGGAATATTAGCCAGGTAGTTTGATATGTCGTTTTGGAACATATAATTAAATAACTCTAAAATTCTCGTGAATATATTTTATACAAAATAAGAATATATGATGTTACAACAACATATCATCGCGCTTCTGGCGCAGTCTATAAATACGACGTCAATGTCAATTTTTTTTTGGTCATAATTAGAAACGTCAAATATATGAATGAGATGCCTCGCGTTGTTTACTGTTTCTCAAAATAATTACTGTTAGCTTCTATACATCGCTTATGACGATTAACCAAGTGCTCGTATACATGTTAATGAACCACTAAGGCCCGAATCAGCTGTGTTCTGACTCGAACTGTTTTCCTGCAATTTGCCTTTAATTTTTCAGTCGAAACTATATTATCATTTCATTATCATTTATTATGATTACTATTATTGATAGAATTATAATTATAATAATATTTATTATTGTTGCTGTTTTTTTATTTATCATAATTAATAACAATGATTTGTATGGTTGAGGTGTAATACCCGGGCATATAGCGAAGTCCATAGAACAAGATTCGGGGAATATAGAGGATGGGGTAATATCACTAGCTCCACCAGCGACAACTAGAGGTGCATGTCGGGAGCTGTGTGCGCAAGGGGTTTGTTCTCACGAGGTAAAAAAGTGACTGATTGGAAGTCCGTACCTCCTCTTGTCCAACGCGCAGACGAGATCACTTCTATCCCTGTTGAGGCATGTCTTGTCGTCAATTAACTTTACGTTGATTATCATCCTCCGCCCTCGCCCTGTGTTTTCTAGCATGTCTTCTCGGCCCTCGGTGAATATACTGTGCCTATTAAATACGAAATATCGTAAAACTGTTTTCCTCAGGTTGGCTTGCCTCATGTTTACAATTTTTTGAGTTGGTGTTATGTCGAGATTATGGCAGTGCATGATAATGGCGCGATTATCAATTTTCGCCGTCCGTCATTTTCGTACGTTTTCACTAAATAGATACCGCATTATTGTTAACGTATGGATTTGCCGTACATTCACGAACATGACGCTAGAAAAGAAAACAATTGACGTATTTGACGTAATTGAACAAACTGATGTTGTTTCGAGGAATTTTGTCACCAAATTTAAGTTTTGTACTGAATTTGAATTTAATTTTGGTTTTAATTTTTAGGTTGCGCCGCTAATCGCTTGTATATGTTTTTCGTAACACCATAAAACACCATTTAATTATTCTGCATCGCATTTTAACTTGAAGCATTTTCTGAGAATACATCAAAATTATTAAGTATAAAAAAATCAGTATGATTGATTTTATTTAGAAAATCCACGTGTTTTTGGATAACCCCTCGTACATGTGATATATGGTATAATAAAGCATACTTATAACTAAACAATAAGTGGAATTATCCTTTCCTTTTCGGAGTGAAATGGTATATACCGCTTCGGATTTTCACGACCAAGCAACCCCGCTTTTTACCAGAGCATTATACATTGTTAACAAAGATGTACATTTATTTATTTATTTATTTATTTACTTTGCAGACTGCGTTGACCGTAAAGTGATGGAGGCATTGTTTGACGCAACCGACTCGGACGACTCTGGTTCCATCAGTATAGACGAACTGAAGTCCGCCATGTTCTCCAAATATTAGACATGCGCACTAGAGCGGATTGTACCTCAAACTGACCAATTGCGTTACTGCTTCCGGTTTACGTGGCCATGCATAACAAGCCACTTTTTAATTTATAATAACTAAGTCAATAAAAAAGACATAAAGCTACTTGTTTTTCATTCTAAGGCGTAATAAAAAAGTTATTTGTTTCCACTAACCCGACCAACCCCATTTTTTGTACCGACCCTAGACTTTTTTTCCGTAGTTTTCGGGCTATTACGGTTGGAAAACGCTATTTCTCGTTAATTTCTCTTAAAAAAAATAAGGTAAAAATGGGAAAAGTTAAAAATAAAAAAAATTTAGCCGACCTACCAACCCTATTTTTTTCGGATATGTTAGTGGAAACAAACAACTTTTTTTTCGCCTATTTTTTTGTATGGTATAAAGTACAATAAAACTATAATAAAATATAGAGGACAAGAAACAGTTTTAACTCTAAGACCATAATCAAATCAAGAATGTTACATTTTGTGTTCTTCGAACAGATATAAAGCACTGTATAGCATGTTCATTAGAAGAAGTTTTGAAATTATCATAGTGTAACTACATAATGCTATATAAATAGCTTTCTTTGCGGAAGATAATCACGTGACAAAAACGTGTTGAATAAAATTCCAGTCGATCGTCAGTAGGAGTTTGTTCCATGTATACGTGACATCTTGTGTGGTATTATTTTGAGTGGTTAACTGTAATACAAATAAAATTTATATTTGATAATTTCACAGTGGAAATAACAAAACTATGAATAAACTCTTTCCAACATTAAAATAAAATATTTATTTTTTTTGTCGTGGAAGATGCAATATTTCATCTCGTGAACTTCGATGATTGTATTCTCACTTGTGGCTACGCCAGTCGCGAAATATTACAATTTTCGAAATTCACTCGATGAAATTCCACAAAAATGTTCTATATACGTATAACCAGAGTCTCCGTGTTACCTTAAGGAATCAATAAAGAAGCAAACAAATCAAGAATTAAATCAAAGAAAACGATGAGTTATTGAACAGGGTGAGGTATGGATAGCAATATAAAATAGTATGCATTAAAAAGAATTTATCTTGATTTCATTGCAACTCTTTTTCCTTCAATAGTGTTTAATCACGTGATTATGTAATCGTACAATTAAACAAACGCACTTATTAAATGGTCTAATAATGCTAATATATTTTAATGACATGATCTATTTTAGAATATTCTTAACAGTAAGCAGCAGAAATAAATTCATGACTTTCTCCAGTTGTAATTTCCGTGACATTCATTTTAGTGAAAGAGAAGACCGTGAAAAAGACTCATCATTCTCTATGACCTTGATGAGGACTGTATGTGACCATTACTACTGGAAGAATCTTATTATTCGTGTTATGGATAAAGCGATGTCGTCGTATCCCGATTTAAATGTTAACATCTTATTATTGATAGCCAGATGTCCTAATTAGCGTAGCTTTAGTCTTCAGAACATGTGTCTTTATGAGAAAATAAATATGATATAATAATATCTGTTCTTTTACTATAATTCCTTTATTATTCATTAATATTAGGGAAGGGGAGAGCGAAAGATCGAGCGAGAGAGTGGACGTGCTTGGCGAGATGCCGCAACCAGCTTTGTATGGAATTTTTGTTTATTTATGTAGATTTCACAGATTTATATTTTATTATCTCCCAAAAGGCTACCAAATTCAAGTATCCACAACTATCTATGTATGTGCCTTGTACAGTGTTGTGTTCGCTTGTTGGGTTAAAGTACAGTATTTCAGTCATTTGGAGATTCTAATTCAGACGATGCTGCCACATCACAGTATCACACTGTTGATTGTGGTATGACCCTGAAACTAGCCTGTATATATGAGCACTGAGCGACAAGCAGGGAGCTACCAGCACTATCGGTATGTCGCGGTCTGGGTTAAAAGAATGAACTAAATAACTGTCAACGAAAAATTCTGCAATAACGTGTCCTCCTGATGTCGGGCTACATAATGGCTCCGTCACGACAGCACGAAAAATAAATATTTGTCGCGTCGCGATGATGTTAAGTGATTCTTATAGGCTTTAACGAAAGCGCTTTTTGTGTCCGCGCTCTAGAATGTCGTGCTGCCACGACCGCGTGTCCAAGTGAAACAAGACAAACAGCACTTGTAGAAAAGGATAGGGGTTATCTTTTAACCAGGACAGTCTTATTGCACTGAAAAACGATTCTAAAGGATACAAATTATTATGCTTAATCCTAACCCCATCGGACGACGGTACGACAAGTGCTGCTTGTCATTGTTTCTCTTAGGAGCACAGTCGTGTAGCGACAAAAAAGGGCGCTACTCTATGCCATTTAATTATTGTATCTTGGGCCTGATTTTGCCGCGACTTCTCAAAGGAGCTAACAATTTGGCGCGCGGACATGATAAAAATGTGTATATTCACGTTGTCGCGCTCTTGCAAGCGCAACATCACGAGGACGTACCATGGCATACAAGTGTGACTTATTGTGTTTTTGTGTATCTGTGTGATATAGTGACGGAAGTATGCCTACTTTAAAAGTAATTAACATTTATACTTTTATTTAATGTAACTTATATATTCCTAAAGACACTTTATGTATAACTCTCAAAACCCTATCAAAACAACCAAAATAATTGCTCTCAGCATTTTACAGAAACAAATATTGAATCAAATATTGAGAAACGTTTAAATTATTGCGCATGATCAATTCTGAATACCTTGTCCATTTCTGCAAACTGAGATATCTACTGGGTTTAACCAGGAATACGAGCAAGGATTGGTAGACCAGTTGGCCTTATATTTTGTGAAAAACTGGAATCAGCAAAGTGATAGATTTGCGGTGTGGGCCTAAAACTGTCAGAAACTGGCGGTTATGTCCCATATATTGAGCTTTTTTTTTTATCTGAACACCGTTGCCATGGTAACCCACGAATGTTTGTCATAGAAGCTCAGAAGCAGTATGATGTTAACAAAAATAGAAAAAAACAAAAATGTTACGGGCGTCATCCACGCAGGTTGTTTGCCCTCTAACTCAAACCAACGTAAACAGATCCTTACATCTTTACCAAACTTGGCCACAATAGGTATGGGTACAGTATACTGGCAAAGTTTAAAACAGTCAGAAAATCCCCAAAACTATAAAGTTACGGACCTTGAATTGATGAAAAATTACAAAATTTACAGTGTCCACTATGTAACTCTAACAATTGGCAGCCGATATTTACCAAAGTTGGACACAATGTATAAGGGAATGTTTCGACCAAGACCGATAACCTGCCAGATTGTCCCAGACAAACACTTATGCCAAACAAATAAAATTCCACTGATCCTTTGCCATGTTTAAGTTTGGAGAAGCAAATTGGCATGGACTTTTAACCTTTGACCTCTGAGTATGACCTTGAACTTTTGAGCTAGCACGCCACACTTTTAACAAGGTTAACCGTTACATACCCCCGCCCCCACTAACAACGGGAATAATACAGGACCTAAATCTTGTGGGTGGAAAGTATTTTATGTTTGTTTGTTTTTTTTTGTTGGTGGTGTATTTGCCTTAGTGAGACTTAAATAGTGCTGTCTCACTACAAAAAAAATCGTCAAAAATAAATCACATTGTCCTTAACAACCACTTCTGATGGAGACAAATGGCATTATATCAAACCAAGAACATATTATCCTAACATTAGACCAACCACTATTAACACAGGTTTAACTGTATACCAATATTAAGTACAGGTGACTATAAAATACAGTTTTAACTGTATACCAATATAAAGTGCAGGTGTCTATAAATACAGTTTTAACTTCATACTAATATAAAGGATAGAGGACTATAATAATGCAGGTTTAAATGCATACCAATATAAAGTACAGGGGACTATTAATGCAGGTTTAAATGCATACCAATATAAAGTACATGGGACTATTCATGCAGGTTTAACTGCATACCAATATAAAGTACAGGGGACTATTAATGCATGTTTAAATGCATACCAATATAAAGTACATGGGACTATTCATGCAGGTTTAACTGCATACCAATATAAAGTACAGGGGACTATTAATGCAGGTTTAACTGCATACCAATATAAAGTACAGGGGACTATTAATGCAGGCTTAACTGCATACCAATATAAAGTACAGGGGACTATTAATGCAGGTTTAACTGCATACCAATAAAAAGTACAGGGGACTATTAATGCAGGATTAACTGCATACCAATATAAGTACAGGGGACTATTAATGCAAGTTTAACTGCATACCAATATAAAAACAGGGGACTATTAATGCAGGATTAACTGCATACCAATATAAAGTACAGGGGACTTTTAATGCAGGTTTAACTGCATACCAATATAAAGTAAGGGGACTATTTTAATGCTGGTGTAACTGCATACCAATATAAAGTACAGGGGACTTTTAATGCAGGTTTAACTGCATACCAATATAAAGTACAGGGGACTATTAATGCAGGTTTAACTGCATACCAATATAAGGACAGGGGACTATTAATGCAGGATTAACTGCATACCAATATAAGTACAGGGGACTATTAATGCAAGTTTAACTGCATACCAATATAAGAACAGGGGACTATTAATGCAGGATTAACTGCATACCAATATAGTACAGGGGACTATTAATGCGGGTTTAACTGCATACCAATATAAAGTACAGGGGACTATTAATGCAGGTTTAACTCCATACCAATATAAGTACAGGGGACTATTAATGCAGGTTTAACTGCATACCAATATAAAGTACAGGGGACTATTAATGCAGGTTTAACTCCATACCAATATAAAGTACAGGGGACTATTAATGCAGGTTTAACTGCATACCAATATAAAGTACAGGGGACTATTAATGCAGGTTTAACTGCATACCAATATAAGTACAGGGAACCAATAATACAGGATTAACTGCATACCAATATAAAGTACCGGGGACTATTAATGCAGGTTTAAATGCATACCAATATAAAGTACAGTGGACTATTAATGCAGGTGTAACTGCATACCACTATAAGTACAGGGGACTATTAATGCAGGATTAACTGCATACCAATATAAAGAAAGTACAGTGGCACTTATAACCAGGTTTAACTGCATACCAATATAAAGTACAGAAGACTATTAATGCAGGTTTAACTGCATACCAATATAAGTACAGGGGACTATTAATGCAGGTTTAACTGCATACCAATATAAAGTACAGGGGACTATTAATGCAGTTTAATGCATACCAATATAAAGTACAGGGACTATTATGCAGGTTTAACTGCATACCAATATAAGTACAGGGGACTATTAATGCAGGTTTAACTGCATACCAATATAAAGTACAGGGGACTATTAATGCAGGTTTAACTGCATACCAATATAAAGTACAGGGGACTATTAATGCAGGTTTAACTGCATACCAATATAAAGTACAGGGGACTATTAATGCAGGATTAACTGCATACCAATATAAGTACAGGGGACTATTAATGCAGGTTTAACTGCATACCAATATAAAGTACAGGGGACTATTAATGCAGGTTTAACTGCATACCAATATAAAGTACAGGGGACTATTAATGCAGGTTTAACTGCATACCAATATAAAGTACAGGGGACTATTAATGCAGGTTTAACTGCATACCAATATAAAGTACAGGGGACTTTAATGCAGGTTTAACTGCATACCAATATAAAGTAAGGGGACTATTAATGCAGGTTTAATGCATACCAATATAAAGTACATGGGGACTATTAATGCAGGTTTAACTGCATACCAATATAAAGTACAGGGGACTATTAATGCAGGTTTAACTGCATACCAATATAAAGTACAGGGGACTATTAATGCAGGTTTAACTGCATACCAATATAAAGTACAGGGGACTATTAATGCAGGTTTAACTGCATACCAATATAAAGTACAGGGGACTATTAATGCGGGTTTAACTGCATACCAATATAAAGTACAGGGGACTATTAATGCAGGTTTAACTCCATACCAATATAAGTACAGGGGACTATTAATGCAGGTTTAACTGCATACCAATATAAAGTACAGGGGACTATTAATGCAGGTTTAACTGCATACCAATATAAAGTACAGGGGACTATTAATGCAGGTTTAACTGCATACCAATATAAAGTACAGGGGACTATTAATGCAGGTTTAACTGCATACCAATATAAAGTACAGAGGACTATTAATGCAGGTTTAACTGCATACCAATATAAAGTACTAGGGACGATTAATGCAGGTTTAACGGCATACCAATATAAAGTACCGAGGACTATTAATGCAGGTTTAACTGCATACCAATATAAAGTACCGGGGACTATTAATGCAGGTTTAACTGCATACCAATATAAAGTACCGGGGACTATTAATGCAGGTTTAACTCCATACCAATATAAAGTACAGGGGACTATTAATGCGGGTTTAACTGCATACCAATATAAAGTACAGGGGACTATTAATGCAGGTTTAACTGCATACCAATATAAAGTACAGGGGACTATTAATGCAGGTTTAACTGCATACCAATATAAGTACAGGGGACTATTTATACAGGTTTAACTGCATACCAATATAAAGTATAGGGGACTATTAATGCAGGTTTAACTGCATACATACCAATATAAAGTACAGGGGACTATAAATGCAGGTTTAACTCCATACCAATATAAAGTACAGAGGACTATTAATGCAGGTTTAACTCCATACCAATATAAGTACAGGGGACTATTAATGCAGGTTTAACTGCATACCAATATAAAGTACAGTGAACTATTAACAGGTTTAACTGCATACCAATATAAAGTACAGTGGACTATTAACAGGTTTAACTGCATACCAATATAAAGTACAGTGAACAATTAACAAAGGTTTAACTGCATACCAATATAAAGTACAGAGGACTATTAATGCAGGTTTATTTGCATACCAATATAAAGTACAGGGGACTATTAATGCAGGGTTAACTGCATACCAGTTTAAAGAACAGGGGACTATTAACCTAGATTTAACTGCATACCAATATAAAGTACAATTGACTATAAACAGAGTTTTAACTGTATACCAATATTTTTACCAAGTTTAACTGCATACCAATATAAAGTGCAGGTGATTATATAAACGCAGTTTTAACTGTAACCAATATTTTTAACACAGGTTTAACTGCATACCAATATAAGTACAGTTAAAGTAGAGGATGCAAACACTGCTAAAAGTAATGTGCAATATTTGCATTATCACAATTAGTTCTTGACTTTAGCAAATATCATACTCAATGTCAAAGTTAAACTATGCATCTTTATCTTGATACTTGGAAAGTACATTTCAGAAGTAACTTTTCTCTCATTTTCAAAGAAACAATAGAATGTGTACTTCAACATACCTTGAATTACTACATCACCAGCCTTGCGTAGAGTTAAGGGTAACAGTCACAACTGTTTTGCTTAGGTAGTTGCCTGATTGCAATCTATATGATATAATAAAACAGGGATGCAAATGCTCATGAAAGCGACTGTTACCAGTAACTGAATGCAGGGCATATATTTCATATCTGGTCACTCTATGGTTATATTTCTATGACTCTATTTCATCGAGAGTTATCAAAGTTTTGTTAATATTTACCAATACTTGGCTTAACAGTTCTACATATTATACAGAAACCAGACTAGAAGGGAAGATACATTAGCTGTAACTTTCCTTTTTTAAAAGTTATTTATTTATTCATTTAAATTATTTTTAACAATGTTCATAAATATAATGAATCTTTTAAAAACATACTGTCTGGAACATTTTATTAGTATAGATGTGGGACTTACTTCAAAATTTAAAATATTTTATTGTTGAAAATTAGGTAAAAAATATTAATTCAGAAAGAGCAGAAATACCTAAAATAAAATATGACATTTTACCATGTTACATGACCCCAAAGTACTTAAATACTTTTATAAATCATAAAAACTAAATACTTTTTTCTTTCTTCATATAATTTAAGTGATACAGAAATAATGGTCAGAGTAAAAAATAGGAAGAAAAGAAATTGGCCATAATGCAATTCGAACCCACAATTAACCCTCAGTTTCAAAGCAGTCGACACTAATTGATACTCTTCAACTGGAGTAATGCATTAGAGTATATTCATAGCAAATGTTTCCATTATTTTTAAATATTTAAATGTGTCACAACTGTATGACAGTGTGAAATAACTGGTTATTTTATATGCCATAATTATAATTTAATTAGGTTTGTGATTGGACTTCGAATAATATTTTCTCTTTAGACAATGAATGTTTAATGTAATTTGTTAAAAACGTTTGTATATTTGAGATTTTTTTTTTCTGAATTAGAATCCACTCTCAAAAACTTAACATTTCTTGTATTCAGTTACATGATTATTCATCTTTGAGAAACCCCGTCTCAACAATTCCTGGCTGAGTCCATTAACTAGGTAACAAAAGGTCCATGATGCCACTTGGATTCTAACCTATAACCACAGGACCTCGGGGCCATGAATCGACCAATTTTCCTATTATAAATCCAGTGCGTTCGAGGCATGCTGTACGAAAGCCATCATTAAATGTGATCATCTCATTACCTGTCCCTGCTGGGAGCGTATTTAGCATGCTGGACAGGATCAAATTATGTCTGGATGGGTACATACTGGTAATTTACATGTCAAATAAAAATACTTGCACCACACTCTATCCTTGACATTTTAAAGAATTTGTACCACCATATAACTGGATCCAGTCCTGTTTAGGATGTGTTTTAAGCAATATATTACATTCAAAAGAATGATGCTGTGTTGGCTGAATTTTCTTCAAATCTTAAGTGCTATAGCTGAACTTAAGATTAATCTTTTATGGTTGTTGCCAAAGTTTCCTGTGTTTCTCTGTAAATCTGTAATGTCCAGTTTTGTAGTCTGCTGTACATGTGATGTTCAAATCTATAAAAATATTCAAACTAAGTTTTCCCCCCGATTATTTCTCTACTTTGTTTTCTTGTTTCCTCAATGTTCTCACTATCCTGTCTTCCAACTTACTCTTTACTTTATTTTTCAAAAGCAGTATAATTGTCAGCATTTGTTATTGTTGTTTTGATTATTTCATTATTTTTAAACATCATAATTATGATTTGATTGATGGAAGTGATTGACGTTACCGAATTGTACGGGAATGAATTGCTGTGTGGTGTCTGGGAGTTACGCAGATGACGTCTGCGTTAAGCAGCATATATACATGTATAATCTGGACACCTGGTTATACCATTTTGTACTAGGACTATTAAATCATTGAAAAGCATGACCAGATTACAAAGTTTTACAGCCTTATTTTTTCCTATCAGAGGTACTGGTGTCTAGTGAAAAGAATAAAACATAGGCATATACAATGTATATTAATTAATATATCAATATACGTCTATGAATAAAACCTGGTAAGCCTACAAATTACATATATGCTGGATTATCCACCTTACACCAGATGAATAGGTCAAAGTCTTGAAAATTTAGTGGGAATGGGTTAAGCAGTAAAAAATGTAAAATGCAAGACTTTAATTCTGAAAATGACACCATGGCAATCTAGTCTGTATGGATTTGAAAGTACTTGAAATAAATTGTGGATATAATTTTTGAATGGGTGTTACTGAGTACAAGAGGGCCATGAAGGCCCTGGAATCGCTCTCCAGAGAACCAGGTATTAGTGGGAGGAAAAAAACTTTGAAATCCAGCCAGTCCTTTTGGACAATAAGTTTTTTCAAATTTGTTCTATATACATATAAGGAAAATGGATTCGCCACCTGGCAGCCATACTTTTTGACGGATCCAATTAATTTTTACAATCTTGGTCACTAAAGAATTATCTGTGCCCCCCCCAAAAAAAAGTGAATTCCAGAAAGTACTTTTTGACAAGAAGATTTTTCAAATTTGTACTAATTTATACATATACGTAACACAGGCTCTGCCCCTTGGCGGTCTTGTTTTTCGACCGATCCACATAGGTCCACCCCTGGTGGCCATGTTTTTCAACGGATCCAAATATTTTATTTTTTTTATAATTTTTGGTAGAGAGTGGCCAAAGGAACATCTGTGCAAAAAATATTTTAATGTCCAGTCAATACTGTTGAGTACTTTTGGAGAAGAAGATTTTTTAAGTTTTCATATTTTTCCCCTTTTAGTTGCCATGGCAACCAGATTTTGGCATTGAATTTAATTCTTTGAACAACTTTGGAAGAGGACCACCCAGGGAACATTCCTGTTAAGTTTTATGATAATTTGCCCAGTAGCTTTAGGAGAAGATGTTGCTTAAGTTAAATGTTGATGCCGGACATTCATCGGTCTCAAAAGTTCACCTTTAGAAAAGGTAAGCTAAAAAAAACTACCTTATTATCATAAAATACTTAGGGCAGTATCAGCAGGAACAGCTGTTTTATTGGACTTGTTTATGATTAACCCTTCTCCTCTCAGACATGCCTCTTTACAACTTGACCGACAGTTAAAAAGCCTGGTCTGATTCAGACAGCATCTGAAACTTGCAAGCTGCTCTGGTTTATAGCTCTGATAAAGGGTTAAAATCCTCCAATGTTCATCTGTTGATACTCTCTTAAATGCAAGTAGTCATTTTGATCACTTCCATTATCAAGTACCCCTACCATATTTACAAACTTTGGTGTTCTGTTGCTTGGGATCAAACCCAAAACCTCCTTGTTACGGGTCTGACTCCAGAACCAATAAGTCTTGGCCACTGAAATGCTAAAATAGGGCCATAAAAATACCTATATATTTGTATGTAGAGGGAAGGAGCTGAATCTGACATAGCTCAATATAGACTACATTATTACAAATGTCTAATTTACACTCAATATTTTAAACTTAGCATATTGTTTGTTTGTTGGCTTTAACCTTCCACTGACAGTATATCAGTCATTTGGAGACTATGTCTATTCGAGACAGATATAGTGCTGCCATACTGCAGTAACATTCCGTAGACATGTGACATGATACCACATCCAGTTACATTATCCTGACACCAGGTCAACCAGACCTGGAACTACCCTTATATGCTGAACCCTAAGCAAAGCAGCTATAACAGTACCATTTTTTATTACTTTGGTATGTTGTGGCCGGGGGTTGAACTGACGACCTCCCACTCCCAAGGCAGACGCTCTAACACTACCCCACTGGGGACGGTATACGGTACATATGGTATATTACGGAAAACTTAGGGGATTGTAAAAAACAAGATCAAACCAAAGTGTGCTTCATAACAATGGAATGGTTTAATGAAATATTTTATATGTTTTTTTTCCACAGTTTCATAACATCAATAGAAATAGAATATAGTAAATATTACATGGTAGAAGAGAAGATAACAAAGGATGCACTAGCAAATAATGGTATTGGACTTGATACAATGGGAAAATATTTACAGCAAATACTTATTCTGTAGTACATGGGTCAATCAATATATTCTGTCACTAAAGGTCTTCCATAAAAATTGTGATATATAAAAGCATGCGATTTTTAGTCTTTGATGAATTGTACTGTAAAATATCTATTCAATCTGATTAAATCTGACGCAGTTATTTAGTGTTGAATAACGCACGTTTGTATACAGTGGCTATATTTCAAGTGAAGAGAAGATAAAAATCAGCTGCGCTGCTTTGCACAAATCTCAAAAGAAATACATGTATTTTCCAAATTATATTGTATCCATGGCAGTTCTGCAGAGACTTTAAAGGCCCATTATATTTCATAATGATGCAATTTTCATGAAAGAGAAAAGATAAAATACCACTGACATATTGTAGACTAACGCAAATGGTACATACTGGCAAATATCTGCTGTAATAAAACGAATGAAAATACTGATCAAACTGCGTAAATTTAGTTATTTTGTATGAATGTCAAAATACTCTCATAGTTTACATTTCACAATGGGAAGTATTCACAAAGACAGTCCGTAATGGAAATTATTTTAATTTGAAAAACTGTCGCTAAACCACATTTTGTTTTTCTACTACTTCATCAATCTGTGTACTCATGAATTGTTAATGGAGACATATGAAAGGTCTAGGAATACATCAGAAAATTGAAGAAGACATGCAGGATATGGACTTGACTATTTGAGTTTACCGTCGCTTCGACAGTATTTCAGTCATATAACCACGTCCAGCTAATTACAGGTGGAGGAAGACCCTGAATGCGCGGAAGCATTCAGGTAGAACCACCGACCTACTGCAAGCCAGCTGGAAGGCTTCCTCACATGAACATCTGAATGACCCTGCTGGGATTCGAACCCACGCGGTGAGGGGCTGAGTGAGTGTTAAAGTCAGCGACTTTACCCTGTCGGCCACGGAGGCCCTGCAGGATATGGAACTCTAATATTTTGTAAACATCAATGAGTATGTAAGATTGCATCTCTTTAACAAATCTGTAACACACATTATGCTTCTCCTCTGTCTGAAGAATTTACACTGCTTTTGGAAGCTTAATGGGTCTCTAAGAAGTTCTTTGATGGGTTGAAAAAACTAAACGGGGTCAATGTTATATAAATATTAAGGACAGTAACAGTTAAGGCATATCTGTTTTTGAAGAAACAAGGGAAAACATACTTCAGACATTTTAGAAAGACTGTCCATCATATTCTGAAAGACAATTTGCAATGAAGCTTTGTGCTAGAGGGGTTCCCTGTTTTTGACATCCTAAGAAAAGTTTAATATGTTAGAGTGCGCAGAAGAAAAGCTGAAAAAAAAAAATAATAATTCCAATAAAATTTCTGATAAGGAATGGAATTTTAGGCCAAGCAATGCATAAATAACAAACAGTGGCTGAGTAAAAGTCAGGCCATGCCATTCATTGCAAAAATGACAAAAAGGCGCGAAAAAGAGATTTTATATGCCATTTTCTTCAATTCTAGTGGCTCCCTTTTACATATACCTTGCAAAATGGTAATACCATAAGAGGCAAATTCTACAGAAAATAAAGCATTTGCAGCTGTCAAAAATTCTTTTGAAATGAATGTCCAAGTAAAAGTTTAAAGGTATACACTTTATGTATGACAGTGTGTCGGCCCACAAAAGTCAACTTTATATAATCTTTCTTAGACCATTTTAGACAAAGTTATTCAAATGGAGCACCCTTTTTTATCCAGACCTAAGTCCATGTGATTTTTTTTCTATTTCCCGTCCAAAAGAAATTGCTAGCAGCAAATAAAAGTACCCTAGGTTCTTCAATTGTTTGATGTCTCAACAGTATACCAAGGGGAGACCACTATGCAGTCTTAAACACATGGATAACAATAATCCAAAAGTGTGCTTCAGTTCAACTGGGGTAGACTGTGAAGCAATGATGTGAGCTTTTATTAATCAAATTGATATTTTAGTATTCAAATACTAGTGGCAGAATTTATTGAATGAACCTCATCCATTAATTCATGTTTTATCTATGTATAAAAAGCTGTATTGATATAGAAAAAGTTCATAAATAGCACAATAAAGTGACAAAAGATTTCACTTTAAATACATTTTCATCATTAACATACATACAATATTTAACAATGTGTAAGTTCATAGTGCCAGTTATTTTCAAATTATAGTCAATTTGAGAGATTCATCAGTTTAAATAAAGCAATTAAACTAAGAAATCTGAAATGGGTTAAAAAGCTAAAAGTACAATTTAGATCCATCACTATGCCCTCCATTATAAAGCAAATGTCAATACAGGACATGCTATGTGGTTATGTTATTATTACATATTTCAATATAATGCCCTAAGTTGTGCACCCAGAAGCAGGGTTATAAAGATATACAATGTAGGTAATAAAGAACAATGGTAATTCCCTGCCACTTACCCTGGAAATGTTGACATGTCTATACAATCTTACCCTATTAGTAAGCAAGGATGTTTTTAAAGAGTTTGAAATCATTTCATTCTTTACGACATTTAATATGCAATTTCAGTTGTTTTAAATTTTGAAAAGCAAAGCTTCATGCAAAATAAAGCAAATAGATATGACTTTTATTTCTAAAAACAACAAAAAAAGAAAAATGTTTTAATAAACACCATAGATACAATATATTTATACACACACAGTCAAAGCTGTACTAACAGTGACCTTTGCGCATTGGTCACCTGATAACAACAGTCAAAAAAAAAAATCTCCTAACATTTTTTATCTAAATATAACTGTCATTATCAGTCTGCAATGGTCAGTAGTCTGTAAAATCATGTCCCAATAGTGACCTTTCCCCCTGATCTGCAGTTGCTAAGCAACCCTGACCACTAAGTTGACTTGTGTCACAGGTTGCCAGAGAACCCCTTGAGGATAAACGACTGTCAGCTAAAATATCATTACACACACGGTTAGGAGGAATATCCTCGGCTGGGCATTGACTACTGATTGGTGTGTTAAGTCTTAATGACATTGTGTACTTTAATGAGTTCTTAATTAATATAATTATTAAAATACTCTCCATCATTGTGTAAAGGATCAAGTCATTTACCGGTTGTTCTTGAACACAACATATCAGTAGGCCAAAAGTTTACACACACACATAACTTTATAATATGTATTACATGTATATCATATATCTTTCTAAAAACATAAAGCTATATATTGATTCTCAACCCTTACTAATTAAAACATCTCAACCCTTACAAATTCAAACAGAATTTGCTGATGAAACAAGAACAAAAATTTACATTTCTGACTTGACATAACATGGAGATAATCATTTTAGAATTATCATATAAACATTAGAATTACATAGATCAGATGAAAAATATTTCACAGAACAGCACAGAGCTTTAACCCTTTCCCTCATATAGACTCATTTTGACGCACTCAATAGGTACCACATAAAGCCTGATCTGCAGAAAGCAAAACTCAAACCTTACCAAATTTAATTGTAAAATCCTCATTTCCAGACCACTTAGGAGCAGCGAACAGCATAAAACCTGATCAGCATGCACGTTACTCGCAGGCTGATCTGGTTTTATGCTGTTCGCATAGGTCTTTTCATGGTATCCTCTATGAGGGAAAGGGTTAAAGAGAAAGGTCTGAATCAAGGGTTTACATCATGCGTGTGATGGAGAGTGTTCACCGACATCAGCAGCTATGAGAAGGTCACGAGACAAGTCTACACAATACGCAGTTGACTAGTTGAGGCACAAATATGACTATGAGGATACAAAAAAATCAAATCCTATTGAACATGATTACTAGTTAGCCCCAGAAATTAACACTTCTGAAATAGGGATAATACAGCAGATGAAAGTAAACCTTGCTACACTGCATTTTTACTTGAAAAATATGAAGATATATATATTTTTTTTTGGGGGGTAAAATGTGACCCAAAAGAGTGGTATGTGTTATTTTACCCTTTACTTCATATAAACTCATTTGTTGCATAGGCAAACAGAACAGACCCTGATCAGACAGCTCTTGGTCTCTGTTTGCTCATATGATATTGTAGCTCAGACTTTAGAGTCTGTGTGGCAAGGAAAAGATCATTGTTTCACATACATGTACCATTTTAATTTCAGTTAGTAATCATAAAGTCATATATTTGTATATGAATATTCATGAGGCAAGGGTAAAGACATTATTGAACTCTATCTCTGCTCTATTGTGTATCTAACACTGCAATGAAGTTTCAAAATCCATAAGATTCTAACTGCAGCGTTATCTTATTTCAAACGAATCTCACGGTCTAGATGTTCATGTGCTGGTGTTCTGCTTATTCCTTTACCTCATGAATATTCATGTGCAATTATGATTGATGAATATCAATTGACTGAAATAATGGATTTTTCTTTGCAACACAGACTGTATAGAAACTGAGCTTCAGTATTGTATGAGAAAACAGAGGAGACCCTGATCAGACAGATCTAGGTTTGCTCTGTTTGCCAACGAGTCAAAATGAGTCTACATGAAGTAAAGGGTTATTGGGGACAACGCAATATATAAACCCTTATGAAGGTATGAAGATAGAGATCAAAATTAACCCTTGACCTCACGTAAACTCCACTTTAAATGATATTCACTGGACTTCAAGACAATATTATAATGGGGTTGTAAGGTATCAAAATTCCCTATGTTAAACTACAGAAAATACATATTGGGTTGGGTGCAATTCTCAATCTGACCATGTTCAAGAGCCTACAATCTTCTCTACAGAATGTTATTGATGAGTAAACAATAGCAAACCTGAATCAGCCTGGAAGCTACTCAAACTTGTCTGGTTTTTTTTCAGGTTGCAGTGCTTGCACACGGTACATATACATATGCGTAAATATTTAATATTTCAATTTACAACCTTTTCAATAAATGCACTTGATCTTTAATCACATCACATTAATTTCATATATGGTAGTATCACATCACAATTAGTATATATTCATTTGTATTTCATCATATTTTTCACTATTTAATCTACATGTATCACATAAAATTGAATAACATCACATTTCATAGCTTTTACGATGATCATATTTATGTAACTGATATTTGTCACTTTACATGATGTAATCCTTACAATCTAATTTTAATCAAAGAAAATTTTCTCCCATATCTGTTTACAAAAAAAACTAGAACTGCCATTGTCATGGCGAAAATAGCCCCCGCATGCCACTTTGTCACAGGAATTTTTTAAATGATGCAAAGGGGGGTTACAGTTCTTTGGCACTGCACTTCTCTTCAATGAGATCTATCCACATATGAAATTGAAATCTCTTATCCTTTCTGAGTTATGGTCCGGACAAAAATTAAGTATAAAAATTTACAAAGGGCAATATCTCCTAAATTACGTGACAGAGAGTTATGGTTCTTGGTCACTGCACGTCCCTCAATGAGATCTAACCACTTATGAAGTTTCATTTTGATATCTTTTATACATTTTTAGTTACGGCCCGGACAAAAATTAAGTATGAAAATTTACAAAAGACAATAACTCCAAAATTACGCGACATAGAGTTATGGTTCTTGGTCACTACACGCCCCTTCAGTTAGATCTATCCACTTATGAAGTTTCATCTTGATGCCTTTTATACTTTTTGTGTTACGGCCCGGACAAAAATTAAGTATGAAAATTTACAAAGGACAATAACTCCAAAATTATGCGACAGAGAGTTATGGTTCTTGATCACTGCACTTCCCCTCAATGAGATCTATCTACATATGAAGTTTCATCTTGATGCCTTTTATACTTTTTGAGTTACGGCCCGGACAAAAATTAAGTATGGAAATTTACAAAGGGCAATAACTCCAAAATTACACGACAGAGAGTTATGGTTCTTGGTCACTGCATGCCCCTTCAATGAGATCTATCTACATATGAGGTTTTATCTTGATATCTTTTATACTTTTTGAATTACTACCTGGACAAAAATTAAGTATGAAAATTTACAAAGAGCAATAACTACAAAATTATGGGACAGAGAGTTATGGTTCTTGGTCACTGCACTCCCCCTCAATGAGATCTATCCACATATGAAGTTTCATCTTGAGGCCTTTTATACTTTTTGAGTTACGGCCCGGACAAAGAAACTGACAGACAGACAGACGGCCAGACAGACAAGCTGAATCCAGTATACCCCCTAACAACTTCGTATAAAATTGCTTTTCTTAACTAGTCTTCTCAATGACAAAAAAGAATATACAAAATATATTTATGCTAAATGTGAAATATATATATATATATATACTCTAAATATACAATAATGAACAATGAATAGATGAATAAATGCAACCATTTTAAAACCTGATGAGCTAAGATTCCTAATGTTTTATCCTTGACATATACATGTACCAGGGGCCTACTGTATAAGCGAAGCACTCACTACCAAGGTTTACTAATACTTTGTGGCCTATTTTGTGTTGTAAGAAAGAAGTTTAAAGGCGTTTTTCAAGTTGCCGTCCAAGACGTACAACATTGCAACAAATATCATAATTCAAAAGTTAGTATATGATCAAGGCTTTTTCTATGGACATTTTCTGTCATACCATCAAACTAAAAACAACTTTGTTTTCCTACATTAAAGGAACAATTGCCAAAACTGAAAACCTATTATCTTGTTGGCCTAGTCCGTTTACTATGTCAAAGATTGCGAGGCACATTTGAAGATTGCCTCTTACATATCGTTACATAGGAAAACACTTTGAAATATTAAGGAACATTTCAGCTATGCAACACACACAAATATTTCTACCTTGGTGGGGTTTAAGAAGTTTTGGATCTGATGAGTCCTTCATCCATCCAGAAAATAAATAATTTCCCCATTTCTCAGAAACCCTTAACCTCTTCACTGCCTTATCCCGAGCACTGCTCGGTATAAAGAATGTTTCCTATACGCTTATACCCCAAGCACCGCTGAGGGTAATGACGTACCTATTAAGAAGGAATAGAATCTATGGGAGGCAACTCAATAATATTGAATTGAAAAAACTATATAGAGTTCATGATCATGAACTGTAAATTTGGCATGTAATATAAAAGGATGTCCATCTGTTGATCTTTAAATAAAAGACTGTTTTCAAACAATTTTCTCCAGCATAGAGCGTGCATTTATATATGCAGTAAGGGTTATAATATTTAAAATCTCTAGTTTTCAAGTGAGCCTGAAATCTTCTAACATAATCAATTTCCATGACTGAATTTAATGTAAACAGACTAAAAACAATAAAAACTGAAACATTAATTTATTTCTTTCACTATTTCCTACATTTTTTTAAATAAAAAAAACAAACATGATGAATGTATAAATAAAATTTGTAAAACCAGTTTCACTGCAAAATTAAATTCAAAAGAAGTAAAAAAATGAAGACAAAGGAGGCAGAAAATATGTTTATTTTCTCCCCATAAGATTAAGCTGAAGCTAAGACTCTGGGTGATTCACGACCACAAAAAAACCAGCATCTTGACTCAATCTAATAAGCAACTATCCCAACCGAATGTTGCATTCACAGACTGGTGGCACAAAGTGATTCCTATAATTTCATCCCCAAACACTAATTGTGGTGGTGGTGATGGGGGGTATGATAATATAAAACTAATGATTTATAATATAGTGATAACACTGATAATAGAGAAAAATCTTTTGGAATTAATGTAAGTCATACTGGACTGAGCATATAGTAAACTAAATTATTAAACATCAAAAATATGGAAACAGCAGTAAGTTAGATGTAGGTTATGTGGATAGAAAATAAAAATACATGAATTGCAAACAATATTCCCTAGCAGGTAAACCCTCTATAAAAACCAACCATCAGAACAGACCAGCTGCTGAGATTTGCGTCAAGAATTTTAGGTGAGAAGCAAGTTTGACCTACATAGATATGAAAGCATGGTGTGATTCATTCAAACCACCTGTATAACAACATCCAAAGAAACAGTCCCTTATAGAACAATGTAAAAAACAAAACTATATACAACAATCTCATGTCTTTTTGATCACAATAAAGATAAATCAATTGAATTGATTCAGAATACAATAACTTAAACACTCTAGTACCTGCACTATTAAAAAGCAAAAAAACATTGCATCAGAAAGTATCCTCTTTGGCAAACAATACAAAAATGATAACAAGGGGTGAGAGCTTCACTTAGCTAGGTGCTTTCTCTCCTCGAAAGTGTTTCATATGTAGTTAAAAGCTATATGAATATTCATACATATATTCTGGTATTGGAAAGTTTTTATAACTGACAGATATCTTAAAACCTTAAAAGCTGATTTCATCCATAGTAACAAGACTGACAACAAAATATCAGTAATAGCTAGATAAAATGCAGACTCAGTAGAAGCTATGCATGACATAACATATCATACCCTTACAATCTGTGTCTTCATATCATTTTCACTTCTTATGGAACATTTCATGATTTAAAAAAAAAGCAGCAAATATTTCTTAATATTTTTAAACATAGATCAATGGCCAAATTAATACATAGATCGGTGACCCAATTAATCAAGTGCCCTAATTAAATGCCACACAGCTCCAAACAAACACTCAAAGCAGGAGTGAAATTGTCTTTCAAAGCAAAACTTTAAGTGCTTTTTTCCCTTACAAAAGAAGATGGTTCAACTCATTACTTTATATAAAATGGTACTTGAGACTGATAATGTAGCATCCCTTTCCCTGTCAAAACCAATCTCTGACTTCCACAAACCACCATCTTCATTCTTAAATGTTCCGTCATTCTCAAACCAGATCTATTCAGACAAGAAACATTGCTTTCTTGTAACATCCAGTCTTATTAACATGGTCTTAGTTACTCAGTTGTCTCAATATCCTGATACTATTTTTCCAATAACATGGAGATTTTTATCTATACTGTGACTCATTAATACAGCTGATCCACAATACAGCCTATGTATTGGGTTAAAAGAAGACAGGATAAACACTGTGTCACTGTAACACATGAAGGTTTTTGTAAGTCTCCTTTTTTTAAGTTCTCAAGTTGGCCCTCCATGTGAGTCCATCTTTCTTAAGTAGGCTGCAGGTGCATATCCCATTTTGCCGTCTGCGTCAACGTACCACCATTCGGTGTTGCCATCCTGGTCATATTTTGCAAGGACTGTCATCACTTGGTGTTCAAACATGGTCACTTCATTATCATTCCTGGCTGTGAAGGGATACTCTGCATAGTAGAGCTGGAATCATAACAATAACTCATTATTGATAACAAAATATTTACCGTATATTTTTCAATGCCAACATGAATATGTAAATAAAACAATATTGTTTATTGTGATTTTATCGTAATTCATGAGTGTGGTAACAAATTGTTTACTCATGATTGTAAACATACTATCATCTCATGACTGCATGTAGTAACTTTAGGAGTACAGTGTATTTATATTTCATGGTGCATTACCATTGAATATCATATTTGAAATTGTGCAGGTACATGCAGGTAGTTGTTATTAACAAAATTAGATTATTTCTGACTGTACACAGGATACTTAATCATGACTGTTTAAGAATTAATTACTCTGATATGATATATAAAAAGAAATATATGCCTATTAGTATGCTAACTGACAAGAGAGAGAGTGACATTCATTAACTTACTTAAGGATTAGTTTCATCACAATGATTCTGGTTTAACGAAAATCCATTCAAAACTACAATAAGCCCTTAATACTGATATCATATTTTTGAAATGATGAAATGTCCTAAAGATGAGACTGAAAGATATTCTGATGACAATAAATATCTGATTCCTGCATATAAATACCCCAGTTCAAAATAGATCCAAGAGGAAAAAGCTACTCACAAATCAGCACATTCTAACAAGAGGGCCATGATGGCCCTGAATCGCTCACCTGATTATCAATGAGCAACATATGTTGGATTTTTTATATTGATCTACTTTTTGACATCACATGACCCACTTTCGAGCTTGTCCAAGATTTTATTGAAACAGACATTCCGACCAAGTTTCATTAAGATTGGGCCAAAAATGTGGCCTCTAGAGTGTTAAGTTTTTTCTAAGATTTGACCTCATGACCTACTTTTTGACCCCACATGACCCACTTTCCAGCTTGTCCAAGATTTTATGGAAACAAATATTTTGACCAAGTTTCATTAAGATTGGGCCAAAAATGTGACCTCTAGAGTGTTAACAAGGTTTTTCTAAGATTTGACCTCATGACCTACTTTTTGACCCAACATGACCAATTTCAAACCCGTCCAAGATTTTAGAAAACATCGACAAGTTCATAAGATTGGGCAAAAATGTGCCTTAGAGTGTTAAGTTTTCTAAGATTACCTCAGACCTACTTTTTGACCCACATGACCATTCACTGTCAAGATTTATGAAACAAATTTGACAATTTCATGAAGATTGGCCAAAAATGTGGCCTCTAGGTGTTAACAAGGTTTTTCTAAGATTTACCTCATGACCTACTTTTTGACCCACATACCAATGTTAACCAAGATTTTATGGAAACAACATTCTGACCAAGTTTCATGAAGATTGGCAAAAATGTGGCCTCTAGAGTGTTAACAAGTTTTACTAAGATTTACCTCATGACCTACTTTTTGACCCCACATGACCCAAATTCGAACTTAATCAAGATTTTATGGAAACAAACATTCTGACTAAGTTTCATGAAGATTGGCCTAAAAATATGTCCTCTAGAGTGTTAACAAGCCAAATTGTTGACGTCGCAAGACGCACGTCACACGCCGGTCGAAGGGCGATCACAAAAGCTCACCTTGAGCACGTTGTGCTCAGGTGAGCTAAAAATGTGCTATCATCATGACGACACTTTTGGATTGTATTTTCTACAGCATATAGCTTTTTGTATCTTAAGGGTTCAGTTGTAACATGACTCAATACTGGCTCTGTATACTCTACTTTTAAACATGATATTTGAGCTTCCACATGACCTTTCAAAGACAAGAAATGCCATAAAATAGAACACTTGAATCATTCATATACACTATGACGGCAGTCGAAATGCATGCCCAGAAATATTCATAGTAAAATATTTAAATATACTGAAACCTGCCATTTAACTTCAAGGTATTAGATATCAAATCCTTGGACAGAAGAATTGGCACAAGAATATGTAAAGCAAAGCAAATTGGCACTGCTACAAAACAGTGGTTTTTCAGAGGAATGAAGAAAAATGGAACAGCCAACGTTATACAATGCATTACAAGAGACAGAATGAGAAATTAACAATTGAAAGCAAGAATGGCTCATCTGTATATATAAAAAGAAGACTGATGAGCCCTTTGGGCTTCAGTGGACAATATATTGAAAATACATTGGATGTGACAGTCATTCTGTCTTGTTCCACCCTAACATACAGATGAGAATGCAAGATGGTAACCCTTTCTCTCATATAGACCTGTTTTGACCCAAACAGAGGGTTTACTGAGGAAGCTTGACAGAAAAAGAGTGAAGACAAGGCGTGACTGACTGACTGAGTGAAGGACAAACAGACAATGGAAAAATGATCTCTATGTGTCACTTCTGCATACAGCATGCGACACAACAAACTGACATAGTTATCAATAATGAATAAAACTAAAACTGATTTACACATGGGAGTACATTTGATGCTTTAGAAAACCATTCTATCGGATATACACATGGGAAGGAATACATTTGATGACATAAAGCAATTCTGATATACAAGAAAATGCACACTGTATATGTTATATGTCTTACTATTGACCAGGAATTGATTTTCACTGTGTTGAAGATTTTAGTCAGATGTGCCAAAAGAATCAATTATAATAGTTTGTATCCCCAGATTCATGAATATTCACTACTGACCCCTTTACACATCATTGGCCAAAACTTACTGTTGATTGCAGTCACAACCTGTTATCGCCCAAGTGTGTGTCATCAATCCATGACTGATTAAGCAGTCATGTTAGTCTGTTATCCCATTGTTTCTGACCAGAGTCTTCCACACCTTATAACTTTCTACCGTTAAAAACAACTATTCTTTCTAGAAACAAGGCAAAACATCCCGCATGTATGCTTGTTTATATATCCAGGTGCTTAAGACTCTATTTTCAAGAAAAAAGGTCTTTTTAATGATATTCCTTTTTTGTATGCTATTATATTATTATTTATGGATGTTGTAATAATTTTGTTGTAAATGTATGTTAAATATATTTTACTGTTTCTTTTATGTGGACCATATGGAAGAATGTTTTTTTATCCACTCTAAATACAGACTTTTATTTACTAAGTAAAACTTTATCCACTCTAAATACTGACTTTACTTACTTAGTAAACCTTCATCGTTTATGATGCTATTTTGACAATTGTAACAACCAACAAACTTAACCCTTGTAAATGTAATCATTATTCCAGATAGTGGGATCACAGATGCATGTGTGCTAGCTTAGTTTTTATTCATTTCTGACAAATGTTCATCTTCCTCAGTATTCTTCTATTCCCCTTCATTCGGATTCTATAAGATTACTCATGGTCTACCTTCATGCTGCAATTGAACATGATAGTAAACAATATGGTCCAAAGTAAGAGTTAAGAACATCATTTGCATTTGCCTTTTATACATGAAGGCTTAATTTTAGCATACCAGTGAAAAAGAGCCAAATATTATTACAACCCAAACACCTGTTTTCTTAATCCTTTCCCTCATAGAGGAAACCATGAAAAGACCTATGCAAACAACACAAAACCAGATCAGCCAGTGAGTAACTCGCAGGCTGATCAGGTTTTATGCTGTTCGCTGCTCCTCAGTGGTCTGGAAATGAGGACTTTATAATTAAATTTGGTAAGGTTTAAATGTGGTTTTCTGCAGATCAGGCTTAATGTGATACCTACTGAGTGCGTCAAAATGAGTCTATATGAGGGAAAGGGTTAATTAAACTGCCAAAAACATATATATCCCTGTCAATAGTAAAATGTATATAGTGCATGTTATGTAACCAGGAATGAATCTGATATACAAGTGACACAGGATGCGTAATTTACGTATCAGTCTACATCTAGCGTACACAAGGGAATACTTTTATTACTTACTGCTGGTAGCTTCTGTTGCATGCAAAGTTTAGGAAAATAAAAACACAAAATAAAAATAATTTATACTTTAAAAGGTATGGCAAAATGAGCATTGCAAACATCCATATGACGAGAGTTGCTATGATTTGCTTTATTTTTAAGATTTCAAATATTTGGATTGTTGCAACTTTTTGTATGCATTCCACTAAGGGCAGATGATTTTCTATCTTAACATTTGTGATTGTTGCAAATGAAAACAAACTGTATGACACAAGCCATGCTGCTGTCCGATATCCAAATTTATTTGCCAATCTTCCGTATTTAATGAGCCAAAAGCCAAAAAAAAGAATGGGAACAAACAACAACTGCAATCATGCACATTTTAGTAAAAGCTTTAAACACCTGAATTAAATCATGAAATAGGCATTTTTTTTCTCCAGAATATGTTTTGATTATATGGGACTTTCTTTTAATTAACAAACAAATGGTTGCATTGCATTGATAGCCTTTTGCTGAATGAGGCAAATTAAATGACAAAAAAAGTTCCTAAAAATTGGTTTGAAATATTCCTATCATCCTGTAATATGGCTCCAAAAAGATGGAATACATGAAATTGTCAATTTGAAGACACATGTCATTCACAGTCCATAAATACATTCATGCTACGTTTTCACACTAGAAATGTATTCATAAGACACAAATGCCTTATTTTTAGACTTTGCAAAAAAAAGAAAGAAAAAAAAGCAAGGGCTGTATTACTCATAATAGTTTTGAATATATAACACTTACTTTAAAAATAAGTATTTGGTAAACAAAACAAAACATTTTTTTTTTCTTTGAGGGAGCTTTACTGCCCTGTTGACAACCTGGGCTGACCATGTCTGTCGAAGTGAAATGGGAAGACAGCATCAGATTTGTTATTTAGATTGATAGCAAAATACACAAGTGGCCTTATCTAGATGTAGGTTTAAAAAGTAATCAATGGGAAACCTTCACTTTGTCAAACAGATCTTTTCAGATCTACCTTCACTTTGTCACACAGATCTTTTCAGATCTAACTGTCTGTTATGGGTCGGACACGAGTTAGCTAATCGGTCATACAAATAAATCTGTTAGGATATATTTTTACAATCGGGTACGGGTTAAGACAACTGTAAATTACGCAGCGTGTAAAAATAATAGGTTACCAAAATGGCCGATCCTGACGATTTGTCTGCGGCTTATAACTTAATCTCTTTTTTCTGCATTAGTAAATTTGAGATGCAGGCACACAATGCCTTTTCAAATCCTAGTTGGAGTGTATACATTAATTTGAAAAAAAAGAAAGAATTAAGATTATAGATATTGTACCATCACATGGTGTATATAGCACTAACCCAATAAGAATGACATCAGAAGACCTCCAAATGTTGCAATTCTCAATTAAATGTATAGCATCATCTCAAAGCATTTTATCATGCTAATTAGAAAAACATTCAACTTAACAAACATTCCTCTCTCTCTCTCTCTATATATATATATATTTTTTTTATCTAGACAAAATCTTGCCTCTTTCAAATATACACAAACTGAACATACAGCTTGTAGATCATAACATGGACATTATTTAAGTTTTTAGTACCGGTGTAACAGCCCAGATTTTCCCCCCAGTCAGTTTTTTCCCCACCCAGTCAGTTTTTTCCCCCCTCTTTTTTTTAAATCTTTTAAGTTTTCTGAGGTGGGGAAATTCTGGACTAGTCAGTTTTTTCCCCCCTGTCATGTTGATTGTGCGTGATGGTGGGGAAGTTCTGGCCTAGTCAGTTTTTTCCCCCCTGTCATTTCGATTGTATTGATGGTGGGGAAATTCTGGACCAGTCAGTTTTTTCCCCCTATCCAATATATTGTGTGTGATGGTAGGGAAGCTCTGGCCTAGTCAGTTTTTTTTCTCCTGTCATTTAGATTGTATTGATGGTGGGGAAATTCTGGACCAGTCAGTTTTTTCCTGACTTCATGCTCAATCTTCATGACAGGGGGGAAAAAACTGACTGGTCCAGAATTTCCCCACCATCAAGAACAATCTAAATGACAGGGGGAAAAAACTGACTAGGCCAGAATTTCCCCACCATCAAGCACAATATATTGGATAGGGGGGAAAAAACTGACTGGTCCAGAATTTTCCTGACTTCATGCTCAATCTACATGACAGGGGGGAAAAAACTGACTGGTCAAGACTTTCCCCACCATCAAGAACAATCTAAATATCAGGGGGAAAAAACTGACGAGGCCAGAATTTCCCTACCATCAAGCGCAATATATTGGATAGGGGGGGAAAAACTGACTGGTCCAGAATTTCCCCACCATCACGCACAATATATTAGATAGGGGAGAAAAAACTGACTATGCCAGAATTTCACCACCATCACGAACAATATATTGATACGTGGATGAAAAATGACTGGTCCAGAATTTTTTGACTTCATGCTCAATCTACATGACAGGGGGAAAAAATGACTGTCAAGACTTTCCCACATCAAGAACAATCTAAATTACAGGGGAAAAACTGACTAGGCCAAATGTCCCCACATCAAGCCAATACTATTGGGAGGGGGGAAAAAACTGACTGCAGGATTTCCCACCATCACGCCATATATTAGATAGGGAGAGAAAAAAAACTGATATCAGAATTTCACCACCATCACAACATTATATGATAGGAAAAAACTGACTGGTCCAAATTTCCCAATTTCAAACTTAAAAAATTAAAAAAAATAGGGGAAAAAACGACTGGTGGAAAAACCTACTAGTCTTTCTTCCCCGGAAAAACCTGACCAATCATTTTTTCCCCGGGGAAGAAACTGACTGGGGAAAAACCTGACTGTTACACCGGTATTACAAACTAAATTTTGAAACAGACGATTTGGAATTCTGATATCATTAAAAATACAAATCCTTTAAACTTCATTCCCAAAAGATGTTAGAAATAAAAATCACTACTTCTAACAACACCTACCTCAATATCCTCCTCCTCCGCACCTGCTGTATATCCAGGGTTACCCAGCCCCTGATCTTCTGTTGTCATGGTAACACTGTCTGGAATGGCCGGCATCATGTCCTCATTAAGTGCGAAGTCCATGTCGTCTGTCTCTTCATGTAGACTGTGCAGTGTTACGCTGCTGCTGGTGGACTGGTAACTTACTGTGCAGCAGACGACAAAATACAAGGTCAAACTTAAGTCTGAATATGCTTATTTAAGTTTAGGAATAAAATTTGAAAAGAGATATACAAGTCAATACTGAGCTACTTTGGAACACAGAGTAATTTGATGACTTAGAAACTTGATAAGACTGAGTTAGTTGGTACGATCAAGTTACTTAATAAAATTGAGTTACTTGGTAAGACTGAGTTACTTGTTAAGACTGAGTTACTTGATAAGACTGAGTTACTTGGTAAGACTTAGTAACTTGATAAGACTGAGTTACTTGACAAGACTGAGTTATTAGGTAAGACTGAGTTACATGATAAGTCTGATGGAGTTACCAGTACTAAATAAATGTATAAACTAGAGATTTGTTTTCATAGAAAACTGATGTCTCCCCCACCCCCTTCCCCTCACACACACATATACACTAAGGCAGACAGTGACATATGCAAATAGTTAAAGTAAAATATATCAATGATAATGCTCCACACAGTGTTATTGACCTTGTGTGTCACACTTCCTCTCATCATTTTTTCTTTCCATAACTGAAATTTTGTTTCAATAGCATAAGTAGAGTTATCTTGCGGTCAAGAAATTTTGAAAAGGGGGAATAACTCCAAAAATACTGAGGCCAGAGTTATGAATCTTGTGCAAGACACTTTCTCTCATTAATTTCTTTCCATAAATGAAATTTAATTTCAATAGCATGAGACGAACTGGAGTTATCTTAAGCACACGAAATTGTATAAAAGTGGAAAAACTCCAACAAAAACATTGGAAATGGATTATGCTCTTGTGTACAGCAATTCTTGTCCATAATGTCTACCCACCTATGAAGCTTCAAGGTTATATATCTCATTGTGCAAGAGTTATGCTCCAGACAAAATTTAATAAAATATGAAATTAAACAACTGGCAATAACTCCAAAAATATGATGAGATCTATCCACCTGTGAAGTTTCAAGCTTATAGCTTCAATACTTTCTGAGTTATGCTCCGGACAAAAATTAAGTATGAAATTTAACAAAGGCATAACTATAAATATGAGCGCAAGTTACGTTCTTGCACGCACTTCTCTTCTGAGATCTACCCTGTGAAGTTCAAGCTATAGCTTAACACTTTGTGAGTATGCTCTGGACAAAATTAGTAGAATTTAACAAAGGCAATAACTATAAAATATGTGACAAGTTTTGACTGCACTTCTCCCATGAATTATCCCCGTGAAGTTCAGTTATAGCTGGATACTTCTGAGTTATGCTCCGGACAAAAAGTGTGACAGACAGACAGACATACAACTCCAACAAAAACAATATGTCTCCCTCAAAAATTTATGCAAAGACAAAGTAATAAATTCCCATTTTTCATGGAGGTAAAATGTAAAACTGTTAAATGATCCACTGACCAGAGCCTGGACTGGACAAATGACTGCTCCCTGCCAGGGATGGCTGTGGACTGGACAAATGACCACTCCCTGCAAGGGATGGCTTTAACATTTGACCACTACTTGCTGGCAGACTAGGGCTCCCTGTAGATGCCTCGTAGGGGGTCAGGTTCTTTTTGGCAATGAATCCCTTCGAAACTGAAAATATTGCAAAAATAAAAACTGCTGAATTTTACTGGTTTATCTTATTTCTTCTTACATTCAGTGTATTTCAAATTCACACAAAAGGAAGATATACATGTAAATAATTGATTTGCCTAATATCATTTTGAAATTAAATACAATCTGAGAGTTTGATAAATTCAAAATTCTGTTCATACATGTACATAACATACTGTGTAGTTAGAGGGTAGTTCCAGGACTGATGTCAGAATGTACTAGGTGTGTTATCATGCCACATGTCTACAGCCTGATACTGCAGTGTGGCAGCACTATATCTGTCTAAGTAGACTAACTTGGGCTATCAATGAAAAGTATTTAAGGTTAATAATTCTAGACAACCATTCAGGAAGCTGGGTATGCTGACAAATGTTGTGTGCCTTACACTGCTTACGGTATGAACACAGAGGTGCAATTCCTTAATAAAACAAGAGCTCCGCGAGTTAAAGCATAATACGCCCGTAATAATTATTGTCCTAAGA
The DNA here is from genome assembly GCA_021229015.1 of Solen grandis. NCBI lineage: Eukaryota > Metazoa > Mollusca > Bivalvia > Adapedonta > Solenidae > Solen > Solen grandis. The sequence goes on along the minus strand of CM037790.1, from coordinate 20,569,314 downwards.
TGCACCATGTTCAGAGGGAAGAAGCAATGATCTTCTTAATACAATCCCAAGCTTCGCCCATGAACCAGCCATTCATTCATAAAGTTTGGTGACCATACATGTAAAGATACTCAAGTTATTGATTGGACATGTTAGCGCTCAGATATCGTTTTTCTATTTTTAGCCACATCGACCTTTACCTCAATCACAGGCACATCAAACGCAATTTCAACCTTTGCCTGTGTTCCAGCTATTCACCCATGGATTCTGGTGACCATACATGCAAAGATATATACGTTATTGGTCCAACATCATTTTCTTTTTAAGCCACAATGACCTTGACCTTGGTTGAACCCACACCAAACGGGTCTCGACACAGGTAATTTCATATATTTAAAAACAACAGGTCTTATCAGGGGTATAAATACTCACACATTGTCAGCAAGTTTGAAGAGGATCGGAAGAAAACTGTATGAATAGGAGTCAGGACACTGGTAATTAAGTAATTTTCAGCAATCAAGGCCATAATCCTGAAGTGCCTGGGCGATTTGGTGCTAATCAACAATGGCTATATATTATGCCATACAAATTGTGAGCAAGTTTGAAGAGATCAGATCAAAAGGTTGAATAGGAGTCACGTACACTTCACTGGACATCGCTATTTATTATATATTTCAACAAAGCAATAGCCAAATCCGGCCACTGAGGTAGTTGGCTGTAACAAACTTGGCAAGATATATGTCCATAAACATTGTCATGCAAGTTTGAAAAGGATCTGTAACAAGAGGCCAAGATGTGCCCTGTCGCTCACCTGATAAGATGGCTGTGTAGGCAAAATGACAAAAATCTGGCACTAAAGTGTTGTTTCTAACATTTGACATAGTGGCCACATTTTGATCCACTGAATTTGCACTCAACTGGGAATTCATGCAGTCATCATTCATATCAAGTTTAATGAAGACGGGAAAAAAAATGTAGGCTTATGTTGTTCACAAGATTTTTCTTAAAATTTGCCCTGGGACCTACTATTTGACCCTATGGTTGCCCAGTTTTGACTCATGCCGAGATATCATTAGACAAACTTTCTGACAAGTTACATTTAAGGTTAATCTAAAACTGTATCTAAAGTGTTCACAAGTGTTATCTAAGTATTGGCCTGGGACCTAGTTGTGATACCATAAGTGAACAATTTAAATCATCCACAATTGTAGACGAACATTCCTGACCAAATTTCATGAAGACTGTCAAGAACTGTTGCTCAAGAGTGTTTAACAAGGTTATTTCTAGATTTGACCTATGTGACCTAGTTTTTGACCCTAACATGACTCAATTTCAAACCATCCAATAGCATAAAAAAACATTCTAGCAAGTTCATGAAGATTGAGCAAAATTGCCTCAAGCATGTTCACAAGATTTTTCTAAGATTTGACCTGTGACCTAGTTTATGACCCATGTGACTTATTATCGAACTCATCCAATATATCATTTAGGACAAACATCCTGACCAAATCTATTGAAGATTTGCTATAACTTGGCATCTAGAGAGTTAACAAGGTTTCTCTTAGATTTGACCTGGTGACCTAATTTTGACCCCACATGACCCATTTCGAACTCATCCGAGATATCATAGAACAAACATCCTGACCAGTTTACATGAAGATTGGGCCAAAACTGTGCCTCTAGAGTGGTCACAAGGTTTTTTTCAAGATATTGACCTGGTGACCTAGTTTTGCCCCACATGACAATTTAAAACTTATCTGAGATATCATTAGACAAACATTCCTGACCAAGTTCATGAAGATTGGGCCAAAACTGTTGCCTCTAGAGTGTTCACAAGCAATTGTTGACGACGGACGACGCACGATGGACAAAAGGCGATCACAAAAGCTCACCCGAGCACAAGTGCTCAGGTGAGCTAAAAACTCTTTGAATAGTCAAGACACTGGTAATGAAATATATTTTCAACAAAGTAAGGGCCATAATCCAGGATCCCCTGGGATGATTTGACTGGAAATCAAACCTGGCTGAGATATTATGCCCATATACATTGTCAGCAAGATTGAAGAGGATCGGATAAAACTGTCTGAATAGGAGTCTGGACAGTTCACTGGACACCGCTATTCTTATGTATATTTTCAACAAATCAAGGGCCATAATACTAGAGTGCCTGGTGCCATTTGACTGGAAATTAAACTTGTCCATGATATTATGCCCATACACATTGTCAGCAAGTTTGATGGGAATCAGATCAATACTGTTTGAATAGGAGTCCGGACGCTTCACGGGACGCCACCCACCCGAACGCCCACCAGCCCAAACACCATGGGTAAAAACATAATACGCCCGTACAAATTTTTGTACGGGCGTATAAAAAGGAGTCATTAACACCTGAAAAAAATATGAAACAAGAGATGTGTCTTTCACTGATAGTGATCCACCTGTTAGTGAATTATGTGCAAAATTCCATAGTTCTCAAAGGCTTCTCAAAATATTGAACAATTTGTAAAATAGGACAATATACTTGATTCCAATATCACCCCCACGACACTTTATGAAATGGGGGGGATAATAATGCTAATTTTTATGAGCATAGCAGTTAATTAAAAATTACTCACCACCATTGTCCACGAACCATTTCTCTGTGTTTCCCATGGGATCTTTCTCCATGATGACTCCAACAACATCGCCAGCACATGCTGTGATATCCATTGCGTCCATAGCAACCTGCGTCTCTGTGATCCTGAACAGTTTGCTTGGTGAATACTGCTGGATGACAAAGATTCTCTGACTATCAATTTGAGGAACTGCCTCAGTCTGAAAAAAAATAATCATACAAACATTTTATCCCTCAGAAATAACCAATCATATTTCAAGCTCTTTTTATTGTCACATTCACTGTCAGACAGACAAAAAATTGTAACAAATCTTTAAATTTATAAATACTGGTACATAAATGTGTATGAAATATCAATAAGAATTGTCATTTCTTTTCCCTAATCATCCGAACTTCCATTTTAGCATTTGTATATGTACTTGATTAATTTACTTATGTTAATCATTTTTGCAATAATATAATGATAAAAGCTGAATTAACAAAATATGATACATGCATTATACTTAATTTTTTATCTATTAAAAAAGATTCTGAAGAATGTTCAATTTAAAAAACTGGTTGGAAACAATTTAAACAACTCACAGCTGACATCAAATTAAAACATCCAGCCTTGAGGACAGACTATGTACTAACCATATATTACTTGTTTTAACTTCATACTTGACAAAATTTTATCAGCAGAGGAATGCCATGAACCATAAAACGCTTGAGATTTACAGATACAATGAACAAATGAGACATACAATCTTTCTTTTTATTTTCAAATTTGAATTGGTTACAGTCAGGATAACTGTAAATTGTTGGAACTTAAATTGTAAGAAAAGAAAACTTACTGATTTATGCATGGCATCATCGATAGACATACGTTTCGACTTCTTGTCCTGCTTCTGGTCAGCTACCCGGGGAGAAAAGGAGCGAGGCATGAAGCTGAGTAAGGCCAGACGGTCCACGACGGCGGTGTGTTGGATGTTGAACGTCCAGCACTCCTGCTTCATGTAGCAGTGTAACTGGTAACAATAAACATATACACATTTTTCTAATGAAGGAAACATAGGTCTGAAGGACATTTCAGAGCATATGTGTTCACCTATGACTTGATTCTTTGCAAATTTTTAATCAAAACTTGAATAAAATAAATATTTATATAGCTACAGTTGCATTTTTAAGCATTCCATAAGACTGAATCAAAACATTCTAGCGTAATTTTTAATACACAAGGAAAGACAACTCACATCCATGACATTGTACATATCCTGGAGTATCGTGCTGGTGAACTCCCTTTGTGCCCGGACGAAGGATCCCACACAGTCCTGAAGAAGCTGGAAGGACAGCATATACAGGCGGGGTAGCTCGTCCAGGAGCTGGTCATTTAGGGCCTCGTACGTCTGCTTGGCTGTCTGCATCATCTTCTCCCAGGTCTGCAGCAGACATTGATTTATAGGTGCTTGATTTTAAAATTTTACTTAAGTTCAGCAGAACAATGGCATTGTGTTTCCTTTCTTATTTAGTTTGTTACAGGGTATTTCTATCTTTTGAGAGGTTTGTTTGTTGGGTTTAACGTCCCATCGACAGTATTTCAGTAATTTGGAGACAATGTCTACTTGAGACAGATATAGTGCTGCCACACTAACATGAGGCATGATACCCCACCCAGTCACATTATCCTGTCACCAGGTCAACCAGTCCTGGAACTACCCTTATATGCTGAGCACCAAGCAAGGGAGCTATACCAGTACCATTTTTTAAACTTTGGTATGTCGCTGCCTGGGATCGAACCGACAACCTCCCACTCACAAGGCGCACGCTATGCTCAAGGCAATGCTAAATACTCTTATCACTTAAATAAAAGAGATGTTTCTTGGAACACACAGTCATCTGTCACCTACTGAAAAATTTGTGACGGAAAAAGTGTGACAGATAGACGAAAATAGACAGACAATGGAGAAGTGAGCCCTATGTGTAATTTCTGCCTACAGCAGGTGACACAAAAAGAATTGGATTGTAATTATATGCTCCCCTTATTTAGGATCCACAACTTACATGCTATATATAGGGCTGTGGGTTCAAACTGCATTAGGCTGGGGGGAGGAGAAGGACTTTTCATGACCATCATTGGCGCTAAGTACTAGTCCAATCCAGGAACCATCAAGAGGGATTAGCAAGCAGTAAAAACTTGTCTCCCATACATTGTAAAATATATAAATATAAACTATTACATGCTAAGTACAGAAACTAAATCAAGACAGCAAGTGAAAGGTTATGTTTTTTGTACATGACAGAAAAGCATCCCCCCTCCCAACCACCTAAATAAGACACAACAAATAATGGCAATATCAAGTACAATAATAGGAGATGATTTTAAATATAGATCTTGCAATTCTCCATATAAACATAAATGCCAACCTTGTCACTCTGAGACTTGCGGCGCAGGTTGTCGTAGTCAAGGAGCTTGTCGTAGCGCTTCTGGATCACCTTGTTGGGACCCTCGAACATCTGACACAGCTGGGTAAGTGGCAGTGTTACCAGCTCAGCGGCCTCCATTTTCTGTGTATAATATAAATTATTGTGTTTTCTCAATGTATCAAAACTAATAAATCCATAAACATTACAAGAGGGCCATGATGGCCCTGAATCGCTCACCTGATTATAAATGAGCAACATTTGTTGGATTTTTCATATTGACCTACTTTTTGACCCCACATGACCCACTTTTGAACTTGTCCAAGATTTTATGGAAACAGACATTCTGACCAAGTTTCAAGAAGATATGGCCAAAAATGTGATCTTTGGAGTGTAAACAAGGTTTTTCTAAGATTTGACAATATGACCTACTTTTTGACCCCACATGGCCTAAATTCGAGCTTGTCCAAGATTTTATGGAAACACACATTCTGACCAAGTTTCATGAAGATCGGGCTAAAATGTGACCTCTAGAGTGTTAACAAGGTTTTTATAAGACTTGACCTCGTGACCAACTTTTTGACCCACATGATTTAATTTCAAACTTGTCCAAGATTTTATGGAGACAAACATTCTGACCAAGTTTCATGAAGATTGGCCTAAAAATATGGCCTCTATGGGGTTAAAAAGCCAAATTGTTGACGACATGCATCGTGCGTCGGACGACGGACGAAGGGCAATCACAAAAGCTCACCCTTGAGCACGTTGTGCTCAGGTGAGCTAAAAACAACTCGATGATGATGCTCATCCACTTCATAACCTCCATCATCATCATCATCATCATCATCATCATTCTCTGAAGAAAGAAGAATTATCTTGAAAATGTATAACTTTAAAGATAAAGATTTCCCATCAGAATTAAGTATCATCTCTTGTACTTTTAGAATGAAAAACAAAGTTTATAGAATGATCTTTTTCCCAATGTATATTTTCAAAAAAACTTACAAAGTTCGGAAGGAAGGTCATGTGTATGGTGTTGTAGAAAGTCTGCAGTTTCTGAACATTTTGAATGTCCCTCTTCTCTCCATAGAAGTCCTCAATATCTGCCGTCAAACTCTCCTGGGCACTCACAGCCTCCTGCACATGAAGGGAGTTTTATATAAAGCCTAGATTGAATATCAGTCTGTAAATAGATTTCTGAGAGATCAATACCACCAGATTTTTACTTGGGCTTCTAATATCTTCTGCAATTTTGAGAATCAATTAAGTGACCGTGGGAAACTTTATAGTACATGCCAGCCTTTATAGACTTTAGGCAAAAGAGCCTATGACTCAGAGTTAACTGATGCTTGCATCTGCACTGAAGCCTTTGGAGGACCATGATTACAATTTATTGATGGATGGATTACATTTATAATCCTGTGGGAGCCAGACAATCATAATGTAAACTGAAGGGTTGAAACAACAGCACCACAAAGTTTGGCCAAATACACTGGAAAGTATTTCAATGTGAGAACCTTTGTATGCTGTATGGTACAGCATTAATGTCCATCACCACACCGGAAGCATAACTAGCATAAAAAGCATATTTTGAGGGGTGAGAACAAAACTAGGCTAAGTGCATATACACATATATGCACTTAGCATAGTTTCACCCTTTGATTTGTGAATTGTGTATTGCTGATTTGTTTCTATCACAATCCGAATTAAACCTGTGGCTAAAATTAGCTTCTACATTGAGGAATTCCCATACTTACTATTATATTTGGTATTTTCTTAACCAAAAACATCATTAAATTTTACTGACATTTGATTTTCATGATGTCTGTATAAAATAAAATTTAATGAAAAAAATCTTCAAGATTCCCAAACGCAACATGTAAAACTCATGATCTAAAGTGCAGCTTGGAGATATTGACAGGACACAAACATCTTTACACAGTAACCCTTTCCCTCATATAGACTCATTTTGACGCACTCAATAGGTACCACATAAAGCCTGATCTGCAGAAAACCACAGTTAAACCTTACCAAATTTAATTACAAAATCCTCATTTCCAGACCACTGAGGAGCAGCGAACAGCATAAAACCTGATCAGCCTGCGAGTTACTCGCAGGCTGATCTGGTTTTATGCTGTTCGCATAGGTCTTTTCATGGTTTCCTCTATGAGGGAAAGGGGTAAGCACCATTACCTTTCACCTCTATGTGAGACCTTAAAGCTTGTTGTATAAAACATCTTCTCATTGAGAAAAATCTTACCGCCAAATTATTTGAGAATCCTTTGAACCAAGGATAAGTTAAAGTCTAAACAAGCAAATCCAGCACCATGACATTATCTCTTAGTTGACCTTGAGCTTGGAGCTAGGGACCAAACTCCTGTGTATGACACTTCCTCTCATTGAGGCAAATATTACTGTAAAATTAATTAAGAATCCTTTGATCAAATCTTTATACCAGTTCCCCTAAGTTACAGTCTAGACAAGCAAAACTGTTCACATGTATCAAACCATCATTGTGACTCTGCAAGCAAGATCAACAAAAAAAATGATAAAATATTTCATCTATGATGAAAGAAACATTTCTTACCTGAACTTCATCCAGGTAACTCTGTACATCCCTGATGAACACTCGGACAGTCTTCTCCAAGTGTCTGTACCGCGTCTCCTCATGGTCAAAGTTTGAGTCCCGTGTCTGTTCAATAAAGCCAAGGTTAGCGGAAAACCTTTCCCTCATCCTAGAGGACTTTTTCCGGATGGAGTGAAGGCTGAGTTTGGACAGTTTGTCCCCCAGGGAAACCTCTGTGTCCTTCTTGTATTTGTACACTAGATAAGATGGAAAAGTTATATTTAACAAGCTATGTTTGAATGCAATGCCCCCCTGGAGGGCCTAAGACCTTGGGGGTCAAGGTCATATGAAGGTCAAGGTCTCCAGGCGGGTAGAGCTCATTAAGGTGCATGTACCTTTGAAGTGTGGAGGCTGTAGGTAGAAGGACTTCCGTGTTATGGTCAAGATTAATGTTTTGTGACAAACAGACAGACCAAAAAAAATATGCCGATATGATCTATCGATGCGGGGGCATACAAAGTACTGAACCCTGTGTTCCATACAATTAATTATATAACATTATCTTAACACTTTGTCTGAGAGAAAAATTGAATAAGATAATATGATATGATATGATAAAATATGAAATAAAATTTGAACAAGTAACTGGTGTTGCACACAACACGAGTCCCCTACCGGTGAGGTGCATTTTTCTGTTATCATAGCAACAAGAATTTTGGTCCGAGAAAAAAAAAAGTGACATGCAGAATCTTCATACTGCCATCTATTCATATATCAAGTTTCATAATATTATCTTAAATGATTTTTAAGTTATTGCAGGATCCAGATTTCCGGACATCCAGACGGACAGAGGGACAGACAGACACCAGTAGGGGACTAAAAACTGAATCATTGAGTTAAATATCATTAAAGATCTGATATACAGTGATTTTTTTTGGGGGGGGGGGGGGGGCCATTGCTCCAGAAACCTTGACACTTTCTTCTTAGAACAGATCTCCCTAAATTAACGTAAGCATTGCAAGTCTGAGCATTATAGGCCCAAAAGACAAGCTAATATTTAACATTGATAATCTCTGAACATAATTTCATCAGGTAATTTCATTGGTTGATATTAATGGAAAAAAGTGATTTTTGTCAGTCAATTTTTTCACCTGCTTGCACTGACTGAAAAAATGAAGAATCTATGGAAGTGTTGACACTGTGTAAGGCTAGATGAAATGGTAGGGATAATATACTTTAAATGTATGTGATATAACTGAGGGCTGGACTGAGGCATGCTTTCAGCTTAATCACTTTAAAAATAATAGACGGCAGAATGGGTAGGGCATGTTGTTTCAAATAACACTGTATATTTTCCCAAGAAGCATAAGGCTATGACAACTACCATAGTCATTAGTTCAGTTCGAGTTTATTCATTTTATCCTTTCCAAATGCCAAACATCTGTATATAATTGGCAATGAGTGCATGTTGAGTAAGAATAGCTGACATTTCATCATAGCATGGGCCAGACGATTGACACTAGCTCCATTGGGTGACAATTAAATTACACATACATACATTTACCATGTAGATCTGTTGGCAAAATCAAGAAACTGACAGTAAAGGCTAGGCAGAAGTGGGGGGAGGGGCGGACTTTACTGATAAAGGCAGTCAGGGTGCCGTCAGATCAAAGAGGGTAAGGCAAAGCACCTGCCAGCTGGGACACTGTTGTATATACCCCCCCTCCCCCTCCCACCCCGTGTGACCTAGTTTTTGACCTACTTTTGAGCTCTTCTGAAATACCATGTAGACAAACATCCTGACTATATTTCATGAAGGTTTGGCTAAAACTGTGGCCTCTAGAGTGTTCACAAGGTTTTTCTAAAATTGTCTAAGAGTTGACATGGTGACCTGTTTTTGACTCCACATGACCCAATTTCGAACTCATCCGAGATATCATGTAGACAAACATCCTGACAAATTTTCATGAAGATTGGGCCAAAACTGTGGTCTCTTGAGTATTCACAAGCAATTGTTGACGACACACAACAGAAGAAAGTCGGTCACAAAAACTCATCCTGAGTACAAGTGCTCAGGTGAGCTAAAAAACTTGTGATATCAAAGATCAATCTTACCTAGGTCTTTCCTCCTCTTGTATTCATTGATGGCTGTGGCCACATCTGTCATGGCCTTAATGGCTGCTAGTATCTGTACCTTATCTGGATGGTCATCTTCTGTTGCCTAGGTAACACAATGTCATATTACGGTACATATCTGCTGTTTGACACAGCAAAACTTGAGAGAAGATGTGTTCATAAAACACAATGCCTGCATCCAAGTCAAACCTCTTTAGGCCCCATCCTAGGGCTTTTATCCCATTTAGTAAATCAGTTATTCCCTAGACAAAGAGTTGCTTTAAAATTCAATAAAGGAAGATAACTGAAAAATGAAAAAGTAGATTATTGCACTTCTCCTAGTGACCATCCATGTATATTTAAAGTTTCAAGTCAATACCTTGAATAGCTGTCAAGCTATGGCCAAGGTTAAAGTTATCTACAGACAGGACAAAATCAATATGCCCCCTGATCTATTAATATTGTTTTAACTTACAGTCACATGGTTTTTTACATCTTTTATTTGATGGAACTTGAAATTGATATTGTTCTTTTTACCATGGTAACACAGTCATATGATCAAATGTTATTTTGTTAATTTCAGAGATTCTTAGTCAGTTTTAAAATTTTAAGACTTTGTGTGAAAAGGCAATGTTTCACTTTCTGCTCAGTTCCATATTTGAACATCAATGCATTCATCAGTACTCTGGAAACTTTGATACAAACAATAACTGCATAACTACACTAACCTTGATCAGCTCGTTCAGAAGCAGAGGGTACTTGAGAACTCTCTGTACGGGTTTGATAAGGAGTGCCTCCAGGTCAAAGACCACATGCTTCTCCCGTAGAATGTCGAGCTGCGTGTCCAGGTATGACTTGATACTCTCGTTCTGATCATACTGCAATCAGAACATAGCCATATTTACAGGCAGTTTACTTACAGAGGGTCGCACTAAATCATTTTGTAAACCATAAAATTATGTATGTTCTAGCACAGGATGCTCATGTTTCATGTTACCTATAGATAACTGAGTTACTGCATAAAATGTAAAAGATGTTCTGATAAATGTTCTGATAAATGTTTAACCCTTTCCCTCATATAGACTCATTTTGACGCACTCAATAGGTACCACATAAAGCCTGATCTGCAGAAAACCACAGTTAAACCTTACCAAATTTAATTACAAAGTCCTCATTTCCAGACCACTGAGGAGCAGTGAACAGCATAAAACCTGATCAGCCTGCGAGTTACTCGCAGGCTGATCTGGTTTTATGCTGTTCGCATAGGTCTTTTCATGGTGTCCTCTATGAGGGAAAGGGTTAACACTGCTGCAGCAATGACTGAGTTGTAAAGAGTGACTTAAACCATTATGGTTGTATTATTTTTGCCTTTTTTATTTTTTTGCTGATAAGGATTGATAAGGATGCTTTATTGTTCTGAAGTGTATGTTTATCAAGAAATCAGAGAAATCTACTAAAACTCTACAACTTTGTAAACAATAAGATGCACAATAAGCATCAGTTTTAGTAAGTTTGTCAAAATAAAGAATTTTAGATGAAAGAAAAGGGAAGAGGACAAAATAGAATTTATTTATTTTAATGCTTGATTTTAACACCCATATCATTCTAAGGGATTTTGTTAACAGGAATCAAATGACATAGTGTTACCATACTGTGACATGATACCATGTCTAATCTCATTTATTAGCATGATACCACACCCAGTCACATGCTAAACATAAGGACCACCGTTAACAATGCTGCCTGTAGGGATCAAACCCATGTCTACACTCTGGAACAGGACCGTACCTTCTCAATGAGAGTGATGACATCATCATGGTTCCGGCAGTATGGGGCATACACATTCTTCATGTCTTCCGCTAGTATGGTGAAACACGACCCTGTATTCAGCAGATTGAACAAGGTTTAAAGTTATAGTAAACGCTTATGATAAATGAAGGTGCTTATGATAAATGAAGGTTTACATGACAATACCATGCCTTGCAAATTAAGACACAAGCATATTCCTGCATACTATATTATGTGTCCATACAGCATAAAGGTTATCATCTTTTCATCTATGTATCCCTGTTTCAATCCCGAGTCTGTCTGGTGCTGTATGTGACTGGTCAACTGTTCAGACTCATGGACTTTTACAGAGATCTCACTTTTTGTCTGAAGTTTAAACTTAACATACCACATGCAGTATTTTCAAATTCAGTACAACCAATTTTCTTTTCAAGATATCTCTATATAAAAATATTGTACATTATTTGTAAATTTTGGGAAAATAGCCCAAATTAATGCAAATTGTGGTGCATTTGATATAACCCAACTAATAGTGAATAAAAATTGTTCATCTCTTTTAAATGAAATGCTGAAAGTATCAAAAACTCTGTCTTAGACTCTCATTAAATGTTTTGATCAAAAAAGTCTCCAATGATATTGTAGTTGTTTCATCAAACTTAAAAGGGTTTGTGCAGGAATAGATGAGACTGAACAAGTCTATCATGTTTTAAGAAAAATTCTCCATTATCATAAAATAATTATTGGAATTCATTTCAGATGAACTCATATCGATGCTCCCAGGATAATACTGCAGGCTGACCAAGAAACCATCTCCTTCTATTCCTATATACTATAAGAGTTTTGTGATCAGCCCATAATATATGAACAGCAGACCAAACAGACAAAATTGTCTTCCAAAAAATTAGACACTGACCGATGATTTGCTGCTGAAAATCCTTGCCATTGGTTGCTTCCTCCAGTTTGGTGTAGAGACGCTGTGATATGTCAGCCACCTCCTCTATGTTTCCAAACAGGTGCTCCAGGTCAATGTCTGGGTGCTGTAACACCAATTCTTTGATTCAACATATTCATACATACCCAGTATTTATATTTTCCCATTCATTATAGAAGAGTACAAAAGTACAATAATGAACAAGAGAAATACACTCTACAAATACAAAAGAATTTGAAAGTAGAAAAAAAGCATGCATTTACAAATGACAAAGAAGCAGAGAAAAGACAGAAACAAGAGGGTCATAAGAGCCCTAAAATGCTCACCTGAGTACCATAAGCCTAATTAAAACAATTCACACCAATCACTTCATTTTACATGGTTACCTTCAGCAGCAACCAGATTCAAATTTCAGATACAAATATTTCCTAAGTTTCTATACAGATTCATTACCTAAGAAAACTAGCCAACCATCTGTAGGCCTCATCTTTTAAGGGATCAACAATGCTTGACCAATTACTGTGGAGGACCATAAGGTTATCATTAGTGCAAATCAATATCTTATTCTGAACATTGGATTCAAAGAATGTGAATTTTAAATTTTCTATCTAGAGTATATATGGAAACTAGTGGCCTCATTCTTTACTTTAGGAGTTAAGGTAGATGGCTAAGAGCTGACAATTTGTGTCATATGAAATTAAATTCTGACTGTTAATTTCACAGAAGAAGACTTTTGAAATTTTCTAGCAGGAATCTAGCAAACCACCTAAGAGCCACAATTTTCAAGAGATCAGGCGTATAACTTTGCATCCTGTAAGGTATTTATGCATGACACAGATATTCTTGTAAAGTTATTCAAGGGCTACAACTCTGCACATACTCAGTATACTGAACAGCAAATATAACCTGAGGTGTCTAACGCTGCAAGCTTGTGAACATTCTTGACTCTGGCTGGAGGTATCCAAAGGAGTTAACAATGTGCATGTACTCTACTGATTTATTGGTGACTGAGTAGTGCCTGAGATTAAATATAAACAGGACATCAGATTTGTTTTTCTTTTCTTTTTTTTTCTAATGCTGAATATTTCTTTGAATAAAACACACAATTAAACATTAAAACTGGTATAACAAATAGTTTCAGCATAACCCTCCAGAACAATATATTTTGTACGGCATCATTAGTCAGTGGTAGCATACCTGAATGTTGATCTGAAGGTTGAAATTTTAAACCCTATTGGGGGGGCAAGAATCTTCCATGACCTACCCAGACACAAAGCACTGGTCCAGCCTATGAAACATTGAGAGATTAGAATAAGTTATAAGGACTTGTTTCCCAATCAATATAAAAAAAACACCATAAAACAAATACCTTTTTCACACTGGCTCCCATGAATGTGTCCATCACAAGACTGAGAGAAGTAATGAAGTCCTTCTCTGTCTGTATCAGCTCCTCAATCACATGGCAACGCTTGCCCCGCCTCTCCAATCTCTGTTCCTCTTGTCGCTTCTTCAATTCTTCCCGTGCCTTTTCTTCTTCCAACTTGCGGAGAACTGCAGCTTTTTCTTCCTCCATTTCGGATCTGGCTTTTGGGCAGTGCTCAGCAAGTTGGTCTTCAAGAGAAAGAAATGTGCAAATACCTTTAAAGTTTCATTTGACAAAATATTTGGGTTATCAACTAGGAACACTCTTTTATTTGATTGTTTTAAAGCTAGATAATTTTGTACAATTTGTTATCATAAGAATTTTGTCTGTTTTTATAACACTTGAAACAAAATTGTATTAAGACCAAAGCTGTGACATATTTCACTTCGAGCATGCTAGAGATAACCTTGAGAAAAATTGATTTAAAAGATGTGACATATGTCACTTGTGACTCCATGAAATAAAGTTTAGAATGGATAATTACAAGTCTAATACTTATCTTTAAGTGAAGATTCTAGAATTTCTATTTCACATGATTTATGCATAAAACATACACATCTATAGTTAATTCAGAAAACATTTAATAAGAAGAAAACAAACAACAACAATAAATCTTACTTTGCTATTACTGCGATTTAAGAAATTCAATCCAGAGAATCAACACTCTCATAAAATTAATCTTGTTGGATAAAATCAATTTCTTTCTCCAGAGTAGGTAAAATATTAATCAAATCTTGGTATCTATACAAAGTGAAGTCAGATCCTTAAATGTGAAAAATAAAATCTTGAAAGATAACACAAAGGATTGGTTTATACCACATTCCTTTCTCTCTACTGCTTCTCTCCTCTTCCTATAACTCTCTTTCTCTCTTCCCCAGCTGTATTTCCATTTCTACATTTACCATCTTCATTTTATTTTGTCTCTATGCATCTTACTTTGCCCCTTTTGTCTTTTCTATTACTTTTCTCATTTTCTACACTCATCACTCTTCAAAGCATATCTAGTAATACTACTCCCCTCTCTCTCCTCCTTTCCTCCTCCTATACCTCATCTCCCTTCCTCTTACCCTGTGTTACTCAATCTTTTACTCTCCCTCCTCTCTTCCCCGCCCACCCCTATACCCCATTTAAGTCCCTCTTATCCAATGGTACTCCATCTTATACTCTCCCTCCTTCCCCTATACCTCATTTCCCTTCCTCTTACCCTGTGTTACTCAATCTTTTACTTTCCCTCCTCTCCTATACCTCATTTCCCTTCCTCTTACTCTGTGTTACTCAATCTTTTACTCTCCCTCCTCTCTTTCTCCTCCCCCTATACCTAATTACCCCCTCTCACCCTTTGTTACTTTATCTTTTACTCTCTCTCCTCTCTTTCTCCTCCCCCTATACCTCATTACCCCCTCTCACCCTTTGTTACTTTATCTTTTACTCTCCCTCCTCCCCTATACCTTATTTCCCACCCTCTTACCATGTACTCATTTTGATGCATTGGTAAACAGAGCAAACCAAGACCAGATAGCTCCTTTCTGGCAAAGAAAAATAGAGTGTTAACGCTAAGTAAATTGATACTCATTAAATCATAAATTTGTACATGAATATTCATGAGACAATTACCTTTAAGAGTGGCCAATTCCTCTGTAAGACCCCGTATGTTATCCTCGTAAAACTCTATGTTGTC
>CM037790.1:20503720-20553720 GCA_021229015.1 Solen grandis | reverse complement strand
ACTCTAATTTGGAGACTTAGTAACAGTTTACAATTTAATATGATAATACGTGTTACTCATCAGATCTTTCATTGATTTTTTTAAAGTTTTTATACTACTAAAAATTAAGTCATACATTTCAATGTGTGCTCATATCAAAGAGGCTAACCAACACTCTTGACATATGACTGGATATTTGAAATAGTGTATAATGGCCTAAACAACAATTAGCTGACATGATTATGATTGACATTACTAGCATATTGAATTTTGTGGGGTTTTGTTTAAATGATATCTCCTGTTAAATTAGGCAAATGACATGAATATTAGTCAACAACATGGTAGTAGGGGCCATAACTCTCTTAAAAATTGAGGAACCAGGTCACGCCGACGATATGCGTATCTACTCTTGGTGATAAAACTTCCCATAAAGTTTCGTTGAATTCAAGCCATTAGTTCCTGAGAAATAGCCCGGACAAGAATCATGCAATATGTACTATAGGCCGAAAAGTCAATGGGCCATAACTCTTTGAAAAATTGAGGAATCGGGTCATGCTGACGATATGCGCATCTCCTCTTAGTAATAAAGCTTCCCATAAAGTTTCATTGAATTCAAGCCGTTAGTTCCTGAGAAATAGTCCGGACAAGGAAAGTGTGACGGACGAACGGACGGACGGACGAAGCGGCGACTATATGCGTCATCTTCGGTGAGCATAATAAAACATCACAGTCATATCAAAATACAAAAATGTATGCAGGATGGTACTGAAAATAAACAAAGTGTTTTCAGGAAATCTATAAAAGTGATAAGCAAATCAACAAATAAATTCAAGATGCATATGGCCACTCAATTTTTAAACCGGTCAACCAAAAAAAAAAAAAAAAAAAATAAGTCAGGATGCTGTATACGGATGTTAAGCTTTAAATAAATAAATCTATAAATAAACTGGGTAGTTCCTTTCAAAGATGTGAAAATAAAGTCAGATTACTGGATGGCTCATACACTGAAATAATAAATATCACATAGAAAACATGTAAATATTTGGATAACTATTTGAAAATGCCAAAATTATTTCAATTCACAATTCAGGTCACAATCTGCACAAATAAAAATAGAAACAAAACACACAAAAGAAAGATGACATACACACACAAACAAATTTGGGACCACAAACAAACTTTCTAAACACAATTATCTATACTTGCAAAGGGTTATATGATGGGGTGGGATGGGGGAAGAATGAGTGCAAAGAATTTAGCTTGTTAGTGCTATGCAGGGAAAATGTGTTACATATAATGAATTTGGGATGGAAAACACAATAAATTAACACACTTGAGGTTTCTAACCTAAATAATACAACTAAAGCTAAGTTTATGCCTTAACTCAGTCTAATGCAAACATAAGTCAATATCTAGCAATATGAAAATAGCAATTCAAGCACTATATGTAACCAAAATACACTTTAAGCAGTACAGATCAAGCAGGCATCTGAATATTCAATACACAAAATGGGAAAAGCAAAATTAAATTAACAACAAACAAACAAAAAATCAAGTCGGAGAAACACAAAAATAAAATACAATTACTAAAAAATGCACATGGAATCGCAAATCAAACTTAAAGAAACTTAGGAATTCAAACTGGGATGAATTTGATAATTTAGGGTCGCGAAAATATGTTGCAATAATAATAATAATTTACGCCTAAACAAACAGTGACAACTAAAGTTTTGGATATGACGGTCAAAATAATTGCTGAATGAAACAAAATTACAAGCAATTTATAGAAACTTACGAAAAATAAGGAATCTAGGCAAAATAAGCAAGGCACACAAATCTACATGTACGTGAATGAAAACAAACCGAATAACACTAAAGAAAATAGTGCCAAGCAAAACACAATAACTTAAAGGTAAAAATGATAATAAATGAGTACTTACGGTTCCAAAACAATAAAGTATCCTAAGTAATATTTTTCACAACACACATATTACAAATATAACACTAATCACGTTGCTCCGTGATCGATGAGTACACTAAGGGGGTATTCCCAAAAGTCACGTGGTCCTCAGTCAGCTGATATCTGTCAAAATAGAATGACAGAAAACACAACACAAAAACGCCTCTCGCGAGATGAGTCCGTACGGTTGGGGTAGAGAAAAAAAATGTGCGGGAATGGTACCAAATGAAGAGGTCCGCGGCGGATCTGCTGGGTTCGTCGGCCTCGTCTTGGGCGTCCTTACTCAGGCGGGATCCCCTCAACGTCCGGTACACGACGGCCTGGCCTGGTACTTCGCCAAATCCTCGTCCGCGGAGCCAATTTGTAGTGGGTGGAAATGCGACCAACACCAGCGGTAGTTTATTTGACGGTTGTAAACCAGAAATGGCATTAAACCTTTGATGTAGGGAATAGTTCCTCCCGTGTCACAACACCCTCTGTTATATTTCTTCCTCGACTGCCTCTCCGATGGCCGATTGGTTCCAATATTTCCAAGCGCAATCAAAATGCCTTTAACCAATATCTATTTCTACCTTTACGTCGAGTTTTATTTCTGCATTGTACCCCTTTAACAAAAATGTAGAAGTATGAATATATTTTCACACGGTTGTATTAATGTATTAGACGTTTTCAGTGATAGCTATACACCAATACCAAATGCATGACATTCAAAAGCTCAAAACAGTGTCAGTGAAGATGACTTCCAGAACTTCTACATACATCATAATACGACGATACGTCTCAACCCTTAGCGCCTTGTCATGAGATCTTTTTTGTATTAAGAATAAAGTTAGAAGGCTATGTTATAACGATGTTTTCCGTTACAGATATAAGATGCTGGCTGAGCATATATACTCATCTTAATCTTGCTCTTCAATTATTCATGCAACCTTCAAATTCTTCATTTCTCGAAAACAGAAAAGGTTTGCAATATAATTACGCCTAATGTCAAAGGAAGTTATTCAGTGGTACGACTTCACCAAAATCGAAATCCATAAAAGGACTGACAACAAAATCACACTTGTCATCAAATTTAGAACAGCTCTCGCAGACTGCTGGTGTGTAGTTTTCCTTTCTTGTACACTCTGCCAGTATATGTCCCAACTTCGTTAACAACAATTCATTGTAGTTTTTCGAATTTCGACGCTAGAAAAGACTTACAATCATTTTGTTTTATTCCAGTGGCTGTTAAGTGAAAGGAGGGCTTTACATGGTATAGTTGACAACGTGTTTGTAAGTCCAAGCAAAACCATATCACGCGCACTATGTCAAAACAAAAACAAACTAAAATCTAAACCAAGATCAATCACTTAATTATGATTCCAGTTTGATTAATAAAGGTTCTATATTAACTGTCTTGATTTAATAAAAAGCAAGGGACTCCAGACAAACATTCATTACAAAATTAAACAAAATGACTATGCTCCTCCACTTCCAGTCGCAATCAATAAACAGTTGATGGTTCAGCTTAAACTCTTTAACAGTATTAAAGGTAACCTTCGGAAAAATAGAATCATTAAAAAATCTTAAATGGAATAAGGTGGAATAATGGTTTTGGACACTGCACATCTCCAAGTTTTCATACATTTTAGTGTGACCACTATGAGTCTGTCGTCTTGATGAGCGATATGCAATCAAAGTCAATCGCTCAAACACCGCTGGACTGTTACAAGTAGTATTTGGCATAAAATGGTGTGCCTGAAATGAATTTCATTCATCATTCATCTAGAGGCTTCAGTTTTCAAGGAATTTGTAATTTTTAGGAGTTTAGTGATCATGTTTTAGGAAAATGGTCTTTAGGAGGTATTCAACAAGGAAAGAAACACACCCCTGTTAGCCTCATTTGTTCAAGGGGTCATTCTTATTTGCTTTCAAAAACAGCACACACCGTGTTATCTCCAAAAGGTAATTGCTTAATCAAGGGCGATAACTTTTGAAATGAGACTTCCGGCTGGTGGGGCTAGTTATAAGAGGGCTGGCCGTAAAGTTTAGGGACTATATCTCTGAAAGTATTGAAAATCTATGAAATATAAAAAGCTGTAAAGAGATACTTTATATATAATTACTAACCAAAATGGCATATTTAGAAAGAAAACGATTGCCATGCCAACCAATGAAGCCATTCACAGGGCACTTTGAAATTACTGTATATGAATTATTGATAGCACCAAATGAATGCCTAACAGGCAAAGGTTTTGACGCCAAGATGTAATGTAAAAGCGCATGACGTCAAAACGGCGTCTACTACACTTCTACATATAAATTTGACGTCATCTAATGGTAAACAAGTTTGTTTCGTGTAACGGACTTGCAAGATGTTGGAAAAAAAACTCTGCCTTTGACGTCACACTCGGAGCAGCGGACAGTAATCAGACACTGTTTCGAGTCGGAATGACTTCTACAGATACATATTAAGTTTTAAGAAGGGATAAATCGAGACGAATATGTTCCAGGGCACTGGTATTTCGCTGGCATAAACGTTACGCGATCAACATGAAGTTGTGAACGATTTAAAGCGGAGCGGCAGACAATCCGTGGCGAAACATGTCATTAGGTCTGTACAGGCTGTGTTGCAAGATGACCGACGGAGGACAGTGAGAGAAATTGCAAACACTATTCAGCTGAAACGGACAGTTGTGCATAAAATCACGAAAAAAAACTTAAACGTTTCGAAAGTATGTGCCAGATGGGTTTTCATGCAATAGGTTAAATGCCACCTTAAGTGTGTGCGTTCATGTGGAGAATATTTTGAAAGACTGTATATGACGTAAAACCATGAGACAACGAAGTGCTCCGGGAGCTGATACCTTTCATGTATTCACTTCGAAGTAATTAATTAAAATTTGCAGGAATAGTCTATATATTAGATATGTTTGTCAGCTGGGTCAGCTGGTAAAATTTTCAATATATCCCATGAGCAGTTTTTTTCTTTTTTTTGTTTTTTTTTTTTTTTTTTAATTTATGCAGTCTCAAAACTTTACGGACAACCCTTTTATATGATTGAAGTATAGGTTAGTTCATACGCCCTCGTGACTATATCGTGTAGTTAAAGGCAACTATGAACTAAGCAATTTAGCACATGGCATTTTCCTTCCACTAGCGACAAAATGTCACAAAATTGAGTTATGTGGTTGAATAGTCCACACTTATTGATTTTTACAAAAGAGTGGACTACGCGTTATAGTCCACGGTGACTATGAACAAATACTGGCACCTAATTGGACGAGAGGAAAATGCCATGTGCTAAATTACGATTGATCAATCTTGAATTCGACTTCTACTAGGCCATCTCGATTATGTGTTTGGCTTACTAATGTGTCTAAAAGGAGTTGCCTGTATTACAATTGCCTTAAATAAAGCATACTTACTATCAATAGCAAAGTCTTCAATTGATTTACCAGCCAACAATTGTATTCTTGCATCCATATTACAGTGGGCGGATAGTTAATGGCCATCAATTTCTCCCTCTCTCTCATTTTATTGATTGTGATTATGTTATATACCTGCCCTTTGTATATCATGTCCAGTGCATCGGCGCATTTAATAGAAATGAATCATACCAACGTATAGATCACTTTTGCTAACCGTGTGGTAATATTTAAAATAGAGAACAGATTATTAAAAAGAGCATTTCATGGTCATTTTATGATTCAAAATAATTGATTTGTCATGTTAGAGCAATTTTTCTGACATTCAATGTTTCATGGATTGCAGTCTGCCATGGCATGACGTCGTATTTAAAATGTGCCACGTGTCAAGTATTACGTGAGGCCAAGCGTTGCGGTGGAACATAAGGAAAATAACGTGTTGATTTATTGCTCGACAATCACCAGTTGGGTCTTAAACCTACGGTTGATGTCTGCCGTGCCAGTCGTAACAGTTGTTCGGCAGAACGCAGTTGGTCTGTAGAGACGGAGTTCTTCGCCATTCGACAAGTTGAAATGGCACTCATTACTTAACACTTGACTAGTTTCGGGACGTCGGTGGCGATATCGTCGCGTAAGAATTTGACCGCGGACTGTAGAAGCTAATTCCTCGACCTCTTAGCTGATTCCTGTCTGTTTGTCGACTTACACTGTGTCAAAATTTCCCTACTCCAAAACATGATGATTCAGCCATCACAAATAGTATCACCCGGAATTTATAATACATGTATAATATGGTTATATGTGGACAATGTATTTGTGTAAAATGAATTGACTACACCACAAGGTCGACACTCCCATAGAGCACGAGAAAATCGTGAGCAGCTACTTAATTAAACAATAGTAAAAGTTTTGATTAGTTGGCTTTTACGGTCAGAGTAGATTTACATTTCTGTTGCCCCTCCAAATTGTAAAGTAAAAATGTCTTCGACTTCGACAACAGGCCCATCCTGTCCTTACGGGCTTACGCGAGTACCATCAGTCTACATGAAAATATTCAGGCCACTGGACTTTACCTTGTGGCCTTCAACTAAACCTAAATTATGAATTTACCACTTTAATAATTACAGATAATCAGCCCCACCTTTGGAAGCATCAGTAATTATCATTGTTCAAGCAATTCATTTTTTTTTTTTTCGTGAGATTTAAGGTGATGAATATATGACCATATAACATTTAATTTGATCGACATTTTCAGATGAATGTTTTGTTTTCTTTCTGTTATAGAGAAAAACTACCAGACCATTTAATTACCTCGTATTTCAAACGATAAACTTCATCTAATAGTATAGGAAAGAGTCATTAGGTAATCGTATATGCAAAATTAAATCAATTATTGCAGATGGGCTCAGATAAGAATCTTCAATTAACTATCGAGTTATGAAAGTGAAACCAGGCTAAGTGCAAATAGGAGTCATTGAAAAGAGCCATGTGATGATCATATCTGCAAAATGAATACAAATTCTGCCCACTGATGTCAGAGAAGAGTTTGGATATTCTATATGATATTAGGAAACATGTCTTCTCCCTGGAAGCTTCGTTTTTGAAAAGCAGCAATTATTGTAGATGGCCACAAGGTGACAGTTTGTATTAAATGCATTAAATTTCAATTGAGAGTTATACAGACTTTTTATTTTAAAATTAATTTTACACTTTCTCCTTATTTGTTTTAGCGAGTTTTGTGAAAGACAACCCAAAGGCCATCACTGCAAAGTTTCATCACTTTATGTTTAGTGGTTTTAGAAAAAAACAACAAAAAAAAAAACGTCTTTTAAAGTAACCTGTTGAATTGGCAAGAAGGACAACAGTGATCTCAATAGTTCACCTTGAGCCCGTAGTGCTCTTTGGGAACGCATTTTGGGGTCCAACGCAATATAGGGTCCGACTTGGACCCCAAAGTGCGTTGCATTGTTACATTACTAAATCTGATAGCTGCACGTTGGGATCAGAACTTTGAACATATACATGAAATAGCATACATTTCGCTGTCATCATCATCATCATCATCATCCGAGTTATAGTTACGAATTACAACTGTTGAATAAGCCAAACTAACGTTACAGACGTCGTTTGCTTTATTTGTTCAAACTAAAAGACTGTAGTTAATTATATTAAAGATTGTTTAGTAAAATAGTTTATTAATCCCTATCGATGTGTTGGACCAGTACTTTGAGCCTGGGTAGTCATGAAAAATCCTTGCCCAAAGGGGCTCGAACCCATAAACTTCGGACCAGCAGTCGGATTGTTACCACTGGACCACGACGCCCTTTCACACCCAACAGACAGTCTTCAAAATAAACTATTTTTGAACTTACAACTACTACGTAGTAGTAGTTAATAAATGTTAAAAAGATAAGATTTTTTTTTCAGTTCTGGTAATTAAAACCTGCTATCGCACATGCGCTTCGCAGTCTTAAATGGAAAACGGATAACAACGGTATAGTCAGGATGGTGTGCTATGTATAATGATTACAAATAAATCATACAACTGTAATACACAAAGCTAAAGGGAAGACGGTGACCATTACAGACATGATTATGACGATGTTGGTGAAAAGTAGAAAGAGAATGAGAACATGAATATGATGATAATGATGATGGTGGGCGATTATCAATATCAATGATGCAATCGATGTTGGACTCTAAAGTGTGTTCGCAGAGTTAATTTTTGAAGCTGAAATGCGTTGGATCGATCGCACTTTGGGTTCAGACCTCATACTGCGCAGGGCCACAAAGTGTGTTCCCCCCAGTGCTCTGATGAGCTAAAAAAATCCAAAGCAAAGGACCCCCGGGTCGTGTAGGTGCCAAACCCTATAACGGGTATACTCCCGTCACCATTCGGTAGAGGAATCTTCATTTCAGACAAAATTCCCGGTCAACCTCTATGGTTCTTTTCTATCGTAGAGCTCCAGTAAGATCTAATACAAATACTAAACGCTGTAAATATTTACGCGAGCTTTCAAGTCTATGTTAAACGTATGTTAGACGTTTATCTTAATTCATTCTATGCGTTAAAGGGTAGGTCACGAGGTTAATCTTTAAAAACCTTGTAACACTCTAGAGACCACATTTTTTGGCCCAATCTTCATGAAACTTGGTCAGAATGTTTCTCTCCATAGAATCTTGGACAAGTTCAAATTTGGGTCATGTGGGGTCAAAAAGTAGGTCACGGGGTCAAATCTTATATAAAACCTTGTTAACACTCTAGAGGCCACATTTTTGGCCTAATCTTCATGAGACTTGGTCAGAATGTTTCTCTCCTTAAAATTTTGGACAAGTTCCAAGTTGGGTCATGTGGGTTCAAAAAGTAGGTCACATTTTTGGCCATATCTTAGTAAAACCTTGTTAACACTCTAGAGGCCACATTTTTGGCTCAACCTTCATGAAACTTGGTCAGAATGTTTGTTTTGATAAAATCTTTGACAAGTTCGAATTTGGGTCATGTGGGATCAAAAAGTAGGTCAATATGAAAAATCCAACATATGTTGCTCATATACAATCAGGTGAGCGATTCAGGGCCATCATGGCCCTCTTGTTTTGTTGTTTTTTTTACGTAAGACTGTGCCGAATAGATATTTGCGATTTTCATGGGTATCTATTCTTATATTTACGGTAAAATGGTTACGAACGATTCTTTGTTGAGATGACAACTAGCTTGATTATTAGTCACGGTGTCGAAACGTCTTGTAGCTACCTTCGGGGACACCAACATTACGATTCCATGTTAATAATTTATTGGAGCAATATCGATTCAAGTAAATAAGGCTAAACAACGGCATCAGCTACATTGAATCAGTATATTTTGCATTGCTGTTGCCGATTTTGGAAGTTTTTCGTCGGAAAACCTTTTTTTACCATTCAATACACCGTCTTACGTATTTTTTTTCGGGGTTTTGGTTGCAGAATTTCGCTGCATCTCCTCAAAAATTCAGCGGGTGTGAATCACAATTAATGACACAAGTAAAACGTACCCATGTACAGCTGAAGTCGTTGGTATACCAACCAAGAGTTTATTAACATTTTTGGCTTTTAAGGCTATTAATTTATTCGGATTTATTATTTTCTCTACATTGTTATCGTAACATTTCGGACATGTTGCTTTTGGCAGATAGCTAAGATTATCCGTTTGTGAACACAAGGGCTCTAAGTTCGATATGGTTCACCCCAATAAACTTGAAAGCTAAATTCATTCATTCGACAGTCCTTTATTATGATACCGGGACCAAGATTCGAACAAAACAGCTGGGGTAAAGCAACGACCGGTTAATAATAAACTGGGCAAGCCTCCCTTTTCAAAGGAAATTTTGTTCGAATAAAATATTTGTTTCGTTGTCTTTTCGTTGCTTCTTTTTGTAAGTTTTTTAACTTGAACAGACCTACTGGTACTTTTGCTTGAAGGTACCTGTACTTTTGGTTTTGGTAGCATATTTTGTCTAAATCTGGTTTCTTCTGAAATTACAGGTCATTTCCTTACCTCAAACAAAATAACTAACAATCATTGCGTGCAGACAACTGATTGTGCATTTTCGTAGCTTCAGAATGAGTCAAAGTCAGGTTCTGGTAGGTTTTCATGTTCTGTAAAAGAGCACTTTTCATTTGATGACACACAGTGTGGTTCAGATGATTTGAAATGATCTGAACTTATTTCATTGTTATCAAATGGGAAAAATACCTGTTTTTTGAGCGCAGATATCAGGTTTGTGTTTGACATGGCAGTAACATAAGCTGAGGATGCAAGAGATGAAACATCGTATCTAGTGATTTTAGAGGCTTTTCACCTTTTGGCATTGTATATTTATTGCAAGGGGCCAAAACAGCCAACATCAAGTGGCGGGAGGATATGACTTGTGTGGCCAGGTAACACCAGAATAATCACATTCTTTCTTTTGGCCCACTCAAGTACAGAACATATATAAGATTTGTAACCATCTAAAACCATTAGTATTGGACGGTTCTGGTCTGCCCATTGAACATATCTGAAGAGTGTTTCTAGATATGTGAGGAATCCACTAGAATTAGACCACCCAGATGGTGACAGGTTTCCATCGGATCCAGGAGTTGATCCACTCAGTAGGTCATTATTCATTCGTTGACCCTTGGAGATAAAGTATGGCGGGATCTGAGTTCCAAGAGCATTCCCGCGTCTTATGGTAGTTGTTACTGAGGACCTGCATAAAGTTATGGAAGGTGTTCCAGAGTGGCCACTGACAATATATGGAGAAGAATGTTCCGTCTGTTTACCTTTTTTCATTTACATTGTACACACACTGGTTTGTTCAACAGATCACTTGCCTCCAGTACAGCATGCAAATGTGTAAAGTATTTGCTTACTGTTTACGGGTTCGTAGATGCAGCCCTCTAATTGCTCATTGATCTGGGTTTAATAACCCGTAATTCAGGCCATCTGTCCCTTAAACCTTTAAACCATTTTACGGTTAGGTTTTTCCGTAGGCCTTTTTCCAAGAAAGACCGCATAGTTACTGGCCTTGTCCACTATCCTATCTATTGTGAACCCATAACCAAGTTAAGCCATGGTCTTTATGTGCTGTACAAATTTATACAGGGCCAGACTTCACAGTTTCAGGGTCAACACGTCCCCTAACCCTGTCACACAGTGAAGACTAAGGCACACCATACTGCCAAGCAGCTGCCCTTATATGTGCACCTTTCTCTTTCACTAGCTTCCCAGCAAGCATCGAATATCGGGCCGATATCGGACCAATATTGTTTTGTATATCGGACCAATATCGGTTTTCAATATCAGGGCAACATCGTTTTTGCAAAGTGAATGCTATATCGGCCCGATATCTTTTTGAATATCAATCCGACATTGGACCGATATAGGACCAATATCAGTGCCTATATTGGGTGGATATCAATATACCTATATCTGACCGATATAGGTGTGCCTTGATTGGACCTACATATATTTCCCAACAAATGGCCTTACATAATGAAATTGTGAAGTGGTTGACAAATTACCAGACAATTTCTTGCTGAAAATAAGTTGGAACATTGATTCAAATCATTGGCAACAGGGTTTATAAGTTAAATTAAATCTTTAATAAAATAAGACTCCAGTGACTTTTAAAGCGAAAAAAAATTTGAAAAAACCAATCATGCACTTCTGTGAGGAAAGTTTAAGAGTAAATGATGAGAACAAAATATATACACACATCTGTAATCAATAATATATTTAATATACAAACAGTAATAATCCATTTAGTGAATAAATAGTCTTTCAAATGGGCCTTGTTTGCAGTATGGCCTCAGTTTGCACATATCACATACGAATGTTGGAATTAAACTCAGTATTCCACTATAGAGCTAGTGTCTCTTTGTTGATATTTTGTGGATGCACAAAACACACTAACAATCAAAGTCGTCTTTCAGATAATTATTGTGTATCCACTGTTTCCACCATCTCTGGAAAACTTTGGGGTTCTGGACTCAAAAGTGAATGTTGCTTCTACTATGTGACTCCTTCCGGTATTTGGCCCCTCTTAAGCCAGTCTTTCAAGGCATCCTCACCTTCAGTGCTAGCGGTTTTTGTTGATACTTTTTTCTGTCCACATTCTGTTCAGAACACAAACAAAAGAGGTTGATATAAACATCTTATTAGCTGCATCAAGCTGACTATACAACACTTTTAATAATTTATTTCAAAGGAAGAAGACATTTTTATTATCTTTTTCATTTAACGAGATAGTAATTTGGTATAGAATTATTGGTTTAGCAGCTTTAATTTGCTTTAAATTTTATAATTACAAAGCTATAGGAGTTGTACTCTTAACAATGACAATGGTTTATTTCAAATACATGTTTGCTGACATGTGATACTTTCTTTGAATTGACAATTTCTTAGTATTGGTTTGAAAAAAAAATAATCAACTTACTGTATCGAACGTTATTCAGCATCAAGTTTCCTCTTCTTTCCCGTGAAGGCATATCTCTCTAGCACTTTGCTTGAGATGTCTTCTTTCGGCAGGCGTTTCAATGCAGTTTTGAAGTTATGTCCACACAGCCTGCAAGGTGAAAGGAAAAGTAAACATCAATTCGTGAATATACAAACACTGGCATCCGGCTTATAATCCAATCTGACCTATATCAAGGGCGTGCCTGGGCTTACGCACTAACGCACGTGCGTACAATTGATTTGAAAAATCGAAAGTTTAAAAACGCCAAAAAACGCTATAAAAAACATCGCCTTACGGCATATATTTGCCTTCGTAATTAGATACAGAGAAATTTATTTTGAACGGATTTGCCTAGAACGATATTACAAAAATCATATCTATAAGCACAAACAGGCTAATTTACCGACAACATTAAGGTATATATTTTACGGTACGATATTTTCTTGATCAGCTCATCTTTCCCCGCCTTTTTCATGTGTTCTAATAGTAATTAAAAATACATTCAATATGCCAACCTGTTAACTCAATGGTTACACATAGCTGAGATCGGACTAGGGCAATGTTCTGTAACATCTGCATGAAAGCTTAGATATTAATTATTTCATTTCTGCCATGATTCATGAAGAAAGTAAACGTAGCTAGGTATGCAACAACATGTATGTAAGCATGAACAGTGTTAAGATATAACTATTATATTATTTACTACAAAAACAATTCAAATATTGTATCAACTTACTTGAGAAAAATGTTGTTATGAATTATATAAGCACTGAAACATCTTTATTGTTCTTATGCATGCGTATATGAGTCCTTAATTTGTGTTAAAATATTCGCGTTTTTGTATATTATTGACTAATTAAATGGCTCATGAAAAGAAAAAAAAAACATGGCTCCATTTTTTCAAATTTGGCTCATCCATTGGTTCAAACAAATCATAGCGCTGAAGGCACTGGTGTTGTGTGTGTCTCAAATTAAAGCATGATCTTGGTCGTGGGCTCTCATGCATTTAGGTTTCACCCTTTTTTTTTTTTCCTTTTTTTCGTCTCCAGTATTCTTATTTTTCTTTCTCAGTCACTCTATCTCATCCGCGATTCCTTACCCGCTTTCAAAGTAACTAGCGACATTTTTGTCCATTGTCTTCTCTCATTACACGCTTTTTTTCGACACACGAATAAAGGTAGACTATAGTGAAAGAAAAAATGAAGGTTTTACTAGTAAAGAAATGCAAGAGCTATAAAGAGGATGAGACTTTGAAAAGGGGAGTAGCTTAAGAGCTGGATACAGTGAATGTAGCTTTTAGTTGAAGAGATAGAGATAGCAGGAGATGGGAAAGAGGAGACCATAGAGCAAGGGTATTTAAGATGGAATTGTAAAAAGAAAGAAGAAAGGTAAAATCTGTGCATGAGAGCCCACGACCAGGATCATGCTTTAAGTGAGACCTAAACCGTACAATGGTAAAGGCCGATCGAGTTCGCACCTGGCGAACGTTAGGGTATGTCTGCATTGTGCAGAAACTTACTTGGGTCTGACTGCCGTCTCACATAATCCACACTTTATATACCCTAATTGTAATATCTTTCGAACGGGTTTTAAATTGGTTCTATATTTAGATTTATTAGTCTTTTCTGAAAATGACTGTATTTCTTGGAATATTAATTATTTCACTGAAATATGTTACATACTAAGGTATTTTACCTTCCAGAAGCTCAACAAAATACAAATAACTAACTCAGTGTTTTCAAAACAGAGCTTATTTTAGTATTTATATTTTTTCTAAAGAAAGGGAGTCGTTTTATTAACTAGACAAAGGACAGTGTTATAGGTGTTTTAAATCGGTTTACAATAAGGTTCCAAAGTTGGCCCAGTGGTAACCACTCTGTCTACAACTCCTCTCAGTGTCAATCCACGTGGGTTCGTAGCTCGGAGGTGAAAAACAAAATATATAAAAATGTCTACCAATTTAGTGCTAGATTATAATACCAGACTGTTAATTTTATTGACTTTAAAACTTAATACCATAATCATTTCTGCATTTGAATTATTGGCTTCTATTTTTATCGTTTTGAAAAGGACCTACAGTTAATCTATTGAGCTATTATTCAAGATTCATATCTCATTCAAAGTTGTTTTTTTAACTAAATGATTCAGTATTGAAGCAAACGCTAGAAAGGTTCAATTTCAATCCCGGGGCGTATACTATTTTTTATAATCGCAATGTTTCGGACATGTAAACCTATTTCGGGTACCCCAAATTTTTTGGATAATAAGTTATCATAATGTCAGTATAGAACTCTTAAAGACGATCGCGACAGTTTCATCTTTCTTTTTTTCCCAAACGTTTAGAATTTCATGATACCGTTATTTTGAAACAAAAAGTACAAACAAACAGTATTTGTTTTAAACTTTATTCTTTCTGATGTAAAAACATTGATTTTTTTTTCTGATTTTTTCAATGAATACTTTTTTTGGTACTCTCAGTCCATATACCGAGGTAGTGTTATCCTAATGCATTAGTTAAAAATACTGCGCGTTTTTATCTTATTTCATTATGATTTTACAGTTTTTGTATGTACTTATCACCCTTTAAAATGCTCTCACGGCGTTCCAGGGGCATTTTCCCCCGGGGAAGCATGCCCAAAGACCCACCCTAGCCATGGTGCGTATACCGAAATTGGGTCCAGGCACGCCATTGTATATTCATGTACTATGGAGACGAGGTAAACAACTCCCTCAATTGGCCCCTGAATATATGTCAAATTGGATAAAAATGTGTATACAAAATAAAACTCAACAGTGTTTATAAAAAAACAATACAAGATTGTGTATCAGTATATGAACATGTAGTACGATATCTCATACACAACAAGTTTTATTTCTTTATTTTTTTAAGTTAGGATGCAATCAAATTTTACGAAGTGAATGTCGCGAAAACTCATGACATAACGAAAAAACAACAACTGCCTTATGCTAACATACATGCAAGAATAAAATATTAAAATCAAATGGTAGTTAAGGTCAGGTTTAAATGGTCATTTGTGTTTATACGTTAAATGGACTTACCCGGTTTAAGATGAACAAACATCGGAAGAAAATTCAAACTCAAAGAGCATGGTGGCATGGGAATGCAGTCAAAATCAAAACGAGGCTAATATTTGATTTTTTTAACAATTTGTTTTTAGTTTAAATGTTTAGTTTCAATTTAACAAATGATATTAAATCAAATAAAAATATTAGAAAGATTTAGCACATTTATCTTCCCTACTTATTAATATAAAATTGTTTCCTATTTACTTTTTGAACCTACACTCCAAGGAGAGTTACATCCTTTGTGAAAGTAATTTTTGATATCAGCCCGATATAGGACCGATATGTGGAAACGATCTGAATTTTATATAGACAAATCCTGGTTTATTTACACTTGCACAACAAGATATGCATATGTGCTGTTGATATTTACATTTGGATTCATGATACAATTTACTCTATGCTACTGGATCTGCAGGTTGGGATATCGGCTGTATATCGGCCCGATGTCGCAAACTGATATCAGTGTACTGATATCGGCACGATATACCCATGCTTGCTGGGTTGTATGGTGAGTATTTTCATTGATTAAGAAATCTTTTGACAGGTTGAGACTAAAAAATTGTTATTCATTAATAAAATTGAGGGAAAAAAAACAGTCATGAAATAAAAATAATACTCTAGCAAAACACATTTGCTAGAACGTAAGGGATGAACTGAACTGTAATTGATGAACCGCATTAAAAATAGCATTCACCTCATATTACTTCTGAGCAGCAGACAGAAAGCGTCTGCATAATCATAGTTTATTTTCACGAAATGGAAATTATTTTATGTAAATAATGATCGTAGTTTATAGATGTAAAAAGGAAATAGTAAATATTACACTTTTTTTTTTTTATAAATATTCCAAAAAATAACCTGTTTTGACGCACTGTTTACATTTAGCAGCCGAATGTACGTATATCTAGCTTGTCAACAAAGCTCCTGAACTCACGAACTGATGACGTAATACGCATACACGTATGCAAATGGCGCGTTTGTAAGCTCGTAACCAGGTACTGTGTGAGATTAGGGACGCACACGATACAATAATGTTCACTCCGCCGATTGCGGGACGCCTTTGGCTTACATATACCGTTCTACATTTTATATTAATTTAATCCCTATCCCATTTTCCGGCGCAGCTTCTGACTTATTTACGGATGATAACGAAAGATAATACCAAATGAACAGAAATATTGTTGCTCTTATCAAAACTTTATACTTACATGCATTGAGACCTGGGTGAAGGCCTGGATGCACTGAAAGTGTTTGTGACCTCTTACTATAATGTTTTCTTATTGATTTAATTTCATTAATTCGTTTACTTAGTTGATATGATGATGTTTGTTCATTTTAAACAACAACAAAAATAGCAGTTGGTAGAGTAAATTTTGAACACAGACATATGCAGGTTGGTGATTATGTCTGTGTTTTGAAAAGGTCGTCAGTGAGAGAAGTTTAGTTTATAGTCTTTTAAACTATCTTAAAGACTTGTGTATGTCGTCTCCGGGAATCATACCACTACTATTTCCGGTTCCTAACGACTCAGCAACAGTGGTAAATGATATGCACAGCAGTATTGATGCAATTATTGCATTTGGTGGTCGAATTTTCATATTTAAAAAAGTTCAGTGATCCGGTGGATGTAAACAACTCTATTTTCATTCATAAGAGACGGTTATGAAGTATTTCCTTCATAGATAATATGAAATGTGCTGTTTTCGGTTTCATATTTCGATAAAGCCGCCATTTGTTGTATTGCGCAATTTCTGATTACGTCATAGTTTTTTGAGACGAAGTACATGTATTGTATTGTTTGTACACATGCGCTTTCACATTTTTACACTTGACAGATATAGTACATTGTCGTCTTAAAACTGTTTTCTCTTGAAAAGTGTCTTCACAAAGGTATGGATACCAATATTCCATGTAAATCATGTTTTTTAAGGTAAACTATCTGAAAAGGTTATTTTGTGTTAAATGTAAATAATATAGAAACATAAGTGTACAGGAAAATTAAGAATACGTCAATGGATTATCTCATTTGAATGAATAAAACTGTAAAGAGATCATTATACCAGTATTTTTGACGGCAGAATGTAATAGAGAAAGTCAATATCAATAAAATAATGAAAGAGTCGCTATTTACAATATTTGTTACTTGATACAATGTGAATGTATATGAAATAAGATATGAACCTGTTAGAATACTAATAAAAATATTGTAATGATATTGATATATTAATTTTCCTTTTTCATTCAAATCAATTACAAATAAAAAAAACCTTTCAAACTGCTTTCTGTCAAATTAATACAAATAAAGAAGAAAAACAACATTTCAAACAAGTTTTAAACACTTACTACAGGGCATCCACGCAACACGTTAGATAAAAATATCAAGAAAAAAAAGGACGCAAAATAAAAAAAAGAATGAAGCAGGCATATATCGTCAATGAAAAAGAAAATCCTATTTAATTTAGCATCAGTAGTTCTTGTCATAATATTCCCCCAAGACAGTGGGAATTCTAAAGACAGATTTTTTTTTATCCAGTGCGCACTAATGAGATTTAAAGATATAAGGATTTTGAGTGGAATAAAGCTAATGGCACATACTGTTCTATATGCATTGATATAAATCATGGTATGGTGCAAAAATATAAGTCATAAAAATAATGCACCGATATTAAGACCGCTGTCTGTGATTTCGATTTGAATACTCGTATTTGTTCGTAATCCTGTGGTCTAATTGGATTTGAGATTCATTTTGTAAAAGATATGATTGACCACAGACTTTTGAAGACATTATCCCGTTGATACAGTTTAATGATGCCTTTAAGTGATAGCTCCAAGGTAAATCCGTAAAATTGAATGGAACTTTACTGACTGACCTTCAAGGTTTGGGAATCAGTGAAATGATAATGACTCAATTAATGGACTGAAGTTCGCTTGGAATCGTTATTTTCTTTCAAATTATTCATTTAAATTTCGACGCAGATTCTCTCGTAATGAATGCAGCCCTACCCACTTGTGAATATTTTTGCCAATAAAATCCGTTTGAACATTAGTTACTTTGGCAATAGTTTATTGCATACTCAGTGAAGACGTGCTTCACATTTGTCAATGTTACGTGTTAATCACATAAATTGATGCCCTCAGTATTATTATCAATTCAGGATACACTGCCGTAATCGTGAGACGGTAAGGATACACAAATACGAGTATATTAAGATGTTGAACACTTACCGTATTCAAATAAACCCAAATATATATATATATATATATTTGAACTTATATACATAAACTTCTATACGCAAGCCTCATTACATTGATAAAATTAAATTGGTACATCAATGCTATGTTTTATAGAATTTGTGCAAAACAATATTAACTTGAAATTAAACCAGCAAGATGAAAATGTTAGTTTCTATATTTGTATTATTCTATCTTCATACATCTGGTATAATAAATTATCTCGCAGAAGTCACGTTTCACCGTTTCAAAATAACATGAGGAGAAAATTACACCTCAATACTGGATCATTATTATATTTTATTTACATAATGTATGTCTCTAATTACATTTAACATGTGTGTTTATTCATGTTAGGTGTGTCTCCAGTCATATTTCAAAGTGCTGGTTCAACCCAGGAACCGTCGATTTTAAGTTGTAAGAACATGTCTCCCATTCGACGCTAACTCAGAAACATTTTTACGTATTACTATGATGCGTCTTTATTTTATATTTAATATATGTGAGATGTGTTTCAAATTACATTTTATTTACGTCGGATGTATCTGTTTACAGTCTGGTCACGTCCGATGTGTCTCTTTTTACAATTTAAATTTTATTTACGTAAGACGTGTCTCTCTTGACATTATATTTACACATCTACGTTTGTGCATTGTTATTTGTGATTTTATTTTGGGAATACTTAATTAAAATATAAATCAACCGTTTGATTTCGATTCAATCCGTGATTGTCTATTTGGATTATTGAACAAGTGTTATGTCCTTTTGCCTGTTTCTCGAATAACCTTTGCGATTTTAAAAAAATTAATACGTAATAGAAAAACAGTTTAATCTTCTGCAAACTGTAATATTACGGATTTTGAACTTGTTACAATAACACACACTACTAAGAAATGAAATACGTGGTTACCTCTTTTTCGCCAGCACTGATATAGACCGTGAGACGAGTCATTCTCTTTTACACAAAGTGATGTTATATCAATGTAATTGCGTGCATGAAATAGTCAGCATTTTATCTTCATGCGCATGCGTACGTTTTTCATGAATGTTGTTTTCGTAAAGGAAAGGGGATGCATGACAGAGCCAATCATTATGAGTAATCAATCTGCTTGCTCCGCTAGAGATGCAACGTAAAATATGAGTTAATTACAATTTTAAAACAATAGGCAGATGCTACGGTTATATAAATTGGCGAAACCCGAAATGGCGAAATCCGTTTGCATATAGACTAGAATGAACCAGCAACATATGCTTTGTTTTGTTAGATAGTCTAGATATTTATCAATGAAAATACGATAAATGAAATATGTGTGTCGTAAGTCAGTGAAGTGCAGCAGTTCACGCATCCCCTGCAAGCCATGTGTCCTTGGTTAATTTACATGAATATCGCAAATAAAATGACGTCGTTCTGCCCTCACAGCTACAAAATCTATTTGATAAGGGAAATCAATTAAACGGCTCCAAATTACAAACCACACTTTCTCGTCGTGTCACATCCCGTTCTACAGTCACATTAAATGAAGTCAATAACTGGTAGTTCAAGCTGTTAAAATAGTGCCATCATCCCTCGAGCTTGGGAAATGTAATTTTAATGAGTTACAAAATTATGTTAAAGAACTGTGCAAACATGCATATGGGGTATAAAGTATGGGTTTAAAGCGTTAAATCACACAGGAACAGCTTTGCAATAATATATGAGCTGGATTTATGGAAATAAAAAAAAATATCCTCATACTGAAACGATTTTAAGTTTTTGTAAACATGTATTTTGAATGATATAATGATATAATATAGCCTCTCGTTTAAAGCTTGAGTTCTGTTCTTCATTTAAATTACAACGCAGTGAAATGAACTGCTATGGATTAGTTTGATTTGTTTGCTTTAAGATTATGTCGGGTTTTCTTGAAATCCAAGATTTCACCGTTGTTTAATACAGTCATTGTCTTCATGCTTAATAGTTAGAATTTTAATTACTTACTTTTACCGAACATTTTAGTTGAACTTTTAAAATTAGGGGTACCAAGTGATAAAGACTTAAACAGGTCTGCGAATTTTTTTTTTTTATCCAAAGACATATTCTACAGAGATATGAAGCGGTCCTAAATAACGTTTTTCTCGTGACGAAAAAAAAAATCAAAGAATTGATAGTCCTAATGTTGCGTGAACATAACCTGGAACAGTAAAGGGGAAAGTGTGGCTTTTAATTTGAAACCGTATTATTGATATTCTTCATCAAATGGATTTTGTATCTGTGAGGACTGAACGGCATCATTTTATTTGCCATAATAGTATTAGATTAACTAAGGACACATTACATGCCATAGGCGCGTGAACTGCTGCACTTCACTGGTTTACGGCACACACTTTTATTTATTGTATTTTAATTGATAATCTACCCTGCCCACACAAACAGGTGCGGGTATATCTTGTCCGCTAGAGGACATTAACTTTGGATATCCGATATTTTAAATAACGCTTGGAGTAGAAACCTTGAGCAAAACACTCAGGGAACTGTTTCAGGTTTTGTGACTATGTGCAATTTATTCAGCTGCCGCTACGTTACTTCGTCACTGCTGGGAAGCAGTACACTTATCTGAACTTCTTACGCTGTCTTTCAATATTTTTGAATATCTCAAAAACTTTACCAGATATCCTTAGCAAAGTTTCACCACACGTGGAACATTGTATTTTTACGACTAGTGTTTAAATACATTATTTGATCATTGCGTAAATACATACCCATTTATTGCTTGTGCAATATACGTTAACCTCGAAATTGAAAGTAAAAAAAAAAAAAAAAAAAAGCAACGGGTGCGAATGGACACTACATACCGCCTACAGGTGAGCTGAGAAACGCTTACCTATTACCATTCGTCCATTTGACCGACTTTCTCGACTCAACGGTCTGTAGCGGAACCGGGACTGTCACACTACTGCTGTCATTCATAGCACGGTGTTTCGTTCTGATGGCCCTTGTTGTTTCGACCACGGTTCGAGTCCTTTTCCATAAAATTATAATTAAAATACCTCTTTTTTCACAGGATATCTGACAAGAGTCATTGATTATTCTGCATTTGTATGTGAAATCGCACAATTAAATCTTCTCAAAGGACGTACATAAGTTGGGTTTACACGTAAAATATGATTGAAATTACGTTAGTCAGTGAAGACGTTAGTCAGTTGTGAAGACGTAAGTCAGTCGTGTAGAAGGTCCTTAAGAGTCAGTGGATATTATGAAATATTCATTACAACAATGCACTCAATGAACCCAAATGAGAGAACAAAATAACCGAGTGAAAAATTAAACTGTATTTTCTTCTTAAATGTATCTGTATTACAAGGTGTTTGCAAAATTATATAGCAGTGTAATTCCGAGATTTTTATTCATTTTTCTATACATGCGCCGAACAAACGAATGTAATGTGAATATTTTATCACTTAACACCTACACGTGCATAAAGGGCAGGCATTCCACCAACAATACTCAGCGCTAAGTAATGCTTAAATAACTAGGTAGATACACATTCCACCATTACTGTTTAATGAAATATTTAAGTACATGACTAAGCTCAAATGAATTATTACTTAAAAACTAACAGTAATTGTTAAGAAATGAAATATTTTGGTATTTTTATTAGTTTAATTCGCCCTTAAGTATTTAAGTTTTACTTAGCGCTAAGAATTGCTGATGGAATTCGACCAAAGTTTTATAAATGAGCATTGCTTACATTATACCACCAGTCATTTTTGCGTCGATCTTCTCCAAATAAGCAAAATCATTAGGAACTTGGGCATTTTTTTCCAAGACACCATCAATCAACAGAAAACAAACTCTGCCAAAGAACTGTACTATGCGTCCGGCATGAGAGAAGTGAACAACCCTTAACCATTCTGATAGTGTAATGTTGCAAAATCAAACAACGTTATTTTAATAAGATGGTGACCATTACTTAATTGACTATTGTATTGTCAGTATGACCTCATAGTTAGCTTCCATGTGAAGACTAGCAATAAGGGGAGGGCAATTGCCGATGTATCAAATAGTAAGTTGTTGTATTGGGGTTTACCGTCGCTGCGATAGTATTTCAATCATATAGCAACGTCCAGCTAATTACAGGTGGAGGAAGACCCCGATTACACAGAGGTGCCCGGGTAGAACCACCGACCTACCGCAAGCCAGCTGGAAGGCTTCCTCGCATGAAAAATCCGAAGTCCCTACCGGGATTCGAACCAAAAGCGGTGAGGGGCTGAGAGATTTGTAGTCCACGACTATAACCGTTCGTCCACGGCGGCCCCCAAATAGTAAGTATACCATTATTATGTAGTAAGGATTTTTGTTAAATGACCGTATAACCGAGTGTAAAATTAAACGACTGTATTTTCTTCTTAAATGTATCTGTTTTACAAGGTGTTTGCAAAATTATATAGCAGTGTAATTCCGAGATAGTGTGTGATATTTGATAGTATCCGGGCGTCATATTTATGTGACTAGATACGAGAGGTATGCTGAAGAAGATTATCTGCTTAAAATAAAATCGAACTATCAGATCTATCACGATACAGACATCGATTATTTTCGGAATTTTCATCTCCGATTCCACGAAGCCATCTTTTTGTTACTCAGTCCGACTCTTACATTAATCACGTACACACATTAAATCCGGTAGAAAAACGGACGATTCGTATGCTGGCATTCACTTGTAGGTTGTATCCTGATTATTGATAAGTTAGATATTGATTCGCCATAAAACATGTTCATTTTCTGGGTTAAAATTGCCAGAAAATGTCAGAATTGTAGTGAAAATGTCAAAATCGCTGATTTATTTTGAAAGTGTACTCAACGATATGGCGGCTTTGTGTATAGTACTGGCCTACTTGATTAGCTGCCCCGACCTTCTATTTTTTTTTAAAAAAAAAAAGAAAATGTATCTTTATCAGAATTTCTTTGAAACTACAAGTTATGTCATGAGCTTCTACATTATCGTATTTGATCAATGGAAGCTTTCTCTCTTCAAGAGTATTTTTGTCTCCGTTAAAATCGAGGCAAGCCATTGATTTGGATTACCTACGTTATTCACTGTTCCATGTGGCCTGTCTCCTTTCTTTTTTTTTTTTTTTTTTTTTTTTCGTGTTTTTCATAAATAATCGTAGTATTTCTTTTAAGCATAATAATTATAACATCATTATTAATACTTTTATCATGTTTGTCAAGAAGGTCTAAATTACCTGTAAACAGCACCACGTGCATATTTGTTTATATTGGCTCGGGCCTTTTGTACAGTCTAAGAGTCTTGTCTGTGGTGGATATTTGCTCTCCTCATAAATTGAATTTATCATCTTTTTTCTCTCATTGTGCATTTGTACTTGGAAAATATACTTTGTTTCTGCATTGTATTGGGATTTTATTAGATTGTTCCCCATAATGAGATGTTTTTTCTAACTTTATATAATCATGTTCTTGCTTGATTACTCTAGAAATGATATACATGGTTTATAAATATAATGAGAAAAATAATGGTGACATAACCCTAGCATAGCAAATTTTGGCTATTGTTCTTGAAATATTAATGTTGAAGTTTATAGATATGCGTGTGTGTATGTGTATACTCGGATGGAGGTGTATATATACTTATGGAGATATATATTCATGATTTAAGTTTAAGTTTCAATAAATGTAAAGTAGATATATACCTGAATGTTTTGTGAATCCAAATTAACCCTTTCCCTCATAGAGGAAACCATGAAAAGACCTATGCGAACAACATAAAACCAGATCAGCCTGCGAGTAACTCGCAGGCTGATCAGGTTTTATGCTGTTCGCTGCTCCTCAGTGTTCTGGAAATGAGGACTTTGTAATTAAATTTGGTAAGGTTTAACTGTGGTTTTCTGCAGATCAGGCTTTATATGGTACCTACTGAGTGCGTCAAAATGAGTCTATATGAGGGGAAGGGTTAATAAGCACCAGTTACAGGTATATATGTTTATAATAGCAAATTTGACTTAATATCTGTGTCGCCTGCATAGCATGGCAGACACATTGGAATCACTTTGTCTGTCGTCGTCGATGGGAGCGGCGGTGGGGGCGTATAAAAGATATGAACACAAAACTTCATTATTACATGTCATTGAGTGCTGTTATCAAGTACAATAACTCCAATTTGTGTTAGGGTAGATAAATTTTGTCTACTTAATTATCGGTAATTATGTTCTATTTCGTGTGTTTGAATTTGTATGCAAACAATGTTTAGGTATATATACCAGAGTCTCCGATTTTTTTCCATGAGGCCTGATATTAAAATCACTGTGTATCTTAATATAAAATATAATTATATACTTGCAGCTTGTTTCGTGAACAAGCACTGAGAAGGATCAAGAGCAATGTTTGTACATGTAATATTAAAAGAAAAAAGAATAATGTATTTATGGCAAGTGCTTACATAGATACATATTTTGAAATAGCTTACTACTCTCAACGCCCCACAGATTTTTTTTTTGTTCTGTTCCAGGATGCTGCGATATCGTAATATTTTTAAGAGAAAGAAAGTTTTTTCTGTTTTGCTGTTGATCTTGGGTTTTTTTTTTATCTCAACTCAACTCCACATTGACTGAAAAAAATTGTTTATATGATGAAAGTTATGAGGCTGATTATTGATTTAAAGATGTTGTTAGTAACAAAAACAAATGTGAATAGTCAAACATGTGTCTTTATTGCTATTATAAAGGTTTCCTTTAAAGTTTCTCATAATTGTATTGATGCTAACACCTCAACAACAACTTATTATATCTTTGTATATTCAATGACTGATAAATTAACAATATTTTCCATGAATGCCCAAGGGTTAAGAGACAAAATCAAAAGAATAGATGTATTTAATTATCTAAAAAGGAAAAAAAGAGGATATTTATTTCTTACAAGATACACATTTTTTAGACGAAGATATGAACAATATTCATGTGGAATTTGGTTTTACAGTATATTATAGCAACTTTAATAGTAGTTCTACAGGAGTGGCAATATTTGTTGATAAACATCTTGATTTTACTCTGATTTCTTTTTAATATCTAACACTTTTATAGTTGATGTAGTAAATGCTCAGATAATACCGGGTTATAGCACAGATCACTCTATTATCAAACTTCTTTTAGAATTTGGAAAATTTACATGGAGATAGTTAAAATAATAAAAAAAAAAAAAAAAAAAAAAAAAGTATATTTAATTTAAAAATGGAGAAATAGAGTTTACAATTAATGATCAATTGTTTTTTGAAACATTGCTGTTCAGTTTAATGGGAGAAACAATTGCATATACATGTAGTTCTTGGGTTAAAAATAATGAAGTTGAAAAAAGAAAAAATACTTATCAATGAAATACATCTTTTACAAAAAGAGCTTTACATAAAAATTAAAAAAAAAAAAGAACTTAAGAAAATCAGAGAAAAGAAAATGGAAGGTATTAAGATAAGATCAAGATCTAAATGGGTTGAGGAAGGAGAGAAAAATAGTAAATTCTTTTGTAATCTAGAAAACACAAATTGTGTTTCCAAAACCATGATAAGACTAACTAAAACAAATGGAGATATTATTGAAACTCAGGACAAAATTATTGAAGAAGTAAAGATTTTTTATTAAACAAAATTGTGAAGAAAAAAAGAAATAAATAGGCTAACAGAGCAACAAAAATACTTTAGAAGGTAAACTGACAAGAGATGAATGTCTTTAAAAAAAATCATAATTTGAAAAAAAAAAATTCGCCAGACCTCATAAAAATGATGTACTTAGGATGTTTCATTTGATCAAACAGTTTATAGAAAGTGGATATGGTCACGTGCTGCGTATGGATTTATAAGAACTTTTGGACGTCTACTGGGTATATAGTCGTTTAACCATTTCATTCGTTGTTTTATTGATTCCGTATTGCTAAAGTTTAAAATGAAGACCTTTATTCCATACACTATCAAAGGCCTTTTAAATACATGTATCACAAAATATAAACTGCGTATTTTCATTTGTTTGACAAAC
This sequence comes from Solen grandis, assembly GCA_021229015.1. Lineage (NCBI taxonomy): Eukaryota > Metazoa > Mollusca > Bivalvia > Adapedonta > Solenidae > Solen > Solen grandis. The sequence continues at coordinate 20,527,063 of CM037790.1, read as the reverse complement.
TGGATAAAATGATGATACATATTATCTTGTAGGTAGTTAATTGACTCAGTGAGATACCTGATATTAATATAAAATAAAGTTATCAATAAAGTGATAATACATGTCTTGATCTACAAAATTTCAAATATTTCACCACAACAGCTTAAAGTAATCAGTCGGAAGATTAACACTGAATTTCTATCAACTTCTAAAAACTTCTATTATATTTGCTATTTCCCCCTTTCTGGCTCTCTTGTAACTGCCTATTCAATAACATTGGAACAATCTTTTGAAATAGTATTCGAGACATTTCTGAACGTTCGGTTATTAATGTGATCATATCCTGTAGCTTCACTAATTCGTTTAAGATGTCTTCTCTTTCACTTTCTGTGATGAAAAACAAATCAGAGTATGAGTAAAAATCCATTAAAGCACTCTGCCCTTTCGGCTTCTGCAATATGAAGTATCAATTCGTCAGAATCAGAAATAGAAATAATGAATTGCAAGTTTTTTATAAAAGGGTTTATGATTTTCCAGAAACCACTTTTATCATTACGATTCATTAAAAACGTAACAAAAACGTTTCTTTTGCACCGTTCGTCATATAATTGACTTTATATCGAAATGATTTGTGTTTGATCAAATTCTCTTTCTGGATTAATTTCTATTGATTTTTTCCTCTCTCACTCTTCCACCATTTTGCTAGTCATGACCCTCTAGTATAAATCATTTATGTTTAAGTTGTAACCTGGTCTCTTTTATAGTCTTAACAACTTTATATTAGAAAACGAACAAAGGAAAATATATAACCGGATGGAATTATGTGTCATCAGTTTACCTCTCAAAGTTGCCAGCTATATTTATATATTTAAAGTTTCAGATAAATCATTTTGATAACTTTCAAGGTTTGTATGGACAAGAACAATTGCAACTGACCGACCGATCACACTCTTTCTCCTATATATACTGTAATATCATTTGGTATTTCAGAGACCTTTCTAATATCTCAATTAGGGTACATAAAAAGTTCGCCATTTGCTGGTGTGCAATGGACTGCAAAATATACCAAGTTATGGTGGCATATTTCTGCCAGCCACTTATCCACTTAGCTATGTTGAAACTTTTTTGAAAAATTGTCACATAGTCAGTTAGTATCTGGCAAGTAGAAAACTTTCGTGTTATCCTCTTGGGTATCTTAACAGGACAAAACTGCCTGTTGGTGCCCACTACTGCCAATCACATATTCACTTATTTCAACTGGATACCATGCCTTTTTCCAGATAATTATGTGAAAAAATGCTTGTTATCCACATAATTTAACTGACTAACTTGAAAAAAAGGCGAAGTATCCAGTTATCTTAAGTGAATATATGGCTGGCAGTAGTGGGCACTAACAGGCAGTTTTGTCCTGTTAAGATACCGAAGTGGATAACACGAAAGTTTTCTACTTGCCAGATACTAACTGACTATGTGACAATTTTTCAGAAAAGTTTCGACATGGCTAAGTGGATAAGTGGCTGGCAGAAATATGCCACCATACCAAGTAAGAACGCTTCACATTTGTTTCTAATTCTGAACATTAATCCCACGCGAAACATGAATGGATTTAACATTAAGTATAACCGTCTCATATGCTTTATTTATATCCTTTACTTGATTCTGCGTAATTAAGCTTTTAGGTAAGTAATTAAAATCGTACTAAATGTATCATTGTTTTGTTTTTATAATATAAAATATTAAATTCTGAGAAATGATTAATTATTTATTCAAAATAATGATTCTACTATTTAAATGAAATCGTCTTAATGTAGTGTATGGCTGGATCCAACATAAAACAACAACAGTAGTAGTAGATTTGAAATATGCGACAAATATATTTTCAAATAGACTTATTTAGGCAATCCAAACAAATTAGTAGTGTTCGTCACTTAAAGGCCCGTATTCTTTCAAAATCAGTGTATATTCTTCGAATAGAAAAACGAAATGTGTGATACAGATTTGTTCAGAGGAGATGCAATATGTCGTTAACGACAGCATTACTACAATGCCTAAATAAGATGTTAACGAAAGTATTTGCACAAACAGTTGATCACAAGGGCGAAAGTTAGGAAAAGCTAACAATGCAAACAATCTAGTCGTACCTCTATGACATTGACATCTAGTTTGATTAATCATACATGTGTTAATAGTTTATTCTTTATTAAATGCGTTTCAAAGGCGTTGTAAGTATATGCGAAATAGCAATTTATATTTTCTGTATATGCAGCTGTTCTCGTGTGAGCAACACATGGGCATCCTAGCGTTCTTTTAATTGCATTTGCCACGCATATTTCCAAAGTACATGTAGTTTGATCATTCTTTCATGCTGGATATTCGCTCAATGCCAATTCACAAATATGATTGAAAAATGACAGCCTTTGTATATTTTATTGCGCTACACACATCTAATCAGTAAGTTAGGATGGCTAATTATTGGCTGCTGATTACATAAACAAATTATATTTATTTCAAAGTCTTCTTTTTCACGATGCAGTGCGTTTAAATATTCACTTTAGATTTGAGATTATTAATTACTTACATTTGTATTTATTTTATCAACTTTCATAAGATGAAAACAGGAATTGCTTATTGCTAAAAACAAAAAATGCATTATTTGAACTTAGTGTCCGTCATCCGTCGTCAAAAATTTGCTTTAAAAATCTCCTCTGAAACCGCTGGATAGAATTTCATTAATCTTAGCATGGATGATCCTTGGGTGAACCTTCACATAAGTTGCTAAAATAAACTTGATCTATGCAGAACTATGGTTGCCATGGCAACAGAAAGAAAAACTAGATGTGGGTGTTCCTCGGAACACTTGTGTCGCCTGCATTTAAGCATGTTTGATGAAAGAATTGACTAGAAAATCGATCTTTTGACAAATTATTGATAAAGCATAATCTATTTTGTGAGGTACAAAATAACACCAAATCACATACACACACACACACACACATATATCACATATATATATATATATATATATATATATATATATTTTTATTTTTTTTTGGGGGGGGGAATAAAATATTCAAACAGTGCAATATGTAATAATTTTCCCGAGCACTTTCGACTATACAGTCTTCATCAGAGGAGTGTCAGAATGACTATGAATTCAAAACATTAACTGTAAGAAAAATTATGACGTCATTAAGCACTTATGACGTTAATTATATATATGTTGCAAGTTTGTAGTCATCATTATCATTATTGAGTTATCATTCTTGTGAACTGCACTCAGACCAATGAGATCTATCTACTATAAATGTTTAAGGCAACACTTCAAATACTTTACAAGTTATGCACCACACAAGAATTAAATCCAAAAAAATAAACAAAGGGAAATAACTCCAAAAATACAACAGTTATCATTCTTGCACAATGCACTCCATGAGATCTTTCCACCTGTGAGGTTTCAAAGTAATACCTCAAATACTTTTCGTGTTATGCTCCAGACAAAAATGAAGTCTGAGTATCAACAAAGGGCAATAACTCAAGGAAAAAGAGAAACAGAGTTATCATTCATGTGCACTGCACTCAGACCATTGAGATCTATGAAGTTTCAAGTCAACACCTCAAATACGTTTCGAGTTATGCCCCAGACAAAAATTAAGTCTGAAAATCAACAAAGGGAAATAACTCAGAAAATAAAACAGAGTTATCATTCTTATGCACTGCATACAAATCCATGAATCTTTCCATCTAAAGTTTAAAAAAAATACTTTTTATTATGCCCAAAAAAAAGACTGAGAATAACAAAAAAAGAAAGTGAGAGTTATCATTTATGTGAACTGCACTCCTCTTCAATGAGATCTATCTATCTATAAAGTTTTAAGTCAGCACCTCAAATACTTTTTGAGTTATGCCCTGGACAAAAATTAAGACTGAAAATCAACAAAGGGCAATAACTCAGAAAATATTAAAGTCAGAGTTATCTTTCTTGTGCACTGCACTCCACCTCAATGTGATCTATCCATGTTTTAAGTTTCAAGGTGATACCTCAAATACTTTTTGAGTTATGGTCCGGACAAAAATAAAATCTCAGAATCAACAAAGGGTAATAACTCAGAAAATACGAAAGTCAGAGTTATCATTCTTGTGCACTGCACTCCACCTCAATGTGATCCATCCATGTTTTAAGTTTCAAGGTGATACCTCAAATACTTTTCGAGTTATGCTCCGGACAAGAAAGTGTGACGCCGACGACACCGACGACGACACCGACGACGACGCCGCCGACGATGACGACGACGGACAAAGTGATCCCTATGTGTCTGCCATGCTATGCAGGCGACACAAAAATATGAATATTTTAAAAATCATCTCCTTAAGATTACTGGCCAGATTTCAAAATATTTTAGTAATTTTAGTACAGATATTCCTTGGGTAACCCTCTACCAAGATTGCTAAAATTATTCCGATCCTAAAAAAACATGGCCGCCAGGGGCGGGGCTAATTTGCTATATATATACATGTATATAGTGAAAAGTTTAGACGACATCTCCTCTGAAATTGCTGGACAGAATTTCATTAATCATGGCAGGGATGATCCTTGGGTTAACCTTCACAAAAGTTGCTAAAATAAACTTGATATATGTAGAATACTGGTTGCCATGGCAACGGAAAGAAATAAGTAATGAAAACTTTAAAAATCATCTGCTTCAAAACTACTGGCAAGATTTCAATATGTACAGATCTTCTTTGAGTAAACCTTTACTCAGTTGAGCGATCAAGTGCCCCTATGGCCCCCTTGTGTGTGTGTGTGTGTGTGTGTGTGTGTGTGTGTGTTTTGCTTTTTTATGAAGACATTTAAAATGAAGACATCAGGCCTTTTAAAACATGTACGTATCACAAAAATAAACTGCTTGTTTTCAACGGTTTGACAAATTAGATAAAAAGTATGCATATAGGAAGTTAATTGACTCGGTGAGAAACCTGATATAAATATAAAATAAGGTTATCAATAAAATGATAATACATGTCTTGATCTATAATTAAGTAATCAGTTGGAAGATTAACACTGAATTTCTATCAACTTCTTAAAGTTGTATTACATTTAAAACAGTATGCTTTATTTGTTGTAAGCTTATTTTTATACATGTACATACTTCAGAAATCTCTTATCTCTCTTATGTCCATTAAATCAACTTGTATTCAGGTTACGTGTCCATTTCCGTGACAATAAAGTAACTCTCGGCTTTAAATTGTGAGTAAACCAATAAATAATTTAACCATTTGTGGTATTACGTCTGGCGAAAATGATAGATGAGTTATATTCCATTTCATGGCACATCAATTATTTATTTGAAAAGTCTGATGACAAATGCAATTTGCAGACCAAAACAATAATTGCAATTATGGTTTTAACATGAATTACATTCACTATCAGAAGAAAACTCAATGTTTAGTGACATTATATCTCATGGGTATGCCATGATTAAGAGTCAAACTCACAAATACACACATTAATAGAGTCTCCCTCTTTCTTTCTCTCTCTCTCTCTCTCTCATGCGCACACACACACACACACACATACACACACACACACAAAGAGGGATATAAAAAGTATGAATTTGATGTTTCAAACTGCTATTTATGTATTCGTCTCAGAGAGTACGGTACCAACCCGTCGTTAAAACCAGGATTTAGTTAATTCAGTCTAATCACAAAAGTCATCAGCTTTTAAATATCATTTCTCTATTTTCGGAATAAAACAGCCCGTATCAGGCCTTGTACAGCGAAGAACTTAATTCTTTAATCGCAAGCTTTCAGAATCATTGACGAAAGGAAACAAATGGTCAGTGATCGGCCTCTGTGAAACAAATGTGATTTCTTCCCCAAAGTTTCCAAACAGTATTTGAAGAAAATCCTTTCTCTTTTTTTTTTAAATCAATTGAAATAATGGAAATTGAAGTGATAACTCAATGTTAATTGTATTATCCGGAAATGGTTCATTTTATACTGCATAATGTAACTCGCTTCAATTAGGACAAAACTTAGCGGGAAAAACAGTTTAATGCTTTTTGTTTGTATAAACAAGTTTTCAAGTGGAATTCCATGCAATCTAATTTAGCCAATCTATTATCACTTTTAATTACTGTCTTTTATGTTTAAAATGTAGTTAATGAATAAGTACTAGTACCCAACAGAAAACCGTTTAATACCATACAGATTAGAAGACAAGTGCTGATTTCGCTTGAAGATACTCATGTCTTCATTTATCGAAATAGTAACTTATGGTATACTTTTATTTTATATTAAAAGTATTTTTAAAATGCTCAGGTATAGTTTATCTTATATAATTACTCAAACCATCATCCATAATTGTGTAACCGTTTCTGCAAATTAATAAATTAATGTGATTCTTAACTAGGTATAGATCTACATTTATTCTGAATGTATCAAAGGTATTTGTTTATTTATTACAGTGCTAATAACTTAAGATACATTTTATTTGCCGAAGCTCCTTTTCAGTCGCATTTTCTAATTTACTTCAACAGATAATGCATCCTAGAAGTATAAACTGTGGGCTGAACAATACTTCGATGCTTGTATCGATACAATTAGTACATATATTGATAAAGTACAGTCAAGGTTCATCCTTTGGAAATACCTATCAGATGTAGTCACATACGCTATTCAATGAACGAGTTTATTATCAATAAAAGAAAACGCCCAAATAATCTATATGCAGTGTACCTGTTCTTTATAAAAGAAAATCCAACAGACAGGTGTCCTTTATTTTCTCATAGTCAATCCACTGATATAATGGCTTTCTGAAATTAAAAAAAATGCATTCCTCACCATGTTTGTTTTTAACTTAAACTGCTTTTTATTGAATCTAAAATGCAACTTTCTGGACCTTCAAATTTGGAAAATATACTTTTACTGATATTCTTAACACATGAATCTTAAACTTTGGATTTTCCTCTACCATTCCATTTAAAATTTAAAAAAAATGATAAATTTCCCTTCAAAATCCAAATTCAAATCCAATGTTACCCGCTGAAAAATCATTAACGGACCCAAAAAGCTATTTGTATCGTTGCATGAAAAAGACTGGTCCCAGGAAGCCCTTGCTGGTATGTCACACAGTAGGCCCTATCAGTTTTTGTTGTATCCTGATGAAAATGGGCGTCTCTCATTGATGCATACGACTCCAACTATCGACAATGTACAACCTTTAACATTATATTCACGGTGACTTTTTTACCATTTTGAATATTGTTGTGTTATGAAAATTCTCACCAGTATTTAAGTCGTAATGAAAGCTTCTTTTAGATGCCTTTTAATCAGTTATACGAATTAAAAGCTTACAGGGAGTTTTGTTTCTTTACATTTATGAATGAATCGGTGAATTCGCACTTTGGATTATTATTCGATACTTTCAGAATCAATCATAAAGTTTGGTCAAAGACTCCATGGTGTCCGGTTCATTTCCAATACGATTCCTTGAAGGTTGAAGATAAAGATTTTTTTTTTTTCAACATAGATAGTTTAGTAACATTTACGGATTTTTTTTTTTTTGACCGATGTGTAAGAAATCTTCTTAAACTTGTAGGGTTTAACGTCCCACCGACAGTATTTCAGTCATTTGGAGACGATGTCTACTTGAGACAGTTATAGTGCTGCCACACTGCAGTATCACGCCGTAGACATGTGACATGTTACTACACCCAGTCACATTATCCTGACACCGGGCCAACATGCAACTACCCTAATTTGCTGAACGCCAAGCAAGGGAGCTAAAAAGTTCATGTAAATATTATCATACGTGTTTATCATCACGGGGAAGAAACCTTTCAATCGGGACCGATAACGTTTAATTTACACGTAGAAGCAAATTATCCCAAAACGGTCGTTTTAGACCGATTCCTGTCTCCCCTACGATATTCTTTTATCTAAATTAGATATGATTGCGTACAAAAAGGATTTGGAAAAAATACACAAAGCCATTGTAACGAGTCCGACCTGTCTGAATAACTATCTAGAATTACGAAACTAACTTTACTTACACTCCTGACGACTCTCCTTCCACTAAACACAAGCTTCACAAAGTATATACATGTATGTACAGATTTATATTTTCGCTGGGTTAAGAATACAAATATATTAGAAGGGGGTTATTCAACAAAACACAAAATATAAAATAGTAATCACATTGTAAACAAAACTAAACAAAACTAAATCATATATCATATTCAAAGTATATTAAACAACTATTTCGGCAGCAATTAAGCCTGAAGACTATGATATAAAAGCCTAAACTCATTTCGCTATGTTATTTGTAGAATATCTTTTACATGTACATACAATAATTGCAATGTTTCAATAACATACAATTACATAACCATGTCATTTGAGGCTCATCTTGATTATTTATTTATTCATGAGTTGTTTAATAAACTAATATAATTCACATAATTCACAGAACTCTTCCTATAACGAAAGCACGGTGAGGGAATTACAGAGTATCGAAGATAAAGAATTTCATGGCGGTAGGTATAACGTGCGCTTTCTCATTTGCATTTTCTGCGATTGTTTGCAGGTCGTATCTGTGTACAATTAAAGCAAAAAAAATGAGCCCGCATCATTTAGATATTACAAGGGACGATGTTAATGCGTAATCCGTGGTATCAATAAGATTGAAATGATGACAAAAGAGTTAAAATGAATACAAATCTACATACACTTGTGTCACGGTAAAACAGGTACAATATAAAAGTCCGTATATTGAATAGATTTGTACGTAGTGAATGCTCCTTTTATAATTATTATAATCCGTTGAGCCTAAAAGCTAAAAAGTACATATAACCTATGGAAAAAATATCTTTTCTATTAAAAAAAGGGGGGAAAACTATCCGTATCATCATTATAAATGTTTGTTTTTCAAAAACACTTTGTCTTTACTACAAAAGTAGCACTCGGCCCCTATCTGCTATGTGTCACTCGAATCTTATAAGGGAGGAATCCGTCCAGCTGGCCTGCATATGGTCGGTTCTTGTGACTATATGGGCGACGGTACAACAATAGAAGTAGAATGGTGGAAATATCTCTTCTTATGTTCACCTTATGCCATATGGACTTTGTTGAATTTGAATCTGAAGGTCCTTACAATCAAGAAATGTGCCAACAACTAAAATTATATATCTCTTGAAATACTATTAGCTGTAAAACATGCATGCAAATGTAGATAAAGAGGAAATAACACTAAAGCTATCTAACAGAGGCCAATGGCCCTAGATCGCTCACCCGAGAAAAGTATCATTCATTGCCTGTACAAAACAGATTGCTTTAGAATTAAGATGATGAGGTGAAACAATGTTCAGGAATTATCTGACCCCATCCACAAAAGATATCATCATGACAAACATTCTGCCAAAGTTTGAGGATGATTAGGTATAAACAAATTTCTAAGATTTGACTATGACCTACTTTCGTCGCCCCCCATTTTCAACTGGTTCGAGATATCATCAGACAAAATCTGACCAAGTTTGAGGAAGATTGCATCAAAACTGTGGCCTTTAGTGTATAAACAAGATTTTTCTAAGATTTGACCTATGACCTACTTTTCGGTCCGGCCCGGCCCATTTTCGAACTGGTTCGAGATATCATCAAGACAAACATTCTGGCCAAGTTAAAGGAAGATTGGATTAAAATTGTGGCCTCTAGTGTGTAAACAAGATTTTTCTAAGATTTGACCGACTGACCTACTTTTGGATCCAACCTGACCCATTATCGAAAGGGTTCAAGATATCATCAAGACAAACATTCTGCCAAGTTTGAGGAAGATTGGATCAAAATTGTGGCCTCTAGTGTGTAAACAAATTTTTCTAAGATTTGACCTACAAACCTACTTTTTGATCCAACCTGATCCATTTTCGAAAGGGTTCAAGATATCAACAAGACAAACATTCTGACCAAGTTTGAGGAAGATTGGATCAAAATTGTGGCCTCTAGTGTGTAAACAAGATTTTTCTAAGATTTGACCTACAAACCTACTTTTTGATCCAACCTGATCCATTTTCGAAAGGGTTCAAGATATCAACAAGACAAACATTCTGACCAAGTTTGAGGAAGATTGGATCAAAATTGTGGCCTCTAGTGTGTAAACATCAAAATTGTTGACGGACGACGGACAATCAAGTATCCCAAAAGCTCACCCTGAGCTATGCTCAGGTGAGCTAAAAACGTAGGTACAATTTTTGAAATAAAAGAGTCTATATCATGACAGTTTAAGATGTTTTCACATAATTTTATCACATACAGTTATGAAAGAAATGAAAAAAGGAAGCATTCCCGCCAACTTCGGCTGTAAGCGTCATTTTGCTGTAAACACACAGTCACAGTTTTAATGTCTCGCTTGTCGCGTGCTAAGCCACGTGGGATAAACACTAACGTATTTCCCAGACAAATTAAACATGTCGAACTGTCTTTCAGGAACAATTTAGTTCATTCTCAATGTGATTATATCATAACGCCTCCCTGTCTGTGTCTACAATGTCTTACATTATCACATCTTTCACGATTTATGAAACTCTGTACTTTACTTAGTTAGAGAAGTTGATTTACTTATCAGGTAGTCGAATATCACAATTTGTGTGAGTTGGTATAAGTAAGCAAGCGTAATCCTGTGTCTATACAGGTAACATGTTTAGTAAAAGACTTTACAGTTTGTCCTACTTGATCGTCCAAAGAAATGCTTGTATTTAGTTCAAAATTTGTAAAATATATTGCATAAAATGAACAGTGGTAACTTAATATGGAGAAAATGTAATGCCTACGTGACCAAAGACCATATGGGCGGAGCTTCATGCGACGACGAAAGATTACGTCATGTTTTGTTAGCTAAAATATAAGTGTACCCAGTAAGATTGACTCTTAACCGTACTTAAAACATCACGGGGGCGGTTCCATAATGCGAGGTCAAAGGTCAAGCTGTATGGCGTCCGTGACAAACTGTATGTTATCGTTTATATCTTAATCGCGTCGCCCGCGATAAATTCCAAAAAAATTAAAATATAAACGATAACTAGTACATGAGTTATCGTGTTTTACTTGTGTACATATAATGACCTGTTCAAGCACGTCAAAGCTAGAGAAAGGACGAAATTTTAGCTATATTGTCATGGGGAGTGATTTTGACAAATGGGATGTTTATCCCGTTCTTAATGCATTCGTGTATAGCTCTAGCTAAAAGATTATTTATTTGTTTTATTTAATATAAAAAGGTGTTTATTTAGCATTTTATAGAATGTACAAATTTCGGCCAATTCATAGGTTTTTTTTTATTTGATCAGGACTTTTAAAACATACGTGATTTAGATAATATGTACGAATGTAAAGTTTATAGTAATACATTTTATACTAGCATGCATTATATGAACGTACTTCCTTGAAGTGCATTTTTGTCCAGATGACAGCAACTGGCAATTCATTCATGGCTAAAATCCTATGTGGAGGAATGACGTCTCCTAAAGGGCTCCTATGTTGACCATATCCTGTTGGCAGTTTGCGTATGGAAGAGACGGAGAAGAGTTTGTCTGAGTTTACATTATTTTAAGTGTTGTCATTGTTTTAGAATTTATTATTTTTGTCAAGCATTTAAAATCATATTGGAATTCTGCGGTGTTTGTCTGCTGTCTTCAGTTGCATTTACTTAAAACGTGTCTGTCTCATCAGAGGATAACGTGACTGTTAAGATCTATATTGAACCTAAACAGAATCTTTCGTTTTCAACGTCTCTCCAAGTTTAAGTAGCAATAGTGACTTTTCCATATTGCTTATTTCATATCATTTTTTCCTACCCAAACTGTTGATTGAATGCAAAAAAAAGTCTTAAACTCTAAATTCTCGGTTTTGAAATTTCCACACGAAACAGTAGTTCTTATTCTTACAAATTTAGATTATTAGGCAAAATGTAGAACAACATACGTATAGGATCAAATTTGTACGTACGAAGTTTAGTTAAACAAGCCCTTGTGCTCTTACTCAGAAGTATATAACGCAAAAAAGATAACAATCTTCCAAAAGAAAGTATGTACTTAGTGTTAAGTTATTTTGAATATATTGTTTTATTTATAATATTTTATCATATGTACCATTTGCTGCAGAAATATAACATTGGACTTTAAACTTTCTTCTAGATTATCAATACACTGGAAATAAAAAATACACTTTATGCTGATAATACGTACAACACTCAAAATGTGTCACCAAACATTATGTTTAACGAATATAGATGATCGAAGTATTAACATAAAAGGAAACATAAGTGCACACTTTATTTTGAAACCATTTGTTTGTTACAACAAAAACAACAACAATTTTGGTTTCATTAAGCAATCAAGCAGAATTATAATTTTCATTTTAAATGTTCCTAATGCATTTAAACGAGCAAGACGTTTTTGTGTCTCCAAATTGTGTATTATTGTGAATTGGGCTCAAGAATATTACATCACAGTTATTCCTATTTTTATTGTTAATGTCGAAAATAATGTGTGTGTATTTTTTATAAGACTCATTTAGATGAAAAATATAAATCCTCTAAAACTTGTTAAAACGTTTATGTTTTAAATAAAACATTAATGTGATGCACATAAATTTATTATTTCAAGGACTTGCTCATTTATAATCATTAAGTTTTTTTTTCTTATCAGAAATCCATTTGCTTGATATATAAGGATACATTTATATATTTTTTATAAAAAAAAATGCGATAATTCTATTGTAAAACATTGTTACAATTATCATCGGTAAATATCAAATTACATGAACTTAACTATTGTATTACTGTTGTTCTTTTGTATTGTATGCGAAAGTGAGCTGATGTGGGTCTCTTATACACTTAGCTAACTCATTCTGTAGATGAAAAGTCAATTGGCCCTAGGCATTGTTTAGAATTGTTTGTTCTGTTACGGAATATCTCTCAGCACATTACGCCTATCAACATTTGTAGGTCACGAATGGTTATATAAAACTTATTGTCTTATTGTAAATTTGAAATGGAAAATGCAGAGAAGAATTAAGGAGCATGGCTTCATTAACAGAAAATAAGTTAAGATATGTACTTAAATATGTCATGACAAAAATGTGTATGTCTTATATGGATTTGAATAATTAACAAAAGTATTGTACAACTTAAATTTATCCTTCCCGAGGGTATGCAGAGGCCAGCTTTAGTTTAGAACGGACTCGCCCTTGAGGTCTTCACTCAAACCCTTCGGACCCGTTGTCTTAATTACGGTCCTTTGATAATGTTATTTTCTTAAGGCAAGCCGCAAAGAACTCTGTCTAAATAAATAAATGTTATATTCGCATAAATGGTATAATGTAATGGATTTATTTTGACTTCCTATAATTTCAGTTCAGTTAAACTATAGAAACCTTAAGAACTCCATAATGGTTTTAAGTTCATGTTAATTTGGTATACATACTAGAATCTATAAAATAGATAACACACATACCGGCGTAATAGCTTAGTGGTAGATAGTCCACTTTGCGTTTGGGAGGTCTGGGGTTCGAATCCCAGCCAGGGCACTTCCTCCGGTGACCGCGTCAAATCAAAGACGTATAAAATTGGTACCAGATGCACCTTGCCTGGCAAAATGGGGTTTCTATTGGAACTCGGAGTACTCAGTACTCGTTCTACTCAGGAATTTGTCTCCCGTGTATCGGTGCTATACACCGGGCACGTAATAAAAAAACGGGGTATATTCGCAAAATGAGCTAGGGTATTGCACCCGGAATCCCTTGTACCCAACTACTGTCTCTTCCGATGCTGTCTCTTCAGCAAAAAACAGGACCCACATGTGGAAAATCCTTGACCATAAAATCTAAAATAGGGCCATTAAAACCAGAAAACGATTGCTAGCCATTACACTAAAAGACACACAAACGCACACATTTACTTAATAAAATTATAGAGCACTAGATTAAAACAAAGCAAATAGTAATATTAAATGATCTGTAAAATGTCTGTGATCGCACATTACTATGAATAGTTTTGTCTAATTTATTTCTAGTAGCAATCTAATGATGAAGAACTACAAGCGTCAAGTTTAAACAAGAATAGATCCTCATTTATATCAATTTATTGTTGCGACCACTTGTAAACCAGACCACTCAAATAAGACTCTTTTGCATAGTTAACAATTCATTCAAAATCAAGAGAAGTCATAAAAACGGCGAATCAATTTCAGTGTTTCTCAATGATTTACACAACGCACAAAAATATCAATTTGTTGTTTAAAAATTGCTTTACTTCTGTTTAATGGTAGTTGTAGTAGTTACCATTTTTTTCACATTTTTTTGAGAAAAATACCTCAAAGACTGGTAATACAATGCTTAACAAGGAAACTATTGTATATAGAATTACGACCTGGCAGTAATAGATAATTACTCATGAAAGGGATTGGACTTAAAAAAACGTTTATGGTCCATATATATCACTCAAATAAGCTGGGTGCTAAAAGGATTGTTATGACAACATGATCCTTACATACTACTACCTATCTGGCTAAATCAAAACTATGATGGTTATTCTCATTTGTTTGCGATTTTAAAACTGATATTATAAAAAAATCATTTTTAATATACATTCCACAATGTTTATTTCCATTAGAAAATAGACTTTTACTGCAAAGAATAAATCGATTTGACTTTAAAATTAATAATGCTACTGAACTTAAAAAAAGATAAATTGATATCCCTTTGTTTCATTAGACGACCTAGGTCCTTTTCCAGACTGCTAGAATATTTGTAATCCAAACATCTGTTAGCTGCAAATTAAATTGGTGGTAACTTTGATGATAAATCCCTTAGACCCATTCAGGGAAACAAAGTTTTTATTTAATTGCCAGATCATGATCCAGTCCAATATACCTGTTTTGCATTTAACTGTCATGATACTTGTATACAACGTGTGAGGTAAAAATGTTGTTCATTATGTATTTCAACAGCAATAAATGTATGTTATATCCTGTCTCGGTTTTATCTCCGGATTCAAAAGTTTCTTTTTTATCATTTTACGTGTACATTTTATGATTCAGATAAAATAAAGTATTTTTTCTTTGTACATCGTCCAATCATTTTCAGTATCCGTAAGTGTGGTTTGTTGCATTCATGCAAGCACTTCAGCTGATACTGGTACGTGAGGAAAATTCACCTAAAATGAAATCAGACATATTTTCATACGATATAGCATATAGACAGCAAATCTATAAACTTGTTATTATTACTCCAACAGACATTTACATTTACATTTTCTTTCCTTCTCATGTTATCATCCTTATTCTATATCTATGTCTTTTATTATTTTCTTTTAATTTGCACCAATCTTATTTAAAAGATAAAAACAGAAAATCGATAGTCTGCAATAACACTCTTAATACTTTTTCAATACATAGAACTGTACTGGTAGAAATATCAGCGTTTTATTTTTCTAATATAATTGAATACCTTTCAGATATTTTGTGTTTTCACGCTTGATAACACACCATCATACAATATTATCAATTTTGTAATGCCGATATATCCTGGCATGTAATTGTGTAAGTGTGGTCATGCAACTTGAGGATTTGGGCTAAGAATTAAACAAATGTTACCAACATTGATATAAACCTGTTACCTTTACATCGCTTGCGGTGAGAATCATGCTGTAAATCCTCATACAAATCCTCCTCGATAATTTATTGGCTGGGCAAATACTCTGTGCAAGAGGTATACGAAGAGTGTTCGAAAAGAATCCGGTCCGGAAAAGTTCCAAAAAATTATTTATTAATATATATATATTTGAAATTTAATCCGAAAGAAAGAGTGATACAGATTGCACTGACGCAAAATCCACAGTCGCTTTGACAATGTCGGGTATTGTTGAGCGGGTCAATTTCGAAAATCTTTAAACTTGTCACATATTTCTTTGTCATGAAAACATATTCCCAACGTCAGGTACTGCCCAAAACATACGTACCGCTTCCGCGCCCTTTTCTCAAGTTATATATATATGAGCCGCGTCATGGAAAAACCTGCCTTAATGACATTGATGACGTTATCGGGAAATCCCTTTTGAAATGACGTCACAAAATTTCTACATGTGGATTACACAAGATAGTTTTTGTTTACGAGCTAAAATGTTGTTTTGAAAGGAATAACGAAGAAAATAGACGAGGGTTTTCGGGTAAGTTCACTCAAAGATACTTTTTTTGTATTTGGTCTTACACCTCTACCCACTTATTGTGATCGTGAGGAAGTAGATCTATTCATCTTAAAAAAGGCGGTCTAAAATGTTTGAGATATCCCCAGATACCGTATCCTTCTGAATTACATAAAAAGTGGTGAGCAGTTTTCCAGTTGAGTTATATCTTATTCATACTTATTTGACATTTTAAATGGATAAATATATATTCTATTTTAAGATATTTTAAACTCAAAACCATAATAACTTTTCTCGTCTGCATTTTATTTTAAATATTTAATAGATCTATGATGCAGCTCTTATTTTATGTAATTTAACTTTGTGTTCTATGATTGTCAGGAAGTGTAAAAGATAAAAGTAACCTTTTTTTTTATTTCAAAAAATGTAATAACCCGCTCTACACGCAGGAATTGATATTCTATGAGTGTTATATATTTAAAAAATTATCACTTATTTAAGCCTTGCGAATTAGCTCAGTGGGCTAAGGTGCTGCGAATTTACGTAACGTTAGGGAGACGTCGGGGTTCGGTCTATAGTAGAATCGTTTTTCGTTATATTTTTTTTTTTTTCATTCTCAATTTTATATTCCCGACATTGTTTTTTTTTTTCATTATTTTCTTCCCCATCCTTTTTTTTTATTATTTTTAAAATTTGACTATTTCGAAGATTGAAATCGAGAAGGTAGCAATATAATTTGTATATAGATCAACTTAGTAATTTAGATTCTAATTATATGCATATTTTTTTACTTAGTTTTTTTTCAGGAGCTTAAAAGTCTACTGTCAGACAACTTCGGTAGGACACCTCTTAATACCCCACTATGCTCCCAAATCTCAGAAATGTATGATGAAGAACTGCCAATCTTTGTGGAAGATAATGTGAATGTAGAAAATATTGTAAGAGGACGAACACAGTAGTCATTACGCCAGGCTAAGGGCAATGTGAGTTCTGATGAAGAAACAGAAGCAAGTGAAGTTCATGAATCACTAGACACAGAAAACAGTGAATTACAAATATATATATATATATATATATGGACGTTCGTGTACAACGTAAGGAAAACTAGACAAAATGATGGAGTTGTCCGGGAGAAACAATCCGTAAAATTCCAAAGGACTATCTTAGATCTTGTTTCAAATGTGAATCGGTGAATTCTTGGGAGAAGTGTGCACCGTGTAAAGGAAAATACAATTGGAAAATGATATAATTTTAGATAAAAGAAAAGAAGAGATTATTTCATAAGTCAATAGGTCGTAGGCCCAGGTGACAATATACATCATACATAAACAGTACATGGCGTAACATTGCGACACTACACAATACATATAAATAAATCTGCTGCTTTGAATTTGACAATGCATACAAAAATATACTGATTAATTTACAAGTTAAAAAATAAATTAAGTAGATAATATAAATGCCCTTGTTTATGTAATATTATGAGACTTATTATAAATCGGACATCATTAGGAAACAATTTTGCGGTTTGGAAAAATGCTTTTGAAGAATTTTGTAATCTGTCATTCCATGCTTTAATATTTATGTCTTCTAAACGTTTTTTGAAAATACTCAGAAAAAGTTCGATATTTCCAACACCTTGAGCTAGTCAAACATCAAGTAAACCTATTCTAGATAACATATCCTTGGCAAGTGTTACCCAAGATACTTTGTTAGGAAAAGGTTCACAATATCCTTCATTAAATATTGCGCCAGTGTTTATAATGTAATCATTTCATTTGAACAAGTTATTTTTTACAAGTATTTTAATATTTAAAATTTCTATCATAAATTAACTCTGATCTACCTAGTACTCCATATACAATCATTTTGCGTACATCTTTTATCATTTAAAACTCGCTTACAATAGATAGTATGTATACAATCTAGGTTTCCTGCTGAATGAAAACCCCACATCTCACATGCATAATTTAATATCGGGATTATTAACTTTTCGAATACATTTGTAACTAAATTCTGTGATTTAAATTAACATCTGTTAAGTTGAATAAGTATTTATTTAATGTAAAACTAGCTTTCTGAGTTTTTTTTTTGTTTTTTTGATAATGCAGTTTGAGAAAATTCCAAAAAGTTTTCCAAAAAATATCCATTAAAAGTAAATCGTATATTTCTAGGTAAACCCCACCCTTCCTTAAATTTACTGTTTTTCTTTTTGGATATTTGTTACTAATTTCCACCCACAAAATAATCATGCAAACAATCCAAACCATACTGTAAACCCTCTTTTGTTTCATAACTTTACCATCGGCGTAAAGTAGAAGAAACAGTGTTGTCATGTACGTATTAGATATGTCAGGCAGACTTTGCTGATGTCATATTCCCTTTATGAGTAAGTTTATCAATTTTTCTTTCGACTTAAAGATTTTCCACACTACGGGAATGGAATAGGCAAATATAAGTGACGACAAGCCTCGTTTACAAGTTTATTTTTCCTCGACCGGTTTCATAAAGTAAATCTTCAGGAGGTACACATGAATAACAATAAACAAAATGCTTAGCAACAACGTCGTGATGACGTTACATTAATTTGTGTATAATAGGGGACGTCACTCTAGGTGACGTCAAAAACGTCAGTTTAGATAAGGTTTAAACATGTCTATAAAAAACTTTTCTTTTTGCCTTCTGGCAACTATACTGTCTGTTTTCATTTTATATATTGGAAAAACTGTAAATTTTGTTTTGCTTGTGCTGCAATCCGCAATGTGTCTACTTTGAGTTTGCGTACTGCAGGGTCCTTGATATGCTGTCGATGCACTGTCATCCTTTTTCTCAGATCGTTTGTCTCTCCAATATATTCTCCGCCACACCCATTGCATATAATCACATAGATGACATTTTTAACATTACAATCCATGCTTTCTTTAACCGAAATTGTTTTTTCGTTTCGTAATTTGTAATATTCTCCTTCAATTAAATGGTCACATAATCCACAGTTTGGTCGGTTACATCTTGTTATTTTAGGACTCTTTTCATTTTCAGAAAATTTGGCTTTGGTGAGAAGTCTTTTCAAGTTCGGTGGTTGACGTTTACTTTTAATGATTGTATATTTGTCAAGAACATTTTTCATATGAGCATCTCTTTTTAAAATGTTGATGTCTTGGTAAATTTCTGAGAATACTTTTGGGTTTTGGGGATTAAAGGTGCTGATGTAAGTTATTGTATCTTGGTTTTGACTGTTTGGTTTTTCATTTATAAGAATGTTACGATCTAATGTTTTAGCCTTTTCTATTCCAGCTTTTATCAATGTTGGTGGATATTTTTGCTTGATCAAATATTGTTCAAGTTCCTTTGCTCGTCGTTGAAATGTTTCGTCGTTGGAAATTATTGTTCTTAGGCGTCTGGCTAATGAAAAAGGTAAACTGACTTTTGTATGTTTCGGATGTCATGATGTAAAAAGGAGATATGTTTTGCTGTCCGTAGGTTTGTCATAAATATCCGTTTCTATTGACGTATTATTTTTCATGACAAGGCAATCCAAGAATGGCAACTGTGTGTCACTGACATCCATGACGAAATTGATATGTTCATTGAGTTGATTAAGAATATTAAATAGTTTATCAAGTTCTTCTGTCGTTCTTGTCCACGGAAGGAAACAATCGTCTAAAAATCTTTTCCACGAGGATTTAAACTGTGTTGAAAATTCTAATCCAAATTCTTCACTGACTTTCTTATATAATTTCTGTTCGAGATACCCAATAGTTAGTGTTGCATAAGTTGGTGCGACCTTGGTTACCAATGCTGTTCCTTTATTTTAGCAGTAAAAGATATCGTTAAATTCGAATGTGTTATTTTTGAGAATAAAAGTAAGTGCGTCTAAAATAAATTCCTTAGTAAATCGACTTGGTATTTCATCTCCATATTTGTCAAGCCAAAAAGAAATTGCTTCAATTCCGAGTTCATGAGTAATGTTTCTAAAGTTAGAAAGTCGACACAAACCAACTCCATAGGTCGAGATGTCTTGATGTTGACCAATTCTGCGGTTTGAGAGGGAGCTTTCCTGTGAATGCAGCGCTCGCAAGATTCAACTTTGGCATTGACCTCTTTCTCTAGTCCGGGCCAGTAGAACCGTTGCCTTGCAAGCCATAGGGTCTTTTCCTTGCCAGGATGCCCCACATCCTCATGTACACCCTTCAAGGCTAGTTTCTTGTATGATAGGGGTAAAACTAACTGTCTACAGGGCTGGCCATCTTGCGTAGTGGTCCGGTACAGCACCCCGTCCTCAATGGTGAGACGGTTCCATTCCCGAAGGAATCGCTGTACACTCCCAGGCTCACACCTGAGCTCCTCCTCCCTGGGGCGGAGACCACCACGAAGAAGGCTCAAGACCCTGGACAATACCTCGTCCTGTGCCTGCTCAAATTTCCAGTCCACCTTCTGGAAGCTGTCAAACTGGTTCCCAACCTCCCCGGCCGAAGGAGGCAAACAACCAGCAGACACACACATAGCTAAAGGTGTGCTAGCAGTGACGGCTGTGCAGACCGCTTGTACTGCTTCTGGAAAAATTACTGGAATGCGTGAGAGCCCATCAGCATCTGCATTCAACTTTCCAGCCCGATACCGGATTGAAAAATCGAAGTTAGCCAGAGCTGCTACCCAGCGATGACCTGTGGCATCCAACTTGGCGCTGGTCAGCACATAAGTCAGTGGGTTATTGTCAGTGACTACCTCAAAAGTGTTACCCCAGAGGTAGTCATTGAATTTTTCTGTAATGGCCCACTTGAGAGCAAGAAATTCCAGTTTGTGAGCAGGATAACGCTTCTCACTGGGTCTCAAACTCCGACTTGCATAAGCTACTACCCTTTCAGTACCAGCTTCATCCTTCTGGTATAAGACTGCACCAAGACCTGTGCTTGAGCTGTCGGTGTGAAGGACGAAGGGTTTGGTGTAGTCAGCAAATGCCAAGACCGGAGCAGTCGAAAGCTTCTCAATGAGGGTTTGAAAAGCAGCTTGCTGCTCTTCACCCCAAGACCACTTGACAGGGCTGTTCTTTCTCTTTTTCTTAGAGCCTTTCTGACCATTAAGACAGTGTCCCTGGAGCAGTGCATTGAGAGGATTGACTATAGCCGCATAATTTTCAACAAAGCGTCGATAATAGCCAGCAAAGCCCAGGAATTGCCGCAGTTCCTTAACATTCTTAGGAACAGGCCACTTCTCAATGGCAGAGGTCTTTTCAGGATCTGTATGTATACCAGATGCTGAAATAGTATGTCCTAAATAGGAGACAGAGGTCATAAACAGCTCGCATTTGGAAGGTTTCAACTTGAGACCATGTTCAGCTAGTTTGGGAAAAACAGATTCCAAACGTCTGACATGTTCATCAAAGGTTTTGGAAAATATCAAGATGTCATCAATAAAGACGAGGCATTCTCGTAAGTGGAGCTCTCCCATGGTACGTTCAGCTAGTCGCTGGAACGTAGCGCAGGCATTTGTCAAGCCAAAGCCCATACGCGTCCACTCGTAGAAACCTAGGTTTCCTACTGAGAATGCAGTAAAGGGAATGCTGCCCTCCTCCATCTTGACATTCCAATAACCTGATCTGAGGTCTAGTTTAGAAAACATTGTGGAGCCAACCAGAGAGTCAACAATGTCATCGAACCTGGGAAGCATATAAGCATCCTTCCTGGTTCGAGAATTCAACAGTCTCCAGTCAATGCAGAAACGAAGACTTCCGTCTCTCTTTCTGACAAGAACTACATTGCTGGAATACGGACTGTCTGACTCCCTAATCACCCCAGCGTCAAGCATCTGCTTGATATGCTGCCGGACCTCCTCATACATAGCCGGTGGTATTTTTCTGTATGGTTGCTTGAATGGCCTGTCATCCTCCAACACAATCTTGTGTTCAAGGAGATCAGTGCAACCAATGTCTGTAAAGCCAGTAGAAAACACATGTTTCCAGTTGCCCAAAATCTGATGAACTCGAAGGACCTGCTCAGGAGTGAGGTTGTCCTTATTGATGTTTATACCTAGGTCATCAGCCACAGAAGCAACAGGCTTGCATGAAGGCAACTCAGAAGCCAAACTGTCCAGAACATCAACCTGTGTGAGCTGACAAACAGTTGACTTTGGTCTTATGGTTATTGGCTTTGCGGTCATATTGCAGACTCTGACAGCAATTCTGGCAAATGAACCAGACTGCTTCAGTTTAACAAGCCGTGGGCAAACCAAATATCCAGGATTACCACTATCAGGATTTTCTGTAACCACCTGTCCAATACTATGATCAACATTCCTGACAACACATGTCAGAGTTGATGTCTGATTGGGTGCAAGTTTAAAAGACTTTTTGCTATATAGCCTAGCCGAAAAAGACTGACATGTCAAACTATTGACAGCAGTTTCCCACTCAGCTGGCAAATGAGAGGGTTAAGAGTAATCCCTAAAAAGCCTAATAATGTTTGTTCCTACAATTATAGGACATGACTTGGAGAACTCATTATCAGGGGTCACCAAAACTGGAACATCAATCTTAAAATCTGAAAATGGGACAGACATAGAACATTCAATGTATCCAAGATATTGAAGTTTAGCACCATCTGCTAATGAAATATCTAGGCCTAAGTTATCTAAAGGCAAAATGCTGGGTACCTCTGGCAAAGACTTCACAGAGCTTTCATTTATAACTGTAATCATCGACCCAGTATCTATCAGACAGACAAACTCTTTACCATTTATCCATATGGTTGCTTGGTTTGATTCCCCTACTAGTCTAGACAATAAATCTGTAGGTGGACCTTCAATTTCACCAGCCTCAGTCTGGCCCCCTACTGAGGCGGTTACTCTTTTGGCTGAGTGTAGGTTTGCCTAAAAGAGGTAGAACCACGACCTCGACCAGACTGCATACCTCTGGCAGAACCCTGCCAACCACCCCTAGTACCACCATAGTGGGACAGTTTTGGTCTAGCAACACCTTGAGGACGGGCTAAGTCATACTGGCTCGGATGAGTTACAGGCGTATCTAACCGTCTCAATATCTCATCCAACTTACTCTCATATTTAGCCTCTAAACGAGATTCAACATGAGAAATCTCATCCTTGAGGGACTTTTCCATTTTATCAAGTCTCTCCTCAAGACTGATGTGAGCACCCAGAGGTGTAGCATGAACTTTCCT
>CM037790.1:20453620-20503620 GCA_021229015.1 Solen grandis | reverse complement strand
TTATATGATTCCGATTAAATTTCATGAACACATCTAAATTTTACCGTAGGAAAAATGGACAAAATCACTTTTTTTTGTGTGTAGTTTTCAGGGGAGATAACTCATGACAACAAAATTATAAAGGGGAGGTAATAAAATAATTTTTGTCATACGTCATAACATGTCAATTTGCCTTTAAGATATTAATGGTTTGACATTTTAAAAGCTTATACTTTGAAGTTATAAGCATGGATTTTATGGTTATTATGGGGGGTATACCTTAACCGGAAGTGACTTACAGGGCATAAACCTTAAAGTGTCTGTATTGCAATGATTTTGAAATCAATTGTAAAACCTACATATATCCTGCTTAACGGTTCCCGGGTTGCACAAGCACTGTGGCTGGGATAGTTTTAAACAATGCCCGTAACGTACATCGATCTCGCAACCCCCAGATTCGTGCTTTAGAGACTCTACCATTGACCCACGGCGACCATGGACCATTGGGCTCACACAGTAACCATCGAAAAGGAATTTCAATGTTATAGAAGGTCTCCAAGTCGATGTAGATAAAAAAAATAAGAAGAAAGGAAGAAAGTGTAATAAGAGAAGCACACTACTGCAGATAAAATTTCACTGGCGATGTGTCCCCTAAATCGACAGGGCTTACCTGCTTTCCTATTACGTTTGAGGAATGTTTACAATTTGAAATGATTTTCACCTCATGGATTATTCTCACCTTGACCTTTGACCTTATGACACCGAACTCATGACCCAGCACCCTGATAATTTTAATGAATGTGCGCTTAAACGTTCTCTAATTATTAATCGGAAACGATTTTCACAATGAAGGTCACTGTGACCTTTACCTTTGACCTAGTGACCCAAAATTCGCTAGGGGTCATCTACTAGTCATGCCCCAACATCCTATTATGTTCGAGGAATGTACGCTTCTGCGTTCTCAAGTTATTAATAGGAAACGATTTTCACATTTAAGGTCAATGCGACCTTGGCCGTTAACCTAGTGACACCAAAACAGGGGCCATCTTTTAGCCATTACCTAACTCCCTATCAAATTTGAAGAATAAATGTAAGGGTTCTCAAATTATCGATCGCAAACGAAGTGGATCGACCTACCAACCGACATTTGCACTTTCTCCTTCGAAAGGAGGGGGTAAAAATAAACGTTTTGACAATACTTATGAAGACTAACAGCGCCTTGACTCAAAGAATGATAAATGTGTGTGAATTTGAACTACATGTAGATGTATATCTGAGAAGATACCAAAGATACCCTGTCACTGACTCATTGGGGTAAAAACGCGACGGGACTAATTTTCATATACCCCCAAAACCGTCGTGTACGTGAGTTTGTGATAAAATCAATCGAATTTAGACAGAGGCCCACGAATTCTATCTGATATATATACCTTGGGTGCCATTGTCAATCGGGGTCGGGATGCATCTTGTCCCTCGGGATATATTGAGACACCAGGTAAGGCAGGGACTGTCACACTGTTGACTGTAAAACAATCAATCAATCAATTTTATGGTCATGTGTTTGTCATGTTTGTGACATTAGATATATCCATACTTGTTCATCCATCCCCGTCACTGTCTTTATATTAAACAGATAAGTTATAAAAAATTAATCTTTTTCCGTTATATAATACTTTTCTGGAGCAATTATATTACAGCAAATAAAACATTGAACAAAGTGTTTATGATACGCCATGGTGTTATGATTTACTGGCAGATTGCCTGCAAACCAATACTTAAATATTGGGATCACAATTACGTTATATATCGTTACTTACACGTTTGTATCGCGATGACGCCATGTTATCGTTACTTACAGATTTGTATCGCGATGATGCTTTGACAAAGTTTCTAACAGATTTACAATGCGATGGCGCGACAGTAAAATATTTGCAATGCGAGAAAATCATGTTATAGTTGCTTACAGATTTGCAGTGCAAAAACGCAACGAAATAGTTACATACACAATGTGCAGTGCAATGACGTTATGCTAAAGTTACATATATATTTGCAGTGCAATGATGCCATGCAATAGTTACTTACAGATTTGCAATGCAATAACGCCATTCTATAGTTACATACATATTTGCTGTGCAATAATGCCATGCTATAGTTTCTTACAGATTTGCAATGTTATAACGCTACACTTTAGTAACTTACAGATTTGCAAAGCGATAACGCCATGCTGTTTGCAGTGCGATAACGCCATTCTATAGTTATTTACAGATTTGTCATGCGATGTTAGTAACTTACATATTTGCAGTGCGATGACGAGGATTATTGCTAACATCAGGCCTATCCATGGGTCTCGTCCTCTCCGCTTATACCTCACATTCACCGACCCCTGGGCTCCTTTCACCATCTTCCCTCACCCACGAGCCTGTAAAACATGTTACGTTAGCTCCCTTGTGTATTTCTTCAAAGTGAAAAGTTCATGAAGGGTAGCCCTGTTTCAAGCCTTCTTAGTTCTGAGAGCAGCAAGTCCAGTTAAAGGTGGGGAAGGTAATCAAGCATTTTTTTTCGAGGAAATACGCTGAACAAAGTGAAACGGATGAAAAAGGAAATAATTTCCCCATTTTTTTCAAAATGAATTATAAAAAGCACTTTGTCACTTTTCCAGATGTATTTTACTATAGAACGACGGATTTTAACTTTGTATTTATAATATTTAGCGGATGTTTATTAGTTTAAATATTGTAGGCTACTTATTCATTTAATTAAATTAAAAGGTTTTTCCAAAAAAATAATTGAAGATCTTGATCAGTCCACTTTAAACAAAATCAGTTATTGAATTTGACCGCGAATATATCAGCTTGTCAAACTATCTATAAAAGTAAACATAGACGCTCTGAAACCCGTTGTTTATTATGGCAATAATAATTGATAGTTTTTCAATTGCTCGCCAGATAAGTTTCACATTCACGTGATTCTCTAAGGACTGTAGATGTGGTGAACTCTCTTTGTGCCCTTCTCATTATATATGTTCTCTATACAGACCACCTCTACATATCGGCATCATTCCTATATACAGACCACCTCTATATATCGGTTTCATCCCAATATACAGGCCACCTCTATATATCGGTTTCATCCCAATATACAGGCCACCTCTATATATCGGTTTCATACCAATATACAGGCCACCTCTATATATCGGTTTCATCCCAATATACAGCCACCTCCCCAATATACAGACCACCTCTATATATCGGTTTCATACCAATATACAGGCCACCTCTATATATCGGTTTCATCCCAATATACAGCCACCTCTATATATCGGTTTCATACCAATATACAGCCACCTCTATATATCGGTTTCATCCAATATACAGGCCACCTCTATATATCGGTTTCATACCAATATACAGCCACCTCTATATATCGGTTTCATCCCAATATACAGCCACCTCTATATATCGGTTTCATACCAATATACAGCCACCTCTATATATCGGCATCATCCCTATATACAGACCACCTCTATATATCGGCATCATCCCTATATACAGACCACCTCTATATATCGGCATCATCCCTATATACAGACCACCTCTATATATCGGTTTCATCCCAATATACAGGCCACCTCTATATATCGGTTTCATACCAATATACAGGCCACCGGTTTCATCCCAATATACAGGCCACCTCTATATATCGGTTTCATCCCAATATACAGGCCACCTCTATATATCGGTTTCATACCAATATACAGACCACCTCTATATATCGGTTTCATACCAATATACAGACCACCTCTATATATCGGTTTCATACCAATATACAGGCCACCTCTATATATCGGTTTCATCCAATATACAGCCACCTCTATATATCGGTTTCATCCAATATACAGCCACCTCTATATATCGGTTTCATACCAATATACAGGCCACCTCTATCTATCGGTTTCATCCCAATATACAGACCACCTCTATATATCGGTTTCATACCAATATACAGGCCACCTCTATATATCGGTTTCATCCCAATATACAGGCCACCTCTATATATCGGTTTCATCCCTATATACAGGCCACCTCTATATATCGGTTTCATCCCAATATACAGACCACCTCTATATATCGGTTTCATCCCAATATACAGACCACCTCTATATATCGGTTTCATCCCAATATACAGGCCACCTCTATATATCGGTTTCATCCCAATATACAGACCACCTCTATATATCGGTTTCATCCCAATATACAGGCCACCTCTATATATCGGTTTCATCCCAATATACAGACCACCTCTATATATCGGTTTATCCCAATATACAGGCCACCTCTATATATCGGTTTCATCCCAATATACAGGCCACCTCTATATATCGGTTTCATCCCAATATACAGACCACCTCTATATATCGGTTTCATCCCAATATACAGGCCACCTCTATATATCGGTTTCATCCCAATATACAGGCCACCTCTATATATCGGTTTCATCCCAATATACAGGCCACCTCTATATATCGGTTTCATCCCAATATACAGGCCACCTCTATATATCGGTTTCATCCCAATATACAGACCACCTCTATATATCGGTTTCATCCCAATATACAGGCCACCTCTATATATCGGTTTCATACCAATATACAGGCCACCTCTGGTTTCCAATCAGCCACCTCTATATATCGGTTTCATCCCAATATACAGGCCACCTCTATATATCGGTTTCATACCAATATACAGGCCACCTCTATATACCGGTTTCATCTCTTTTATACTGTGATTCCTGTATACAAGTCTGTCACCTCTTATCAATTTATCTATGATATCTGGGTCATGGCCAGTGTAGCGTCATACTCAAATGTCATGATAATAGAACTGCCAAGTTATCTCATGTCAGGCTTGCTTGCTGAACTATTTAAAGCTATTAAAAGCACGTTAGGTCGTAAGATTTGATACAAGTAGCCTAGCTAGATCTGAACAAAGTGAATATTAAATGGATCATTTAGAAATGGATCTCCAAACCGTAAATACTGTTATACATTACCGCAATGCCTCGATAATATCACTCTTCACTCATATACCTCACTACACATGCATCTAAATAATGATGATGATGATGATGATTAATCTTGTAATGATGATGACACGTGATCATTCTGGTAATGGTCAAGAAGAAAAGCATATGACTCGTCATCTTAAGCATTGGAATAAATATAAACAGTTGCAAATGTGAAAAAGATCAAACTAGATTTTCTTTGATCAATTCAAATCATAATTAGATTTACATTTGCTTTTCATGAATATTTAGATTCTAGATCTAATTTAGATTTATTAGCCCAAGAGTATCTGAGCGTAAATCTTACATTACGTTGGACGTACGACGACATTTCAAATGGTCCCAATCAGAATAAAAGATAGGATATACAGTTGAACTTGTCTTAAGCGGTCAGTCAATGGAACAATAGAGAGTGACCGCTCAACAGAGGTGGCCGCTAAATGAATGATAAAGATGCACCAAAATGCTTGTTTGGTAAAAGTAAGATTAACGGCTTAATTAAGGCAGGTTGACCGCTTAGTACAGATGGCCGCCAATACAGGTTCAACTGTATATAATTTGTAATGACTACGGTGTCCTGATCTGACCAGTTTAATTTTCGCCTTTCCATCACGCTAATTTTCGCGTTGTCGCATGTGTATGTATAACCAAAACCATAGATAGAGTTATAGGGGCAATCCGGGTAAGTACGGACGATTTTTACAAAGCTGATGTTCGAAACTAACTTTCGTTACCTTTATTAAGAACTCGCGTGCCGAATCACTGCCTTTCATTCGATCATATATTTCTTACGGACTTTATCGTGAAATATATGGACTGATATGGTCCAAAACAACGAAATCATGCGTTATTTGACATCTCTTTAAATCCGGGTAAGTGCGGACAAAGTATAGAAAGTACGGACATAAAAATGGAAAGTACGGACACCATATTTAAATAGAGAAAGTACGGACAGTTTATTATTTTTAAAAATCCAACTCTAATACACCTATAGAGAAAAAGCTAATAAACATGGTATTTGTTTACATATCAGCGAATAGTTTACATTATACATATTTTGAGAGTTAATTAAATTATAATTTACTCATACTTTTATATATAAATTTTAAATATATTTATAATAAAGATCTTGAAAAAAAAGGTCAGGTATTTATGTAGACATTCACTATGATTTTATTGGCAGAGATGTATACGTGTGCAGTCCTCAAAGTCTGGTTTTGAAATATTACACACATAATAAAAACAGTGACTCAGAAAACTTAATTATCTTAACACACACACATTAGATTACTCAACAAACAATAAGTCTCTTGCAAGTTATTTTCACAAGTTTAGATAACTTTAAACATCAGTGTAGAATCATTTAGAATTTCCTGTACTGCATGTAAATGATCAGTCTTACAATAAAATCCAATATTACATCGTTG
Organism: Solen grandis; assembly: GCA_021229015.1. Lineage (NCBI taxonomy): Eukaryota > Metazoa > Mollusca > Bivalvia > Adapedonta > Solenidae > Solen > Solen grandis. Next base: position 20,497,153 of record CM037790.1, on the reverse strand, counting down.
AGAGGGTCCTGTCCTTGACTTGAATGTAGGTTCAGACTTAGGTTTAAGTAACATTTTATCATACACCAGATGTGCGCGAAAAAGTTTTGCTATAATAGCTGCGTCAGATCTTCGTAGGTATGCAACAGTTCTTGGTGGTCTCTCATTATATTCAGTAACAGCTATGGCATTCATGTCATAATCATTTTCGGGTTCATGCTTTGCAAGATAACCTTCGCCCACAGTTAATGCCCTATTTCCATGATGATGCATTCCAACGGCATGAACTGAGTAGATAAGTATTTTCTTCATACCTAGGAAAATACAAAAACAATAAACGCAATATTAAAAAAAAAAAAAAAAAAAAGAGGGTCAAGATGGCCCTAAATCGCTCGCCTAAATTTGGTTTGTTGTAGAAAGGCTGGAATTATGAGAAGATACTACATATCAAATATCAAAGCTGTAGATCTGTATGTTTCTCAGAAAAGACAGTTTAATTTATGCCTCCTGGTTGCCATGGCAACCAAAGTTCTTCATGATCCAACCAATGGTTTAAGAAGTAAAGATTTTTCGCTTCCCTTATATAGTTTCATACAAAATCTAGGCGTGGTCCCGGGAGTGGTAAACCTGATGCACATCTTTGTTAATTGTGTTGAGGCACCATGGGCTGATGCTATGTACCAAATATCAAATCTGTAGGTCTGTGTGTTCCTGAGAAAACATATTTTAAAGTTATGCCTTCTGGTTGCCATGGCAACCAAAGGTCTTCATGAAGTTCAATAAAAATAGGAATTAGCCTCAAGCTAACACAAGTATCATATTAATGAAATTTGGTGAAAATCCATCGAGTAGTTTCAGAGAAGAAGATTGTTGAAATTGTTGACGCACGACGAACAACGGACATTTAAGGGATCACAAAAGCTCACCCTGAGCTTTGCTCAGGTGAGCTAAAAATGAACATTCAGGTAATTTGTATGAAACATTGAACAAGTACAGGATATATGTCATTTTTAACACTTTTCAGTTTTAATTCGTTTTCTAGGTTTACATTTTCTTTCGGCCCTGGCCTGCTTCTTTTTCTCTTTTTCAACCTTTATATTTTCAACTCTAAGTTTCTCGTTTATGACATCTTCGCTTGTAAGAAGCCGGTGGTGGGTAACAGATTTTCTGTTTGGTTTCTTTTTTGTTGGAAAGTTTGCAATAGGTGGGATGAAAAATGATTCAACTTTCGTTTCAATTCTTTCATCTTGCTCAGTGTTTTTCTTTGTTGCCGGAAGAGGACCAGAAAGGGGTGGACTATTGTGTTCAATCACAAGATCATTTCCGCTTTCATCAAACACGGGGCTAACAACTACATTGCCATCTGACATAAGCTGAAACAGTTGAAAAGGATCACTGATATCCAGAACATCCTGTTGTGTTTGAATATCAACCTCACTTTGAACAAGATTGACTGTAGTATTATTAGACTCATACTCAAACGATTCATTTAAACCCACTTCACCATAAAGATAAGGATCCATTGTATCACTGGAATCTGCGCTGACAGACAAGGGTATTGGCACTGACAGCCGAGATGCAACAATAATGTTGTCTGACGGTGATGGAGAGGACCTATTGCTCACAATTGGCTCAGCAGCTTCTGCAACTACAGCATGATCTCTAAATTTTGTTGGCATTTGTTTCTCTTCATCTCCCACTGGAGCAGTAAGTCCATCGTCAGTAACTGGGGATTGGACAACAGATAAAGGTTTATCAGTTGGCTCACTCGGGCCGTAGAGTGTTTCTGGGATGACAGTCCGATCTAAAGGATAAATTCCACAAGCTCTGAAACCACTGCGTATGTTGGCGCCAGTAACAGCTGTATCCCAAGCCTGTCGGAAAAGAACCGGAAACGACCATTTATTTATCTGATGCAAGGCGCTTTCCTGTAAATAAGCTGAACATACTTCATTGTAAGCGCGATTGAGGGGACCAAATACGGCCTTGTCTAAAGGCTGGAGAGCATGCGTAGTATGAGGTGGAAGTGCTAGTATATGGATATTTTCTTCCATAGCCTTCATGATAAGGCCGAGAGTTTCGTGTGATGAGTGCCCGTCGAGAATCAGTAGCTGGGGCCTCTCTGGACCACATGACTCTAAAAATATCTCTGTAAACCACCTCTCTCCTAAAGCATCATCCATCCAGCCGTTTTTCTGCCAACACCAACGCGTTCCTACTGGCGCTCCCGATGTATTGAATCCATACAGTGACCTTGATGTTTTACCTTTTGTGATAAACATTGGAGGCATTCTCCTACCTGAAGCATTTACGCAGGCCATTATCGTCATATTGTTAGATTTCGCACTTGTTTTACTCACACACGTTTTCTCGCCCTTTTCAGCAACCACCCTTACTGGATCATGTTCGAAGTTCTTACCCATTTCATCACAGTTCCATATTAAATTCGGTTTATTCTGGAGGTTTAACCCTTCCACAATTGTTCCCAAATCATCAAAGTATCGGCCTATCACTTCCCTGTTCATCATCCTTGCCCGCGTTGTTGTAAGTTTCTCTGGTTTTCTAATGACAAGGTCAGGATGCCTGCGCTTCACCCCCTCCCACCAATCTTTCCCCGCCGTGAAAGTAGTATATTTGGATGAAATTTTCATTTTTTTGCATAATATGTTTGTTCTTGCCAAAATCTGTTTCCTCGTGAGACCAATTCCTCTCCTGGCTGCCATTTTCACAGCATCAACAATCTTTTGCTCTATGCTGTTTGGAATATGTGGAGGCCTACCATTCCGAACATGCAATTCATGTTTCCCGCTTATCCTATCACCAATGGTACTTTTCGGTACTCCAAAGTGTGCCGCAGCCTTCCTGACTGACATAGAATTTTCTTGGACTGCTTTTACAGCATTTTCTAAGTCATTTGCACTGTAGTTCTGTGTTTTTCCTCTTTTTGTATATATCCATTTCTTTGGCATTCTGAAAAGCGAATGATGATGAACAGATGATGATGTGGTGATGATGAGCATGTGCTGATCTAGGATCGGGGGGGGGGGGGGTCTGACAGGGATACTTGCCATGTCCATTTTCAGCTTTGAAATTAGCTAACGTGTGTGTGTGGGGGGGGGGGGGGGGGGTGGGGGGGGGGGGGGGGGGGGGAGAGAGACCATAATTTGATCTCAAAGCACTATATTACTGACTATTTGAACAAATTAGCAAATTCATTCATGGGGGGGGGGGGGGGGATACCTCTTACCCCCCCCCCTCCCCCCCCCCCACACACACACTGGATCCGCGCATGATTGATAATGAAGAGATGGTGTGGACAATGACGATGGTTGTAATGATTTTATTGTAGGTGTTGCTATATATCGACTGATGTAAAGCTTAGACAGGCAAAGATTATCACATTGATGTTGGAGAAGAAGAAAATACCAGAAATAATTATATGGGGCCTATGCTTTAAACTACATATATACGAGTACTTGATAATTCATTGTTCAAAATCATCATCCGTACACTAAATAATCATAAATATGTCAAATATTTATTTAAATGCTGAATTTAAGGGGGGAAAGATGCCATAATGCATTAAGACTTTAATAATGTGAATTTTGAAGAACTGTGTGTCCGTAGTTTTAAGACATATGAAAATAGAATGGAAAGTACGGACACTTTATTATTCTTCAAATATTATAGAGAATCTATTTATTTTAAACATATATCCACTCAAGAAATGATCAGAAATACTTTATGCTCATTTATATGACATATTATGTTAAGTATTAGTCATTAATACCGAATTCTTTGTTTCAATTCAATGTATAACTTTAACTTCAAAAGTTCGCGGTTTCAGAATTTCGAAGAGGAAGTAAGGGTGCGTGTATTGCGCATGTCGATGGCCATCGTTGTGTCCTTGCAGAGTTATCGTTATTTAAAAATCAAAGTACGCGAAGTGCCTCGAATGAAATGTGCCATTAATTAGACAAAATCTGACCAAATACAGTTGAAATCACGGTTATATTCCGTGCCGTCCGCACTTACCCGTCCGTCCGTACTTACCCGGATTGCCCCTACTGTACACGTGTATGTATAACCAAAACCATATATAGAGTTATACTGTACATGTGTATGTAAAATCAAAACCATATATAGAGTTATACTGTACACGTGTATGTATAACCAAAACCATATATAGAGTTATACTGTACACGTGTATGTATAACCAAAACCATAGATAGAGTTATACTGTACACGTGTATGTATAACCAAAACCATAGATAGAGTTATACTGTACACGTGTATGTATAACCAAAACCATATATAGAGTTATACTGTACATGTGTATGTAAAATCAAAACCATATATAGAGTTATACTGTACATGTGTATGTAAAATCAAAACCATATATAGAGTTATACTGTACACGTGTATGTATAACCAAAACCATAGATAGAGTTATACTGTACACGTGTATGTAAAATCAAAACCATATATAGAGTTATACTGTACACGTGTATGTATAACCAAAACCATAGATAGAGTTATACTGTACATGTGTATGTATAAACAAAACCATAGATAGAGTTATACTGTACACGTGTATGTATAACCAAAACCATATATAGAGTTATACTGTACACGTGTATGTATAAACAAAACCATATATAGAGTTATACTGTACACGTGTATGTATAAACAAAACCATATATAGAGTTATGCTGTACACGTGTATGTATAACCAAAACCATATATAGAGTTATACTGTACACGTGTATGTATAAACAAAACCATATATAGAGTTATACTGTACACGTGTATGTATAACCAAAACCATAGATAGAGTTATACTGTACACGTGTATGTATAAACAAAACCATATATAGAGTTATACTGTACACGTGTATGTATAACCAAAACCATATATAGAGTTATACTGTACACGTGTATGTATAACCAAAACCATATATAGAGTTATACTGTACACGTGTATGTATAACCAAAACCATATATAGAGTTATACTGTACACGTGTATGTATAACCAAAACCATATATAGAGTTATACTGTACATGTGTATGTATAACCAAAACCATATATAGAGTTATACTGTACACGTGTATGTATAACCAAAATCATATATAGAGTTATACTGTTCACGTGTATGTATAAACAAAACCATATATAGAGTTATACTGTACACGTGTATGTATAACCAAAACCATATATAGAGTTATACTGTACAAGTGTATGTATAACCAAAACCATAGATAGAGTTATACTGTACACGTGTATGTATAACCAAAACCATATATAGAGTTATACTGTACACGTGTATGTATAACCAAAACCATATATAGAGTTATACTGTACACGTGTATGTATAACCAAAACCATATATAGAGTTATACTGTACACGTGTATGTATAACCAAAACCATATATAGAGTTATACTGTACATGTGTATGTATAACCAAAACCATAGATAGAGTTATGCTGTACACGTGTATGTATAAACAAAACCATAGATAGATATGTATAACAAAACCATATATAGAGTTATACTGTACATGTGTATGTATAACCAAAACCATATATAGAGTTATACTGTACATGTGTATGTATAAACAAAACCATATATAGAGTTATACTGTACACGTGTATGTATAACCAAAACCATATATAGAGTTATACTGTACACGCGTCATTTAACAATCCTCGCGATGTTCTTAGGGCGATGAGTGTCGTCTTAATCCTAGCATGTCTTTTTTAAATCTCGCATCCACATGTTTTTTGGACATGGACAACGCAAAAATTATCGTGCTGTCGCGTGTTGGAGAGGCGAGGATTAAAATGGCGCAATCAGGACTCCATAAATGACATCTTTAAAAAGATCTCGCGTAGCGGAAAGCAAAACAAAAATGGGGACGAGTACAAGAATAGCACTTACCGGTTTACGACAAAATACGATTATATAAATAATAATCTGAGATGGGCTCCCTGGACGAGCTACATATTAAACTGTTAAACTAGTGAACAAATAACTTCCAACAAAATATCTAGCAGTCTTCTTACGCTTGAAAATCGTTCCTGAACTTAACTCTTCACTGCATGTGCGCTAATTTTAAAAGGCTGACGTCATTGACACCATGCAACGTCACGATGACCCTAATCATATGTTTTTTGTTTGTTTGTTTTTTATATTTATAGTAGGCATACTTCGTCCAGTTGGGTGTTACCGTTCGGAAACAACGCATGGGAGGACTTTAAGGAGGTGGACGTAAATAATGTCTTTCATGCCATTCGGGACGAATTTTGCACATATGCGAATATATATATATGCACAGTTCATAATCAATGACATACATGTACATGTATGTGCTTTTTAACTTGAAGTCGACCAAACAAAATTTCTAGACTCGAACTGTTTCTGTTATATTTACCTGTTTTCCAACAACTTTATTTATTTATTTATTTATTTTATTATTCTTTATTTAGAACAAGCTTATATTGGTATTTGACAGACGAACGTAATTACGGACAAACCGTATATAGATCTATATGCAAGTTAACAGTAATTAAATGCTTATTTATGACTCGATAAAACATTAAAGGAAAGACTTATGCACCCCGCTCCCCGCACCAAATACACACACAAATCAGAAGAAATAAATGGCCTTGATGACATCTTACATTTAATTGTGATTTCAAGTGCCCGCATGGAGCCATATCTGCCTGTTAAGGGCCCCTAATTAAGATAAGCCCTGTAAATAGTTGATGTGAGTAAACGCAAAACCGGAAATATGCACTGATTGAACACAGGAATGGTCGAGCATGGCATTCATTTCTGGTCTGATTATGGAGGTATGGAGGTTCTAGGCGTGCATGCCATTTGGCAATTGAGTCCATTTTTTGGTCGTAATACGGAATTTGGTATTTCTGTCAATTATGGTGACCACTATCTGAACCGGAAAAAATAGTTCGTTGAAGATCTAGTCAGTTGCAATTATAACTGAGTAGCCTGTTGGTCGCGATGTGAGATTTTATTGTGTAAAGCTTTATTATAGCATACAAACTGTAGCTTGATAGTCCGGTAAAATCTATACATTGTGTTTCAACAGTATCAAATCCTGTATTTTCTATAATTAGCAACACGGAAAAATGTAAGTAAAACAGTTAAACATACCTTTTAAAGTGCTCAACTAGCTTCCAGGAATTGAACACGTACAGCACTACAAATTGATTACAAGAGTCGCATGTGGCAGTACGGTTATAAATATCTATTTATGCATACTCATTTTACAATAACCATGCTGTTGAATTATTAATTGAATAAATAAATTTAGATGCTTGCACGTGTTCTTATTTAAATATTCGACCCAAACGTAGATCCGGATGGAGCATGGCATAGGGTGACGTCACACTGTGTTAATCAATGACGTCAACCTCATGACCTGTACCCCACTTTTAAACTGTTAGTTGCAAGTAAATCTATGGTGATATATTTAGGACTTTTTGCCCTTTCGGCAGAAAGTCCTATTGGGTTTGTACTGTTTTTTATTATTCTTCTTCTTATTATTCTTTTTTTCTTCCTCTTATATTTGTGTTAATTTCGATATGTTGCCATTGACTCAGAACAATGAAAATTTTATGGCATATATTTCAAACCATGAGCTTCCGGATGCAATGAATATCATATTTATATGACGTCACATAACGTCAGATTTGACGTCAGGTGAAAAAGTTTGTACGCGGTCTAAAGCCATTATTTCTGGACCGATTTTCATCAATATTTCACAGAATGTGTATGTTAGGCTCTAGTTGTGCCTTCCGGTGTCCGTTTTTTAAAATTCGAAAAGGCAATGGTTCTATGGCGAATCCAAGATTCGAACCATTGACGTCAAATTTCAAATGCGTATAAAATCGCTTACAAATGAGCTAGAAAGATGATATTTGGACAGAATATAAGTCTCAAGGGTTACTTTACAACGTCATGAGGTGAAAGGTAATTTCTAATATTTACGTGTTAATTTTTATATGTTGTACAAGTCCGAGCACCTTGAAAATTTAATAGCATATGCTTCAGATAGAACTGTTTGCATTTCAATAATTTTCATTTGACTATGACGTGCTTTGACGTCAAACTTGACGTCGTCTAAAAATGTTTGTACGCGGTCTACAGCCATTATTTCTGGGCCGATTTTCATCAATATTTCACAGAATGCGTATGTTAGGCTCTAGTTGTGCCTTCCGGTGTCCGCTTTTGAAAATTCGAAAATGCAATAGTTCTTTGGCGAATCCAAGATTCGAACCATTGACGTCAAATTTAAAATGCGTATAAAATCGCTTACAAATGAGCTAGAAAGATGATATTTGGACAGAATATAAATCTCAAGGGTTACTTTACATTCTCTGAAGATATACGTTATATGACGTCATATGACGTCATGAGGTGAAAGGTAATTTCTAATTTTTATGTGTTAATTTTTATATGTTGTTTACGTCCGACACCTTGAAAATTTAATAGCATATGCTTAAGATAGAAATTTTTCCATTTCAATAATTTTTATTTGACTATGACGTGTTTTGACGTCAAACTTGACGTCGTCTAAAAATGCTTGTACGCGGTCTACAGCCATTATTTCTGGGCCGATTTTCATTAATATTTCACAGAATGTGTATGTTAAAGTCTAGTTGTACATTCCGGTGTCCGTTTTTCCAAATTCGAAAATGCAAAGGTTTTATGGCGGATCCAAAATTCGAACCATTGACGTCAAATTTCAAATACGTATAAAATCGTTTCCAGATGAGTTAGAAATATAATATTATATTTGGATAGTATATAAGTCTCCAAGGGTGCTTTACATTCTATGAAGATGAACGTCACATGACGTCTTATGACGTCATAAGGTCAAAAATAATTTCTGATATATACGCGTTAATTTAAATATGTTGTTTACTTCCCAGGACCATGGAAATCTAATGGTATGTACATCAATCCGTGTGCTTTAGAATGCAATGTAATTCATATTAATGTGACGTTATATCACGTAAGATTTGACGTCAGGACAAAAAGGTTTTACGCGGTGTACAGCCATTATTTTTGGACCGATTTTCATCAAAATTTCACAGAATGTATATGTAACGCTCTATATGTGTATCCCGGGTCCCTTTTTACAAATTCGAAAAAGCAATGGTTCTATGGCGAATCCAAGTTTCGAACCATTGACGTCAAATACATATAAAATCGCTTCCAGATGATTTAGAAAGTTGATATTTGGACTGAATATTAGTCTTTGAGACTTATTCATATTCTGTGAGGATTAATGTCATTTGACATCATAAGGTCAAAAAGAATGTTAATATATCTACGCGTTAATTTCTATATGTTGCAAAGTTGTAAGGAGCATGAAAAAATTACTTGATATATTCAAGATACTTAATATTTCATTTCATTGATTTTCTTATGCCTATGACGTCATATGACATCAAACTTGACGCTGTCTACACAAGCTTTTACGCGGTCTTCGGCAATTATTACAGGATGAAATTCGAAGTGTAAGCATTTTAAATAAATTTGATTTGTAACATAGATTATAAAAATAGTCCAAGTTAAATAAATCGATATAAAAAAAAAATGATTTTCAGTTACTTTGGCCATATCCTACAAGTTAAACGGTTATATTTTTCAAAGTTTATTTAAGTTATGGCCATACAAAAGCAAGTTAATGGCTGGAATTGCATATCCTTTTACTATTTTAGCTTTTAAGTGTTTAACAAATGTAGCAGAAAGTCCTATCATTCGTATCAACGAATGAAATCTAGTTTGTATTAATTTTATTAAAATAATAAGTTCCACGCAGCATAAATATATAAACAATGTACAAACTTGAATAGCTCCATGTGTCCGCGATATATTTTGGCTCTTTCGCATAGGCCTTCATATCTATGAAATTAAACTGGGGAAAAATAAACAAAAGCACTAGATCTACTTAAGTTTTCCATTTAGTGTCAAAGCATACATTTACTGCTGTGTGTACGCACAGATATGTCGGGTATCATATTACATGTTTTTTTCAAGTGTGAATAAAATCGAATTTTGTAAGACATGGTATTTTTTAACATGTATGTTAATCCAGAAACACCGGTCGTGAAATGCTCCTTGAATTCCTAGAAAAATCAGAGATTGCGAGGAATTCTAGAAGTATCAGAACACGTAGTTTGCTATGATTCAGTAGTCAGGTATATAAATAGTACACATACCGAATTGAAATATGTCCGCGTAGCTGGGTCTACCGGGAAAACACAATATAGACGTTCCTCATCACATCTCTCTAAATTGAGAAGTTTTTTAGCTGTACAGTCTCACATCATTAAATTATCACTATCGAAACATCTTGATTATTTAAAGCAACCGATATACAGTTATCTAAATTGGTTAAACTTAACCATTTTGTTGCAATAATAGGGAAATGATTTCAAATTGAAACGAATTGATTACAGAGAATAATTTCACAGAAGATCAAAGGAGGTCTGCCGCTTATTTCTGTTTGAACTGTTATCACTTCCAACGTTGATTATACTTTTAATCAAATCTAAAAATATATGAATTAAACATAACTCCACTTACTACAATGGCAAAATATCAATCATTTAAAGCCACAAATGTGTAGAGATCTATTTTTTAACGAAGTTAAACCCGCATCATCGATCCGGCACGTCCACATTCCTTATATCTTACACGATAGACATTTTCATAAATGCGTTTTACCTTTCAGAAAAATCACTGTCTATGGAGGTATCCAACTCCCGTGCTTGTAGCAGTTGTAGTGTGAACATCAGATATCCCAAGAAATAACACACTGTGTCATAAATAAACACCAACTTTGAATTATCTAATAGAACGTGTGTGTATCTTTTTGTTTATTTAAGCCGCGCATCTCTCTCTCTCTCTCTCTCTCTCTCTCTCTCTCTTAGACAGATAGATAAGAACTTAAATGCATGGAATGATAGGAGAACGATATACAGACGGACAAACACATACCGAAACATACGCGCCAGAAACTAATCAAATACACATTCATTTTGTCGTTTAAAAGTTGAACTTTGCATCCAAATGAATACATTTAGATTGCATGTGTCAAACTACGATTATATCAAAGCTTGCTCCCGACAACGCAATTAAACAAAAACCGTACATTTTGGCCAAAATGAATTGCCTTATTATTATGCAAACTTCGTAAAAAAAAAAAAAAAAAAAAAAAAAATCCGCTGCATGAAGAAAGTATTTAAAACGAGATACATTCAAAACGCTCTATATAACTGTAATATTGTTTGAGGGTTATTTGTTCTCATTCACGTTTTTGCCTTTACGCCCCTAATTGACATCATTAGTATCCCGGCCTTGAGTTTTGATAAGATTTTTCACGTACAAGTACATGGACTTCGCCCTATAATTTGAGCTCTCTCTCTCTCTCTCTCTCTCTCTCTGGAATGCTATATGTTCACAGAATATTTAAAGCGACTTAAAAGGATATATCTACGTATAGATTAACTATAGCGCTGGTTCATCCAGACAGTGGTTAAGGATATAGTTACGTATAGATTAACTCTAGCGTTGGTTCATCCAGACAGTGGTTAAGGATATATTTACGTATAGATTAACTATAGCGTTGGTTCATCCAGACAGTGGTTAAGGATATAGTTACGTATAGATTAACTATAGCGTTGGTTCATCCAGACAGTGGTTAAGGGGCTTCGTGTGTATCGGTGCTATACACCGGGCACTTTTCTATTCGGAACGAGCTAGGATAACGCACCCAGATCCCCTGTATCCGCTCTGTGTGTAGGTGTACCTGTCTAGAGGTGCTACTTTAAGGGACAGCAAGTCCAAGAGAAGCGAAGTCAGGAGCTGGGCGTTAAAGGCGTTCTCTGTCAAAAACCGCAGCGCCGTGCACAATACACCTGAACACGAACGCAAACAAACTATATGTGTAGGGATTTTCTTCCCTGCCCGCGCACTTGTACAATTAATGATAATGGCAATTCATAAAGTACGCTTGTGAATAAGTCTGAGTCAAGTGTCTGATCCATGAGGTTGAGCCCTGATTGCGTCATCCCAAAGTGTTAACACTCCAGCTTAGTGCTTAGTTTATAGATTATAGATCTGGTGCCGGGACTGATACCGCAGTGGGGCAACGACCGACGAATGAGTGCACATGTACTCAGATTTGGAGCCACAAACACGCCTACAATTTTAACCTTTACCCCATGAATATTTATGTCCATGAATATCAATTTATGCAAAAAAATAAATAAAAAAAAAAAAATATAATAATAATAAATAAATAAATAAATAAAGTGTTTGTTTTCACTAACATCTCAATAAAGAGAAATGACACTCGCAGTATAATAAACTTTTTTGGAAAAAAGAAAAAAAAAACACAGCTAAATTCTGTTAATTTTTACTTGTGGTGGCACAAGCCTACAACTGTAAGGGGATGTAACTTCTGCGGCGGAGTTCTTATCGTAGGGTGCTGAATACCATATACCGGGTACCATACTGGGTAGCAAACTGCATCGGGGGGGGGGGGGGGGGGGGGGGGGTCCTGTAAACTGTTCTGAACATGTGGACATCAAATCAAATATCTGTAATTTGTTCACTTTGCTAAAACCACTTGATTAATAACTCGCGATTGTATTTATATCGACGTAAAGTGGTATGAGAGACCTATGTACACGAACACTGAATGGCGGATATCAACAATCGGAGTTACCACCGGAGGTATCGTCAACCATCAGTCAATACAACAACTTCCGTTCTGAGAGTTTAATTCAATTCGGTCTCGATTTTGTCGCTCGTGCTCCACGTAAATTTCTCGTGCCTCAGATGACATTAAAACTTTACTTTGAATGTGTGCATGTGTGTGTGTGTTTTAACTAAAGGAGATATCTTCATAATTACGTGTTAATAAATAAATACATCCATCATCACCATCACTTGTAAAAATACATCATTCTTATTTGAGAAAAATGCAGAAGCTATATGAAGAGAGAGAGAGAGAGAGAGAGAGAGAGAGAATTAGAAGATCCACCTGTATTAAAATTTTGTACCCAAAGGTCTTCACGAATAAGGTAACATTGGTCGAAACGAGGACACTACTGCCTGTTCAAGTGGAGACACCCTTGTTTTCATTTCGTTAGACGGATGATATGTTTTTATTATCATTTTTTTTGGTAAATTGAGTATTTGAATATTTAGTGTATAAAAGGCATTTCATAGTTATTTTTTCAAATGCTGATCCCTTGTACGTCATTATTCAATTCTGTTAAAGTACTCAAATTATTTTTACAGTACTCATCTATTTGTATATTTAAGTATGGGATAAACATCCTTCATTATTATTATCCTTATTTTTATTCATTATGCGCGGCGTCAGTATGGAATATATGTAAATTAATATTTGCCAGTGGAGTCGAATAATCAAAAAAGGGAGCAACCAAGCAACCACCTTTATCATTGAAAACACTTTATGGATCAGTTACTGGTATCAACAGATGTAAAAAAAAAAAAAAAAAAAAAAAAAGATTCAAAATAAGTTTTCTGTCGTTATTAAAAAGAAGTTCGACACATTAATGGGAATCTAATAACTATAAACTTGGTCAACGTACCTTGCAAGCAACCTGATTCAATAAAGCTCAGAAAAAACAAAGGTTTTGGAAGATGTTTTATAACTTTAAAATATTCAGATTTCTAGATACATAACGTCAACTTGAAAAATCAATGAAACCGCAGTTTTATAATACAGTAAATACACATTACACCATAATAGAATGTGTAGACAACACAAACACATCGGACATGTCTAATTGACGGTCCCAGGCCCAATCTGCGGTCCCAGTATTGTGCTTGAAATGGGTAAATGTAACTGAAAATTGTAGCATATGTTGTAAAGCCTTGTTAATATTTATTTAATTTTATACTTATCATCAATACAAAAAGAATGACACACTCCTACTATCGAGAAGATTTTAAATTCCGTAACCTGCACCTCAAGCCCGTACCAAATGAAAACTTATCTGTACTAATTTGTTTCGTTATCATCGTCCTTTGTTGATGCTGATGATGATGGTTGTTTTTACAATGACATTAACACCGCCTGAGTAGCTTACTGTCTGGAAATGCCACGCATCTTGCAGACCCTAACTTTTCCAATAATTATATAAGAAAGGAATTACCTGTTGTAAAATGTATCTCATTTGATCTATAGATTAGTTAATTTATGGCATCTCAAGTCATCATCATAGACTATGTCTGCTATCATTGAAGAATTTTTCTGTACTTTTGTGTTATTGTGCTATTTCTGAATAATTTGATAATATCAGAGATGTGATTTAATATGGTTCCGTGATAATATGAGTTCTTCACCGGCTATATTCTCGATAATTTATTGATTTTTTCAGATTTCATAGATTAAAATGTTTGAAAAAAAAAAAAAGGAAATTAGGCCAAAGACACTCTTGATTTATATGGACTTTTCAGAACACATTTTAGAAATCTCTGAAACAAACGGCGTACATATGAGGATATTTGTGAAAATGACATGTATCATTTGCCTAGTGGAAATATTAATGTTTGTAAATGATGCATGCACATGTTATTAAAATATTCTGAAATGGTTTTGCTTTATTTAAGTCGTGCTTCAAAAACATGCGCGGCGTCAATGATGCTTTGCATCAAAATTAATCTTGTGCCTTAAAATGCATGCTATTAGTTTCAATATTTATCATTTACCAGTACATCAAGTAGGGCCTGTCATATAGCAAATGCCTGCCATTACTTGCTTGTTTGTGTTTAACGTCCCTTCAACATATTTTTGTCAATTTAGGAAACAGTTAAGGTGCTGCCTCACTGCAGTATCACCACGTAGACATGTGGCATGATACCACACCCAGTCATATTATCCTGACACTTTGGCCAGCCAGTCTTAGAACAACCCACGTATCTACGTTTTCTGACCGGTAACATTGGAATTTAAAACCAAAGCCTGTGTTATGTTTTCAGCATAATTGATCATTAAATCAGTGTTTGACAAAAAGTGGGAAATTTTGCAAGTGTTTTTATTGGTGAGCGTGTTTACATCGACCAATTTGATCGCTCTTTGCAAAAGTGTTTCGAAAGGTTTGAAGTACAAACTGTATAAAGTAAGTAAGTAAATGCATTTTACAGTCTAAGTTTCATGCCTTGGGCACGTTCACCGACTTTACAGCTTTTACCCCTGGTCATCGGGCTACTTGTATCTATCTATCGATCTCCCTGGGGAGTCTTTCACTCCGCTTATGGCAGCCCACACCATGGCGCCACGGAATTATACCGCCCTCTCAGGTACCCATTTACACCTGGGTGAAGTGAAACAATGCGGGATGAATTTCTTGTTCAAGGAAATTGGCAGTGTCCTTGGCAGGACTCGAACCCGGGACCCCTCGATCCCGAAGCGCGTGTCCTACCACTGGACCACTGCTCCCCGCAGTGAGTCGTATACATTGCGTTAAGGTGACAACCCTTTAAAGTATCTTTCAATTGAATATCAGACCGATAGAATCGTTCATATGAATCAGTGGTGGAATATATGTGTGCAGGAATTAGGGGAGAGATGCTCACTCTGGCGTCATAAGTGATTTTCTGCGAAAGTCACGGAGGGTTCCGGAGATAAACGAAGTCACACGGACGGTAAACGGAAGCTGACTTCTTAATTGCTGATAACAAGTGGCGATGGGCGTGATTTAGTCCCATTTGTAGCGATGTAAACTGAACCCCAGAGTACATATGTAGAGTAACCGACATACCCCCACACAACTGGGCTGCTTCATCACACAAACATTGAACTAGACCAACACTCGAACCCATAACTGCGAGGGGCTAATTAATTGCAAGTTAGCCGCATTAATCACTTATTCACAGAGACTTCTTCAAAAGACCAAGTCAGAAAAGAATAAGATACCAACAAGTTTAACTCAAAAAAGAGAATACTGAAGCAAATTTATAAAGCAGTCACTGATCAAAGTAAATTGAATATTAATGAAGCTGTTTCCACTTCAATTTGTTTCAATGACAATGAGTTCTTTAGCAATAGGAGGTAGTTAGACAGTGTATCATACTAACCCAGGGTGCCGTGAGTCTGTGGTAACGTACAGGACTACGGAGTAGAAGGCTTTGGGTTCAAAACCCGTTAGGGACAACCATTTTTCTCGCAAAGTACTGGCCCAAGTGAGGTATGAGTCGTTTGATTTTAAGAACATTCCCAAATTAAAGTTATATAAATAAGTTAAAAAAATAAATAAATATGTTGATAGGTGCTTGGATATTGGAGTGATTCAGCCGCTAGTCTCTCAAGAAATACGCACATAGTTCGATTCCCTGCAACGAACATATTTTTCTTTTTGTTTACATGTCTGGTGATTTTCCTACATGACCACACACACCAACTGGTCAAGGGGAATCCTTATCCCCCAATTAACAATTAACTAACACCAATTACTGGATGGACAGTTCCATGCCCACACCGCAACTGTCTGGTGTAAAACAGTCCTGAGTCTGGTGATGAAATAGGTGACAGTAAAAAGGACTTACCAGCTTCTTCCGAAACCTTCGATCACCGGTGTAACAGGAAGTAGTAAACGTTATACCGGATGCTCATGTACGTTACCGTCGCTAAGACGACAACGTACATCAGGAGAAGGGCTCCTATATACACCTTTACTGCCAAGTGCATATTGAACGTCTCACACAGGGTCTGTGCAGATGCGTTGTAAAAACTGAAATGTTCTTATGACAAATCACTTATAAACACAACAGTGAAGTAGATTTAAACATGACAGCCGCTGAACAGTCATCGTTTGAAGTCGTCTATATAGTTTATGAATTACAAATTTACACATTCGTTTCGTATACTTATCTGATCTACTCCTGTATACAGGGGAACAATATTAAATTAATTTCAGTTTAGATCCGTATTTCATTAAATCAGTAATCTATTTTTTTTCACACCGCTATAATTAATTATATGTTTTATGCTATAAAACTTTGTCAGCGACAAACAATTTCACAACTAATAGAAACTAATAGAAACTAATAGAATCACTTTACTCTTGACACTTCTGTAAACTGTACTAATTCCAGCACCAATAAGTACTCCCAAATGAATCTCATTGTATCCATTGACACGCATATAAAATTAATTTGATCCTATTTTAAGACCGCCTATACAGTATTGGAATAATCAGAGTCTATAGAACAAAGTCCGGTGCTCTAGTGTAGCCGGCCACTCTAATGTTACTCTGTTCGTTTAAACTATGGTGTACCATTTGGGTCATAAGTAGTGATCACTTGGAAGGTATGCGAAATGCAGATGCAACGTTATATGACGCTGCCCCTTTAAATTAGTAAAATATTTGTTTGCAACAAAAGTATGGATGCAATTTTGCAGCAGTTTCTGGTGTACAGCTACAACTTTAAAATGTACATTCTTGTTGCAACAGTATCTAAGATACAATTTTAACTTTTTAAAAGAACAGAATAAGTTGTAAATTTGCAATCACATCTAAGATATACAGTTGAACTTGTATTAGAGGCCACCTGTATTAAGCAGTCAATCTGCATTTAGCGGTAAGTTTTAATATCACCAAAGTATTGCATTTTGTTATATGTTTAACCTACCTTTAACGGTCACCTCTGCTAAACGGTCACTTTCTCTTGTTCCCCTGACTGACTGTTAAGACCAAAGGGGTTTGGCACGAGAGGGGGGGGGGGGGGGGGGGCAACAAACATAATACAAGGGATACTACTCCCGATTGATCTAAACCCATGCCTTCATCGGGAAAATGCCAATAGCTCAGCCATTTATGAATACTTTGAATACTTTGCACCTATCGCAAGCGTATACATTTATGCAACCTAAAATCACCACAGATTTACCCATGAAACCCGCAATATAACGAAACCCGCAATGCGAAACTTAACCCGGTTTTCCAAAATCTCGACACGCGTTCGTACAGTCTACCAGTATACAGTTCGTACAGTCTACCAGTATACAGTTCGTACAGTCTACCAGTATACAGTTCGTACAGTCTACCAGTATACAGTTCGTACAGTCTACCAGTATACAATTTGGGTATAAACAAGCGTTGATGCAACAAGAAGTTAACCGATGCAATGATTCTATAAAACAAATTAAATACTCACATCGGCATGCAGAAACTTTCCCCTGCACAAAGGATTTTAGTAGAAATCGCCAACTGTTTGCCTCTACAACCAATCGCATTCATCGTAGCATTACTGGTCACGTAATTTGCATTATGGTTAAATTGAAGTGAAAGTAGGCCAACGGTTGAAATTGGCGATTTCTACTGAATTCTTTTGTGTCAAGGAAAGTTTCTGCATGCTGCAACTGTTAAAATATGACAACGCTGTGTATTTGAGACCCTGTTACATTAAGAATACACAATTATGCAATTAGGCAATTTCTTTTTCATCCGTTAAAGAGTTACGTATAATCATAGTCAAATTGATACACGTATAGTGTCAAGTGTATCTCAGATGTAATTTAAGATTAAAATAAATGCAGTCGTAATTACTTTTAAGGCTCCAACATTTCAACTATAAATTAAACAATCCAACTGTCTCTCAATCGAATGGTATCTACTCTACATTTACTCCGAGTAGCGGTTTATTTTGAGCAGCGGTTTATTTTCCGAGTAGCGATTTATTTTCATAGTAGCGATTTTCCTAGTATCGTGACAACTTCAAAGTACATGTCCAGTAACTGTGTGGACTACGTTAAACAGAAGACTACGTTAAACAGAAGGGGGGGGGGGGGGGGGGGGGGGCGTCAGAGAGATACACATATTTTAATTTCAAAGTACATGTATTGCGAAGCTCCGAGTTCAAATCGCGAAGTTTATAAATCTGTGTTTGGTAATATTCTACTTTTGGCCCTAATGAGACGCCATACACGTACAGGCTGACAGTAGTGACGTCATTGAGCCCAACCTCCAAAGCATCAATAATTGAAATTGCTGAAAGCTTTATTCTTCAAAAGCAAATATTGACACTGACTAAAACAAAATCTGATCAAGCGTTAACAATTCATCGGTAATTTTATATACTGTTGACGTTGAAACCAGTTTTTTGAAGTTAGTATGAAAGCAAAATACTTCAGCAGAGTTCATCCATAAACTTTGTCAGTGATAGTTAAAGCGGTGAATCTATTATTTAAAAAAACAATATATCTGAAACATTTATGAACCATTGGATGATACCCTTGGCGATAATTTCTCTTGAAACGATTTTTTCAGACAAAGATTTACGACGGCAAACGTTGACATCACTAGGCACGCATCGTCGCGCACTTTGAATTTTGCAGTTGGTAAAGAACGCGCAGATACAGCACAGTGATAAATCATAACAAAATGACGGAATTGACACGCACAAAAAATACTGGATAGTATTGTAAATCAACAACAACAGCAACAAACCCCGACGCCTCGCAAAATTCATCGTATTTCATTAAAAAAAATATAAAACAGCCAACAAGAATACCGTATGAGTCAACTCGACGATATCATTCATGTAAGTTGATTCAGTCACTCCAAAATCTTAACTTTTGAATCACGTATCCCCTGTCCTCATTCTAATATTTGAATATATTTCCCTTCATCGAAGACCGGATTCATGTAACACGTGTATTTATTTTTGCAAATATTTCACAACGTCTCCAGTGCTGGGCCAGTACCTTGCACTTTGACACGTCCTGAAAAAGTCTCACCCTGGCGGTTATTTATTCCCTAGTCTTCGAAGCATGAAGTCAATGAAGGAGGTTAACACTGAACAGCGACGTACTATACAAGTATTTATTTTAAAACAATAAAACCTATTCAAACCTGTCATAAAAGACCTAATTGTGCATGCAAATAAACACATTAGACGAACAATGGTTATGAAATAAAAGTCTGGCAAGTACATTTTAGCTGCTAATTCAATCTACTAAATCTAACATGTTGATTGTTATGCCTCATTAATCAGACACGTATTTGTGAACTGATGTATTGCTTACAATACTGAACATGTAAGTTATTATATACAGTGCAGTGTATTGCTATATCAATTAGTACTATGTACGATACTAATTAATTCAAATCAAACTGGTGAATTTATTCTGATATATCTGACAACCTTACACGTACAAGAATAACAAATAACATGATATCCCCAATATCAGACATGCGCGATGATATCTTTGTGGACCACTAAAAGAACTCGTTGTCAATGATACCACTACTATAAACAAACACTTCTAAATAAGGTTTAACTTCTGCAATATATTAATTTTGATTTATAAATAATTGTGAAATATCAACGATTTCCAAGAACCGATACCATTAATGCGTTTTCGGTATAGAATGGAGCATGCCCGCACCGGCAGAACGTCAATTCTCTCAGTCACTAGGTTTGTATATTTGTACAATACATGAAAAACATCGTATCACATACTGTTTAAGCTTTGTTTTAATCATAATAACAAGCTCGATATCTCTTCCTAACTAAAGGATAAAACCTTCCTCAAAATAGAATATGTCATTACATATCTTATACTGTAGCTGATGTAACCGCGACAGAAGTTAATATTTATTGATTTATATACATGTAGTTCAGAATAAAATGAAACATAAATCTGAACTATTTCATATCTAATGCCAATTTAGTAAATTTATTTAGGCCTAAATAATTTGAGAAACAAGATTAAAAGAATATTGTCCTGTCTTTATTTTTAAAGAGTGTATGTTTAACTACGTGGAGATATATCAACTCACCTGGAAAAAACTGTAAAATCCTGAAGCAGGCCAAACGTATAGACTCAGGTATCAACATTAATTAATCTCTAGATCACTGTACTGACTTATTCAAAACAAACAAAGCGCTCCAGTGTCACAATAGAATGTACAGTTTTGTATTTAAAGTCACTATATATAGATTCAAGTCGCCAATATGTTCGGGTATATCCCTTCGTTCGAATGAGAAAAGCACGTGAACATATCAAAAGACGGAACAAGGACATGTATTTCAAAGGAAGAGATTGTTTGATTTTAAGTGTGTTGCATTTCAGTCATTTGGAGATTATGTCTATTTGAGACAGATAAGTGCGCCACACTGCAATATCACACCGTAGACATGTGGCATGATACCACACCCAGTCACATTATCCTGACACCGGGCCATACAGTCCTGCAACTACCCCTGTATGCTGAGCGCCAAGCAAGGGAGCTACCAGAACATGTACCAGTTTAGCGACTGTTTTCTCGATTTCGTCAAATTCAGTTTGTAACCTTGAAATTAGATATGATTGCTTTATAAAAAAACCTTGAATTGCATGTTTTGTGAGCACACGGAAGAAAGCATTTCACGTTTTATCAAAATAGCTAAACCGGAAGAAACGTTAAATATATATTCTGTGCAGTAACGGTATAATAGTTGAACAGTAAAGGCGCCTGTAACGTTCATTTCTTCTTTTTTTTTTAACACAAGTGTATACTTAACAGTGGGACAGTACAGAACATCGCAAACTTATAAAAGTAAACTTTGCTCGATCTTGACATCTTCCGTAGAGAATTATTCAGTGAATTTTATCATTATTTTAACCCTACTCTAATATGTTCTAGTTAAAGTGAGACCCCCCACACACACACAAACGCGAGCGGGTAAAAAAAAAGAGAAAAAAAGGTCTATCAATTCGTATGATTAACACTATGAGAGAATGCTCCATCATTTCCAGTCATTTCCACCTCAATTTTTTTCCAGGCATCTACATACGTTGTGTTCAATATTGGTTTGATCGTGCAGAAACTTTTAACAAAAAACAGCTTAATTACATGGAAAGATATAGCATTTTAATCGTCGGCGTGTTCATCAATGGAGGCGCGAAAGAGCTTGTATGATAGTTTGTATCATGACAGAGAATCAATGTAAGGGAAATAACTGCTGCATACAGTTTGACAAACTCCACGCAGTAGTTATCTCCCTTTACAGTTGTAGTTGGTTAAGTTTACAGAATTGCGTACCTTGACACACGTGACATATACACGCACATATTTGGAAAAAATAACAACAACAAAAAACAACAACAAAAAAAAAACAACAAAAAAAACAACAACAAACAAACAAACAAAAAACAAAAACATTCAATAGTAATGTTTTCTTTAGATAAATTAGTTTCTGATGTCTGTTGTAACGGGGTGTAACTTAAATCAGATATTACTTTATTTATTTCTTTGTTTCACTTCTTTCACTCTTCTCCTTCGCACTGGAGAATTAGCGGAGACTTAAGCCAGCTTTATATTTTCTATTTTATTTAAGTAAATTCAACTTATGCTAAAACATTAATATACAATAATGTTATTCTGTTTTTCTCGATGTTCCACACGCGATTCAGTATGTCAAACTGACTCTCACATTCAAAAACATCCGTGACTCAAAATGACACGGATAACTGCATAACTGAGCAGATAAGTAATTCATTAAGCTTTTTCTTAAAACAACATGTCACTCATAAAATCATATAATCTAATGTAATGTACTGTGAGAAAAAGATGTCTAAGATAGAGGTAAAGAAAACAAATAAACATCAAGTTAAGTAAGAATGTCTTAAGAATGTTTAATAAGGGTGTGAAATCAAGTTTTAAATAAAGACGTCAGGTATAAAACTACATCACAAGTTTAATTATTGATATATATATATAAAACAGTTTAATTATAAAAACTGTCCTAATTTGCTTTGTGATGTTGTATCTTACATATGCTCTAGAAAGAGGTTCATTTATGTACACACGATACGCAAGTGTAAAGTCTACACTGATCACATTTACGTGCAGTATACTCCGGTTAATTGCCAGTGCTAGAATGAAGTGATGACAACATTTGTAAAGTGTAACCGAATAAGAATATGCACAACCCGAGTAGCGATTCTATCCGGAAGTCATTCGGAGGATGCCGAGGTACATGTATACAACGATTAATTCCGGAGGAGTTCACTGAAACACATACGCTCATGTATCAAACTCCACGCCGTGTTTTAAGTAAAAAATCAGGAAGTACAACATGCAACACTGCGCTCAACTACATAAAAGGTTTTAAAGCATGTTGTCGGGTCAATATCATGTTACCTATACAGGTTATGAAAATACCTATTCACTTTAAATGCGCATTTAGAAGTTACTGGCAAACACTGGATCTCGAGTTCTCAAAATACGGGTACAAGGACTAAGTGTCGAACTTAGTGTTTATTTCAGCGTGACCTGGATTAAAAGGTAAGTGTCAGTTTTTAAATACACACATTCATAAAATTGAGAGCTATACCTGGAGTTTCCAACTCTTTGTTTTCTTCTGTTGTAGCACACTTTATATTATCCATTAACAAAATACAAGCACTTTGGTGGAAAACACACACACACACACACACACACACACACACAGACCAACAAAAAACAACACACACAAAAAAACAACAACAACGAAAAAACAACAACAACAACAAAAACAACAACAACAAACACAAAAATGAGCAACATAAAACTGATAATTGTTCAAGCTTTCATGAGTAGTATAACTATTCATATTAAACTGCCTCACTAGAAATCAATTATTCACGCTGATACCATGATTCCCCACAAATCATCGGTTTTAGGTATAAATCAGTACTATTTGTGGACAATCGTGTACTGTCTATAATTATACTTTGTGGACATTCGTGTACTGTCTATAATTATACTTTGTGGACATTCGTGCACGTCTACTATTATACTTTGTGGATATTCGTGCACTGTCTACAGTTATACTTTGTGGATATTCGTGCACTGTCTACAGTAATACTTTGTGGACATTCGTGCACTGTCTACAGTTATACTTTGTGGACATTCGAGCACTGTCTAAAATTATACTTTGTGGACATTCGAGCACTGTCTACAATTATACTTTATGGACATTCGTGCACTGTTTACAATTATACTTTGTGGACATTCGTGTACTGTCTACAATTATACCTTTTTTTCGGGCATGATTTTAAATCCTCTGATTTTTTTTTTCACAGAGCCACGGGCCCGTATTACTCTTTGTGCAATTCTGTTTTCAAGATGTCTTTCAAATCCTTAGATTCTACAAATATTCTTTTTCAGGTTTCTGGGGTTCAAAGCAGAGATGGCCACGAGGAAGCGTGTGGTTGACCTTCTGATGGTAGACGACAAGACAAACTATGTCAATGTGTACGTGCATCAGATCTTTGAAGCCATCAGCTCCTTCAGCCTTGCCCCGTCATTAGGGCGTTCATCCCTTCTTGATACCGAAGGTGACAAGCACAACATAAGCTGTCACAAATCTTTATTTCTTGTGGATGGCGTAACGCAGATGCCTTTGTATTACATTAAGCAATGGGTAGACAGTCTTGTAGATGCCAAGGGCAACGCACCAGAGTACTTGGTCATTATCCAGGGAACAATCGGGGAACATACTTACGGCATTTCGAGAGCAAACCTTATTTGTGTGGATGACCTGAAAGACGTGGATCAGTGGTGGCCAAGAGTAATTACATTTGTGTACAAGCTTGATGAAACCGAGTTGTCCGTCTGCTGCGAAATAAAGCACCCTGATTTAACAACTCCGTGTGAGATAGAAACACTCTTCAGACAAGGAAAAGAATGCTTACGTAAATTTGGTGTTACTATGGAAACTGAAGAGGCACAATCAGCTGTAATGTATACGTTTGTTGCACATGATTTTGACAAACAAAGTAGAAGTCTTGGACTGATTCGGCATGCAGAAGCTTCTCGAAGACGGATGCATTATGTTGTCGCCGCTGCTGACTGCAAACTTCACGCGGATCTTCACTTCAATAACGTAACAACGTTTACACCTGTTGATATGTTGAAAAGTATCCTGTTTGTCCTTCTGGACCTTAAAATGATCAATCATATACAGAAGCCACTGTTACGTCGCATAGGGCAGCCAGGATTTTGCCAATACCTTTCGCATCTGTCAATTCGTTTCTTGATGAAAGTATTGGCTATAGTCGTTGCCTTGATAAACCTCCCTCTGAACATTGTTAACTTCATTCCAGCAATTTTGTACTTTTTTGGTATTATTAGAGAAGAAACATGGGATTTTGTTTTTTTTCTTTGTTTCTATATCTCAATTCCTATTTTCGTTATTCTGATGGCTGTGGCAATTACAACTACTTTGCTTCCACATTGGATGATGTTTTTCGGTTGGCTTGGCCCGATATATACTTCTCTAGCAGCTGCCATTTCGAAAATTTTACTCAAAGAATGCACTGGTACTGACCTGACTGCAATCACTCTTCTGAAGGCTCCAGTAATACTGTGGAAGAGCAAGAAGTAAAAATGTATGGCGTAAACTTATAAGGACACTGTTGCATTATATGTAATTAAATGTGCAACGATACGGGAAAACATACATGTTCAATTATAAGCAGTACTTTCGGCTTGGCAGATCGATCACAAGATCCAACTGTCGTGACATTGTAAGCAATTAACTTTATTCAGCAGAATTCAGCGATTCAAAACTTATGCAAAAATACATATGTAATATTTATAGTCGTCATGTTTTCAATGTTTTGAATCTACCATTTTTAAGATTGGATTCTACAATAATTATTTTATCGATTGATTGTTAAAGTTTAATATTTCTTTTTCATATGTCTACTCAAAGACTTATATATAATATATCACTATACTGGGTGATTTCATTCGTTTTCTATTTGGTAGGAAACAACTTACATTTGTAGTTTTAGTTAAAGCTGTTCATAAAAATATACTTATTAAAAATTTCAAATTATGTATTTTATATGTATACCCCACCTACCATGATAAATGCACTATGAGTAAATGACGAGCTGCCTGCATGTCTAGTTTTGATCATAATGCTTGCTCATGAACTGTGAATACAATTAATGATTTTATACGTTAATGTGAAGGTCGTCAAGATCTACGTGTTTTATATATCAGAATATGTATAAATATTACACCAAATATGTTTTATTTTGTTCATTTATTAAATTCCATGAATGAAACTATTGTACTGAATCTTTGTATATTTATTAAACAGGCTTATGATTCACTACAGAATCTGAAAGCCAAATTTGATATTCTGAATTCGCCATAATAGACTAAAAACATTGCCTCTGTTTCATTAACCATTCTTCTAAACTTATGTATATTCTATTCTGTTTCAACAGTAGTTAAACATTATTTTAGTGTGTTCACTTGTTAAATGGTTTGCATGTAATGGTTGTATGGAGAAACACTTGCGTCTGTGTAGGTGTGTCCTGCGTGGGCGTCTGTGTACATGTGTCCTACGTGTGCGTTTGTGTACATGTGTCCTGCGTGTGCGTTTGTGTACACGTGACTTGTGCGGGCGTCTTTGAACGTGTGTCCTGCGTGTGAGGCTGTGTACATGTGTCCTGCGTGTGCGTCTGTGTACGTGTGTCCTGCATGTGCGACTGTGTACGTGTGTCCTGCATGTGCGGCTGTGTACATGTGTCCTGCATGTGCGGCTGTGTACGTGTGTCCTGCGTGTACGTGTGTCCTGCATGTGCGGCTGTGTACATGTGTCCTGCATGTGCGGCTGTGTACATGTGTCCTGCGTGTGCGTCTGTGTACATGTGTCCTGCGTGTGCGTCTGTGTACATGTGTCCTGCGTGTGCGTTTGTGTACATGTGTCCTGCGTATACGTCTGTGTACGTGTACCCTGCATGTGCGGCTGTGTACGTGTGTCCTGCATGTGCGGCTGTGTACGTGTGTCCTGCGTGTGCGTCTGTGTACATGTGTCCTTCGTGTACGTCTGTGTACGTGTACCCTGCATGTGCGGCTGTGTACGTGTACCCTGCATGTGCGGCTGTGTACGTGTACCCTGCATGTGCGGCTGTGTACGTGTGTCCTGCGTATGCGTCTGTGTGCGTGTGTCCTGCCTGTGCGTTTTATTGTGTGCGTTTGTGTTCTTGTATAAATATGTTTAATATATGTTACGTTTTCACGTGTTATTTGCTTACACTATATTTAAAAACATATAAAATATAAATATTAAAAGTATGAATATATATATTTACATTTAACACGTTGATACCTCTAAAATGGTTAAGTATTTATTTAAATTAACTTGGTGGAAAAGTAGTTAATCTCGTAACGAGGAGGTTGTGGGTTCGAATCTCGACCGTGGCATACTGAAGTCGTAAAATGATACTGGTATATCTCCCTTGTGACTGAGGAAGTGTGAGTCCAGTAGTGAGACTAGTAGTTGACCCAGTGTCAGGATAATGTGACTGAGGAAGTGTGAGTCCAGTATTAGACTAGTAGTTGACCCAGTGTCAAGATAATGTGACTGAGGAAGTGTGAGTCCAGTATTGAGACTAGTAGTGATACTGGTGTCAAGATAATGTGACTGAGGAAGTGTGAGTCCAGTAGTGAGACTAGTAGTTGACCCAGTGTCAGGATAATGTGACTGAGGAAGTGTGAGTCCAGTAGTGAGACTAGTAGTTGACCCAGTGTCAAGATAATGTGACTGAGGAAGTGTGAGTCCAGTAGTGAGACTAGTAGTTGACCCAGTGTCAGGATAATGTGACTGGAGAAGTGTGAGTCCAGTAGTTAGACTAGTAGTTGACCCAGTGTCAGGATAATGTGACTGAGGAAGTGTGAGTCCAGTAGTGAGACTAGTAGTTGACCCAGTGTCAGGATAATGTGACTGAGGAAGTGTGAGTCCAGTAGTGAGACTAGTAGTTGACCCAGTGTCAGGATAATGTGAATGAGGAAGTGTGAGTCCAGTAGCGAGACTAGTAGTTGACCCAGTGTCAAGATAATGTGACTGAGGAAGTGTGAGTCCAGTAGTGAGACTAGTAGTTGACCCAGTGTCAGGATAATGTGAATGAGGAAGTGTGAGTCCAGTAGTTAGACTAGTAGTTGACCCAGTGTCAGGATAATGTGACTGAGGAAGTGTGAGTCCAGTAGTTAGACTAGTAGTTGACCCAGTGTCAGGATAATGTGACTGAGGAAGTGTGAGTCCAGTAGTGAGACTAGTAGTTGACCCAGTGTCAGGATAATGTGACTGAGGAAGTGTGAGTCCAGTAGTTAGACTAGTAGTTGACCCAGTGTCAGGATAATGTGTTGTTATCCTTAAATATAATTCTATACTACACACATGTCAAGTAGACTGAAATATTGTCAGTGGGACGTTAAACCCAACGAACAAACAAACAAACAAACAAACAAGTCAAGTAAACATCTTCTCGTGCGTTCAAAACAGACGTAGATTTATTTTGGGTGTACAATGTCCGTATCGTCATTCGCTTATTGAAATGTATTAAAATCAATGACCTAAAAATGATCAGTTATTACAAGTGGAAACGATTTTCATGCAGAAGTATTATTACGGGTAGCCCGGTAAAAAAATGGACTCGCTTCAGCCCTACCTGAGACGTGGTCTGGCCTCACTGTATAAAGCATGTAGCCATGACGACAGTATAATATTATGTAAATAAGAGTCTTATTAAAGTACACAATGAAAGAAATATCTTTTCGGTAGCATTGAATGACGAGATAGATAGATATACAATGTTCAGGTGTTATGTGTTTATGTTTATACACAGGAGGTGACGGGTGTTACAAAATGGAAGAATATTATCATATACATATAAAGAGTCTTTTTATTTCTATTAAAAAATATTGATACACAAAATCCAACTGTTTTCTAATCAATTAATTTATTAAGCAATAAAGTATTTTTCATTTTTAAACAAAAGATTCGAATCTATTAAATTGTTAATACACATAGACTATAAAAATCAAATTTTCAGCAATGAAGTCAGTTTGTTCAAAGCAACAAACTATTGTGTTAAAATATTACGTGGAAAATAATCACAACTAGATCAATAGCAGTTCCAGTACCAGTGAATATCCCTACTCTTGGTGGCCATTTTGTTTGATTTCTTATAATTTCCTTATTTCTACTCCAAAATTGAAATGATTACACCAATGAAAAGCTCTTAAAATACATATATTGTGGATAACATATTTCTAATATGGATATAAACACAAAATAAAACCACGCAGTAAATAATTAAATATGGGTTCCTCCTTATATAAAATAAACAATGTAACTATTCTAGTTATAAAGCTCCTCCTTATATAAAATAAACAATGTTACTATTCTAGTTATAAAGCTCCTCCTTATATAAAATAAACAATGAAACTATTCTAGTTATAAAGCTCCTCCTTATATAAAATAAACAATGTAACTATTCTAGTTATAAAGCTCCTCCTTATATAAAATAAACAATGAAACTATTCTAGTTATAAAGTTCCTCCTTATATAAAATAAACAATGGAACTATTCTAGTTATAAAGCTCCTCCTTATATAAAATAAACAATGAAACTATTCTAGTTATAAAGTTCCTCCTTATATAAAATAAACAATGTAACTATTCTAGTTATAAAGCTTTTACCTTTGAATATATCAACATATTCTTTTTTTTAAATGATTCATAAAAACTGTTGAATGTGATATAGATAGCAGTAAATAAGACTAAAAGAAAAGAAAAAGAAAACAACAACAACAAAAACCGTTGGTCATTTAAATACAGCAATTATTATCAAATTTCGGCCTGCATTAACTTTTGCCGCCATAATGTCTTATCAATGGTTATTACATCAAGAGTGAACTATGCATATATCTTCTTGTTTAAATCCCCAATCAATGCTATATGTATCTACGTATAGGGGAACATAAACATGTGTTCAGTTCACTTCCTTTTTTCCGTGTAGCCTTGTTGGAAACGGCGAGTTCATTTAAGCGTAAACATGTGCCTACTCAGTGAAAAACCCCTAATTGAGGAGAGGGTCTTAAAATAGATTACGGGTGTGTGACAAAATAAGTTGCTTATAAATACTGAATACACCCTGAAATATAGATAAAGTGTTCGAAACGTTGAATGTGACGTGGTAGAAAAATGGGTAAGTTACACTTTTGTATTTATATCAAAAGCGTGAGTTGGTCATATATAAATATTGATAAAGTAAAAGTAAATCATTAATAATAAATAAAGGTAAAATGATACAAGTAAGCATCTTGGTTTTCTTGATATATTTATATTTAAGACTACTACTTGTTATATTACATCTCGACTATAAATTTCGTAATGACGGATGGATAGCCAGATATACAGATGGATAGACAAGCATAAAACAGCAGTATACGTCCACAATTTAATTGAGTATGAAAATACTAAAAAAAAAGTTCCTCTCTTAATTTGAGACATGTCAGTTAAACTTGTACTTTTTATCTTACAGACACGCAATACAGTATGGAAAAGTTACTTTACCACTTGAAAGACACGCGCTTTGTTGATAAAGATTCTAAAGAAATTCAAGACATTAAAAAATCTGTCAAGGAACTACTGTTTCGTTACAGGAGAGAAATTAACATTGCACATCATTTTTTTTTTCAAATCAAGGATTTCAAACAATGTGGAAGCATCAAGGAAGGCACCCGAGTTTGGAAGTATGAATATGGACCCATGGGTGGAAACAAGAACCGTATATTAGAGTTTGACTTTCTGGCAATCTTGAGACGACCCCCAGTTTTTAGTAAGCACACACATCAAGTCTGTGATGGATTTATGAATATTGTTAAGAAGGGTATGCAATTTGAAATGGTAGTTGACCCGTCGAAGAAAGGACTGTTTTTGTCAACAAAAGACATGACAGACCATTTTCAGAATGCCCTAATGGCGGCAGTACGTAACCTCTGTGACTGTTTTCTAATCACGTACTCGGTTGAAGGATATGTTCTGAAAAGAAGACATCGTGACATTGTGTGTGTGAACTGTTCAGTTCAGAAGAAAACAGGTATCTTATGTTTAGCCTCATACGAGGAATTCGGCTTATCATTTAATTGGAACTGTAATATAATTTTAAAGTGGGTAAGAAAATCGAGACAACCAAATATGCAAAACGCACATATATATGTTCTTGTGGATTTTCTGCCTGCTTTCGGTTTACATAAAATGAAGTCAATGATAGAAAATTCTGGATTTAGAAATCTGGTTCCGAAATCTTGTGGAGATCATGCAAGCTGCTGGAAAATATCCTACTGCACTCTAGAAATAGAAACCATACGAAAGGCATCCAGAAAGCACAGAGATGTGTACATGTTTTTGAAAATCATCATTTCTAATGCTTTTCCCAAAAGTAAATACCCTTACGACCAGATTCCGTCGTATGTTTTAAAAACCGCAATGCTGCATCACTTAAATAATTGCACAGCCGCCAAACACGACATAAGACCTTGTGTTAACGAAATTCTGGTTTTCTTATCAATATCTTACAAACATCGTTACATTCCAAATTTCTATTCTGGAGCCAATCTTTTAGCAAACAAGGTTCATTTGAGTGAATCATATTTTAGCATTCGTCATATGTCTTTCAAAGTCATAAACTGTATTTTGCAAAACATTGAACGCTTTCCTATAGAATATCGCAATAGTCAACGTCTGCTTGACCTATTAATAAGCACGGTGGACATCTGCGAGGGGATGTCTGGTTTTGAGTTCATAGATCAATTTTTGATAGCCCAAGAACTTTTCACAGACATTGAAGAAATTGAAGAAAATGTCATTTATGAAAGAAACAACCACTTAAGAAGAAGTCTTAGAAATGAAAATCGGTCGCTAGATATGAGTATTTATGAAGATAGAACTGACGGAACAGACACTGTTAGCATTAACAGCCAAGCAAGATCTCGCTCAATTAGAGATTCCGTTCGACGGAAATTGGCCGAAATAGATAAAACGTAGTATAGTTAGTGGTGTTGGGGAGGAATTGAGGTGCGAGGTGCTATGACGTCATCAATCGATACCATAATAACAGACTCACGCGCAGTGCTTGCTGCACGTGCTTTGACGTCATCAATCGATACCATAATTACCGAGTTCTTTAACGAGGATTAATTAATCGCGAAGAAAAAACGTAAGCAATTTTTGAATAAAAAGTTCTATGTCAGACCAAGTTTTGTTAAATTTATAGTTAATTTAGAAACTTAGCATTTTTATAAAACATGTCTTAACATCAACAAATTAACTACGTTTCCACGAAATCACTCTTATTTACGTTTATTAGAGAACAATTTATGAGAGTTCTCCCTCATTCTTTACAAAATCATTGAAGCATACTGATATTTGTTTTACATTAGCATGTATTATAATTACCTATTCAGTAACCTTATATATGTATGCAATGTCGATTATGTACAACCTCGTGTTTACAATTGTATATTGTATCAATAAATCTTAAATCCGCATCCCTTAATTAGCGTTTACTCACGATTAGTTCGACAGACTATAGGAAAACGCAGTTTCGCCCTCGGCGACCCTTGTTGAGTTCACTTCACTTGAAAATAATATTAATAATTACATCTCCGTGACTAACTCGATGATTAAAATTGTAAACACAGGTATACAGGTAGGGTATTGCGTTATCGATTATTGACATACACGTTTTATCGGAAAGTGTACGAGACTTCTGTCTTTCTCGTAATGCGCGCGTTTTGTATGTGTGTATGTTCTGATGTCTGTTTCTCTCTCTCTCTTTGCATTAATGCTCGTTTTTCTTTCATTTTTTTTTACTGTCTCGACACATTTCCCCATAATGCGAGTGTTTTTTACGCGTGTATCACACAGTATGTTCTGTCGTTTGTTTCTCTCTCTCTCTTCACGACTGTGCGCGTGCGTGTTTTATCTTTATATCTTTCAGGTTTTTTTTCTAAACGCGCGCGCCTTTCCTCTTTTCATGACTGCGCGCGTGCATGTGTTTTATCTTTTTTCTCCCTTCCTTCTCTCACTTTTCATTTCTGGATGCGCTTTTCTATCACGATTTACAATTATTTGACATGTAAACAAATGTCTCACCCATTCTCGGACGAAAATGATTATTTACTGTATGACTCTGCTTTTACGAATTAAACCGAACATTTTAATCTATATGCGTATTAAATCTCTTTTTTCTTTCATTTTTTCTTTTTTTACTGTCTCGACATATTTCCCCGTAATGCGAGTGTTTTGTATGCGTGTATGTTCTGTTGTTTGTTTCTCTCTCGCTCTCTCTCTCTCTCTCTCTGCGTATTAATCCTCTCTTCTCTGTCAATACTCTGACTCTCTCCCGCAATATATGATTTTTTTACTCGAGGAAGTATACTAGGTCGGGATTCTACCCGTGCCGCTCTTCGTATCCCGGTTATGACTACGGATTCCCTAGGAAACATTCCAGGCGGCTACGATAAGTTGGGTTATATCAAGGGTCCTCTCACACAAAGACGTCACAAAGAAAATTTGTTTCATTTCAATAAATTTTATTTATTTTATTAGCGGGTTGTTGTTGGGTGTCTTTTTTATTTACTTCTTCAAGAGTATTAAGATGCGCAATGTCAATCCCACTTTAACATGATCATATTTATCCAAGTATTCTTCGTTTGTATCTGTTTGTTAAATAAAATATCTGTTCTGTTCAGAAATAACGAAATACGCATATTTCTCTCTTAATCGACCATCCACTCTTTCTCTTCATGAGTGCATGCTGCTTAGGATCTGGTTTTCAACGGTTTAACATAACAGATATGGATGTATACGAGGCTTCGAAAATCGCATAAAATAGTTTGAAAATATCGTTTCTGAACAAAACGTTATACAGTCGACATTGTATTAAGAGACCGCTCATGGGACTGCCAAAAAGTGGTCGCTTAATGAAATGGTCTCTTAATAGATATTTTTGGAAATCCAGGTAAACAAGTCATATATATACAAACTGTAAGCTAAATTGTATCATAACGTTATATTACTACACAATGTGTCAACATGTTTATTTTTGCCATGTCTTTGCATTTGGTTTCGGTGGAAAAACACAACATTTGACCTCAAATTCATGGATGGATTCGGACAATTTCAAGAAAAAATATTATTTAGCAATGAGCTTTCTTTATGTCTCTGTCTAACATAAATCCAGAAACCCCCGATAAGTGCACCCTGGTCGCGTATCATAAGACGCAATGTACATACTTATAGGTACGAATTATTAATGGTACGCATTGCATCCGGAAGTATTAATTTACCTTATTCTCAAATATTGATTTACCAGAATTCGAAGCATTCGGCATTTGGAGGGATGGTTTCACCTATGTTATGCTTAGTAACTGTTGAAACGGGAACCAGGAACTATATTTAGAATTTAGTTGCACATAGTGCAGTCATGCGTGGTCAAAACAAATTGGTTTCAGGTGAGCACTTTTGATCGGGATAATTGTTTGTTTGTTCGGATGTGTTAAAGATGAGTATAGACATGCTTCAGCATACACGATAATCAGCAGCGGAATCAAACACGGTCGCTCAAAAAAGTTGATTTTGTGCATAATCTTACGTGCTGGGACTTGGTTTATGTGGTCGCTGGTCGCATAATAAAAAAGTCGCTTAATGGGATAAATTGATATAGTAAAAACGTTCGGGCGTGATTTATAACGGTCGTTTAATAAAAAAGTCGTTTAATACAGGTGGTCGCATGTACGATGTTGACTGTATACCTTTTTTAACGTTGTAATACCTACATAATTATGTCGTAATGTGACCCTCGAGGCGATATATTTCACTGGCTCGTGTCTTTCCTGATTATTGACGATTTGAGCGAAATTTGCTAAACCTATGTAGAAAAAGTTACGAAAATTCCGGGACCCGTGTACGAAAGCCGTTGTATTAAAAAACTACTTTATTTAGGCTAATTTATTTATGAGTATCTTTTCGTTGATAACTTATTTATACTTAATTAAAGCTTGGTGATATCCTTTTTGTAGCTTAGTTTATCATTTCTTAAACGTATATTTATTAATTACGAATAAATTACTTACATGATTGATTTATACGTATCGTTATCATGAGAACCGTACCATACGATTTTATTTATTTATTTTTGTCAAACATACGTGGTCAAAGCAATAGTAGAAGTAGTTAGTTGTGGTTGTTGATGTTCTTTATGTTGAAATTAATACGTTTGATTAAATCGAGACTCTGAGGTGTCACAACGCTTCTTCAATTTTGTTTTTGTAGTTGTTGTTTATGTAGTAGAGTATTAGTATTAGTAGTAGTAGTAGTAATATTACTTACTAGGAGCAAAACAATCCTCGCATATTCACGCGCACGCTTTAAATTCTCCGTGTAAGCGAGCGAAAAATTTCATTATTTAGTAATAGTGTTGTTGTTGTATATGTAGTAGAGTATTTGTAGTAGTAGTAGTAGTATTCATGCTACTTACTAGAGGCAAAATAATCCTCGCATATATACGCGCACGCTTTACGTGTCGATTTTTCAACTTCTCCGTGTAAGCGAGCGAAAAATTTATTTATTTAGTAACAGTGTTGAAGTAGTAGTAGTAATAGTAGTAGAAGTAGTAGTAATGTTACGTACTAGGGGCAAAATAACCCTCGCATATACTCGCACACGCTCTAAATTTCTATTATCACTTACAGTATATTATTACGTTCTTAAGTATTTACAATAGAAATATATACAACGGACACAACCATAACCGGACTGAACAATCATTAATTTTTTTTCTGTAGAAGGTTCTGTGACAAGAATTTTTCCTGTAAGCGATATTAAAATATCCGGTTTTGGAACAGATCCGTTTGCGTTCTCCATGTTTTGTAGATGAGCTAGAATAAGACGCGCATTCTTCGACCACCTGGTCCGGCCACAGAAATACGAACAAGTCTTTCCTGAGTTTAATCGCTTGTCGTTTGGATTCGCTGTCACTCATATCGTGCTCAGCTATAATTTTCATCGCGGATTGTAGATATTTTTGTAGAGTCGGATCCTTCCGTAACTGACGGCAATCGATGAGAAATTGCGCAAGACCCCATCTTAAGTCTTTTCTGAGAAGAGTTAATACGTCATTAGCGGCCCTGCGGCTAGCCTCGTCGACTGATAAACCTTCGTTCGAGTAAATTTCTAATCAGTCTTCAAACTGTTCGGCTCGCGAGTCCCTCAGAGGTTGTTTAAATCATTTATCCCATACATTTTGTCTTAAGCGTTCCTTTTCCTCGCTATCTATCAAGCGTTGTCCGTGGGGCCCGAGTCCCCCCTTCATCATCATCATCTCAGTATCCGATATATCCTCCGATTGTTTTCGGTTCCTTTTACCGTAGGGTTCGAGCCGCTCTTTATTACCATTCCCACCCCATTCGAGACCTTTTGACGGGATAGTTTGTTTCGAACATGTCGGTGCGTAAACGTTCTTCTTCCGGGGTGCTTGAACTCAAATCCACTATTAAGTATCCGTACGGTTTAGTCGTCGCCTCTTGAAACCTTTTTTTATAAAAATGTTGCTATTTGTAGGATATATTCGTCTGGCCAACGTTGACACTTGCTGTCTGTCGATAGGGTTATTGAACAAGACCAAGTACTAGGTATTAAGCGCTATATATCTGCACGCTTTACCTTGAGGAAACAAATTTTGGGTTAAATAAATAACGGATAGGTTTCTGTGATGTCTTCCCTTGGTGAAAAGATCCGCTATTCTCTGATCGCATTTCGCTTCCGTCATCAGGTCGTCAAACACGATCAGATTTTTCTTCGTGTCTACGTACGAAGGATCGTTTATATAGTCAGGAATACCATAAACAAACTCGATCGTTAGAAAACGACGCTGTAGGTCCTCGTACAAGGAGAGTTTGGGGCAGTGGGTAATGATGATATGAGGTGGTGAGTGGTGGTGAGAGACATTGGTGAGTGATGGTGGTGGTGGTGAGTGGAGGTGGCAAGTGGTGATTTTGCGTTGAGGTGGTGCGGTGTAGCGAGTGGTGTTGGTGAGTGGCGAGTGGTGGTGGTGAGTGGAGGTGGTGGTGGCGAGTGATGGTGAGTGGTGGTGGCTAGTTGAGGTGGTGAGTGGTAAAGGTGGTGGTGGCGAATGGTGGTGAGTAGGTTGGGGAAAGGGGGGGGTGTTAGAGTGTTGAGATGGTGAGTGGTAAAGGTGGTGATGAGTGGTAGATGTGGTTAGAGTGGTCTTAAGTTTCAAGTCAATATATTTTGAATATTTTATAAGATATGCTCCCGACAAAAATTGAAAATTTAAAAAAAAAAATAAGTAAAAATGAAGATACATTGTAATTCAAAAAGTGGTCCAGGTATTGTTATGGTGCTCAGTCACTGCACTTCTAGCCGCATTCTATTCATATATGAAGTTTGGACCCGCAGGTGACAAGGATCCAATCCGTCGTCATTTGTATCTTCTTACCGGGTGGATGAAGAACTATGTGATGGGATGGGACTGTACAACGTGTGGCATGGATCACAATTAAAAGAAAAAACACTTCACTCTAAAACAACTGCCCTTTCAGGTCCAACCCTAATGTCTCGAAAAAGATAATACCTAAATTATAAAAAACATTTTTTTTTTCAAATTCCCTTTTTTTTCAAAAAGTTTTTCAGCAAAATATGATCCTATGCTTTTTTTTATATAAAAGATACAAAATATAAAGTTGCAAAATAAAAAGAAGTTAAAAAAAATATAAAAAAAAGTTTCAAAAAGATTTAGAAAAAAAAGTTATCACAAATACAATGCGGCTTGAATTTTATTTATTTAAAATGTAACACCTGATTATTGTGTTAACATTCAATACAAAGTAGGCCAATCCACCTATGGTGAAATATTAATCCTCGCGTCATTTTCATTGGATAAAAATAATGTTCTCTGATGGTGCGCGCTAACATTCGCTAGATAGGAGGTCAATCCGCCTCAAGACTATAAAAGTGCACCGCATTAAGCATTCAGTCATAACGGGGTTTGCTCACCAATCAGTAATATATCTATAGACGGACCCTCATTAAACTTTATACAAACAAACATTCTGTCATATTCTCACAGCACAACCAATGGCGATGTTGAGACAACAGCAACAAGATGAACATGATGCCTATATGCTCATCGAACATCAGAAAATGTTGAAACAACAAGATGAGGAACACATGCTCACAGAACATCAGGAGATGTTGATACAACAAGATAAAAAGGATGCAATCGAAATTAAGGACGATGTCATTGAAATCAAGGACGATGAGAATGATGTCACCGAAATCAAGAATGATGAGAACGACGCCATTGAAATCGAGGACGATAAGGTCAATACGACTTGTGTAATATGGATGAACGATTTCTTCGAAACCAAGTACGATGAGAAAGAAATCACAGAAATCTTAATTTAAAAAACCCCCGGCCCTTTTCAGGGCCAACCCAAATGTCTCAAAAGGTCATGTTTACAATTGTCAATCCCATACTTATGATAATAAGGTACCATACAATCTGTGTGTCATACAATTTTGGTCCAGCTGCCGTCTAGATATTCAGGAATAAATATAGCCAAATAAAGTAGTTTTTGAATGCACCGGCTTTCGAACACGAGTCCCGAAATTTTCACGTATATAATAGACATAACAATAAAAAAACAACTCTGTATATCTGTTCGTTATTTATAAATTACCCTTCTACAGAATTAAAAAATCAATAATTTGTTCAGTCCGGTTATGGCCGTGTCCGTTGTATATACATGTATTTCTATTGTAAATACTTAATAACGTAATAATATACTGTAAGTGATAATAGAAATTTAGAGCGTGTGCGAGTATATGCGAGGATTATTTTGCCCCTAGTACGTAACATTACTACTACTTCTACTACTATTACTACTACTACTACTACTACTACAACAACAAACTGTTACTAAATAAATAAATTTTTGCTCGCTTACACGAAGAAGTTGAAAAATCGACACGTAAAGCGTGCGCATATATATGCGAGGATTATTTTGCCCCTAGTAAGTAACATGAATACTACTACTACTACTACAAATACTCTACTACATATACAACAACAACACTATTACTAAATAAAGAAATTTATCGTTCGTTTACACGGAGAAGTTGAAAATCGATATTTAAAGCGTGCGCGTATATATTCGAGGATTATTTTGCCCCTTATTGAACTGTAACTGTAACTTTATTTCAATCCTCCATAAATATGAAGAGTACAAATTTCAACAAACATAGAACATGAAGTATATACAGATATAATATAGCATATCACAGCACAATTAACTACATACTTCTATTACTACAAATACTCTATTACATAAACAACAACTACAAAAAAACAAAATGTAAAGAAGCGTTGTGATAACACCTTAGAGTCTCGATTTATTCAAGCGCATTAATATCAACATTAAAAAAAAACATCAAACAATTGCTGCTGTTTAAATCGTTCTTTTCTCTATGCTATGTCTATCGTTTTTATTCTATGTTTAATTAAGTTGTTATTTTTTTAACACTTGAGCATTGTGCTCAGATTAAATAAATTGACTGTTTTTAGTAAGTACGTGTTCATCTCTTGTAATTCCGTATGGAATGTCATGGCATTATTTTAGAAATATTTTACATCGTATTTCTTATTATACATATGCAATGATCAGATATAAATAAAGGTATTGATTGTATGATGATTGTTAAAACTTTGTATTGTCAATATGCTCATGTCACAAAAAATATATCTCCATAACTTTTAACATAATTTTGGGATATAATATCATTATTTTCATCGCTGCAATGCTGTATAATAGTAATAGTTTATTCTTGGGAAGTTTTCTTCACACAAAATGAATAGTTTATATAGTGAATTAAAATTGAGAGCTTTTCTTATTTTATTTTCATTATGCAGTTATGTTTGCTACTTTAAAAATATATCTTACTACACATGTATTGAAAAAGAAATAACCGTAACAATTGATAAAAATCTCTTAAACTAATTCCAAAAATTCATAAGTTTTTATTCTCATTATTTCTTTCTAATAATTTCTTGAAAATAATTTTAAACACTTAGTTGAACTAACAATCTCAAATACCAAACAAAACACAGCGATGCGAAATCAAACATGTTCATATGGATAACACGTAGTCCGATAATTATTAGCAATAATCATATGTTTTTTTTTTGTTTTTGTTTTTTTGCAACGTGCATCTTCATTAATTAATGTAGATCAGCCAGGTCATGACTGTAGATCTCCGTCAATAAGCATCTAAACTGCCGACCTTTCTGCCTGTCTGTTTTATTGACATATTAGTACTTGTACCTTTAGACAGAAGCCTCTTTATGCTGAGTTCCAACTCTGCTGGAAAAGAAAAAAATCTTAATTCAATATAATTCAAGACTCAGTGATTATTGTAGATTTTTTTTCTGCAAAATGTGGATTTCTTATTGGAAAAAAAAGCGTTATAATTAAAAAAAGAAAGAAAAGGAAATCATAAGATAATGAAAATATTTAATATTAACAAAACAATTACCTTATTAAGGTGGAATATGTCATAGACTTCAAATCAACATTAAAATTACAAAATTCTTTTTTTAAGAAAAAAAAAAAGCTAATTCATTTGGAAAATAGGTACTTATTTGAGAAACAAATATTAATTTTTGGCTAGGGGAAACCACCTGTGAAAGGTAATAAATGTACCCCCCCCCTAAAAAAACCCACTGGGACTTGTGATATAATCAATATATTTTCATCAAAAAAGGTCAGAAATTTGAAACTCCACCTAAGTAGAAAGGCCGAGGTTGAGGTTGTGGGGGATTTCATATTTCTTCAAAGCCTTACCGACTCATCGAAATCAAGATTTATGTTAACAGGCCCAAATTTTTCATGCATAACTAAGAATATAACATACAAGACTTATTATTGTCACAATCATTAAGCTTTCAACAGCACAATTTTCTGTTGTAACTGCCGCGTGCTTGCCGCGTGAGTCATCTGTAAAGAATATTTTATATTTATATAACACCTCATAAAAGCCAAAAACTGATCAGAACTAGGTATGAGTGGCACTAGGACATTTCTTTTTTTAAAGAAAGATTAAACCTGATCCAAGAAGAATTGATTTTCAAGTTAAACCAAAAGATTTAGCTGAGAAAACTCCTCTGAAACCAATTGTCACAAGTTTTATTTGGGACAAATTATCACTCATGCGGAGAAGCACTGGAGTAAGTCAAATCTTACTTGAGTTTCCTACATCTTTGTATATTACAGCTATGGCAGTTCACACTTCAGTATTGAACAGTTTAGCTTCAAATTCCAGCAATGATTTGAATGATTTAAGGATAAGGTTGTGTTTTACGGTATTCAGACTTGTTCAACAAATAAAAAATATGGATTAAAAATTATGGTATGGAAAAAATCTCAAAGCAATTGATTATAAAGAAAAAATGTCTCAATAATTGGCTGTCATGGTTCATTTATTATAATTTCCCAGCGTGAATATAAATTTTGTCTGTTTATACTCAGGTGAGTCACCATTATCTCAATTCCCCTGTGTTATTCTTCATAAGAAGCAAAACATTAGTTATGATGAAACATATACCTGATATGCCTACATTTATGGAGCTGACATGGTCGTAAATTGCTAACGTGTTGTCATATTTCCAGTTCATTTTAACCCTAAATAATTTTAAGGGACACTTTTTTTTATTTTTTAAGACTATGTTGATACAATTTATCCATTTATCCATGTTTATGGAGAAAACAAATATCAGCACACCTGAGCTCTGTAAAGCATTAACCGTTTATAGAATTCTCTGGAGACAGCAAGATATCAATATCATGTTTTAAACAGCAAATACCAATATCAAGCCAAATATCTGTATAAACAGTATCACTGAAGACAATTTACCAAATACCATTACCAAGCCTTTGCCAGCAAGTACAGGTGTGAAGCAAATGTTAGCAAAGTACCAGTTTGAAACTGTCATAGAAAAAAGTTCTTTTTTGAAATCAAGGGTGAATCTATTCCCATATTTCTTGATATGCCAATTAATAAGCTACATCAATTCTGATAGGAACTATGAATGCTGATATGTAGGGTTTTACTCCCAGAAAGTAAGATTTTAGTAGTGATGGAAGGAAATCAAGCAATTAGAATTTATTATTATTTTTTAGTGTGTTTGATATCCGTTTAATATAAACAAAAGCATTCTCATTAGTTGCATTAATTGTAGAAAAGAACTATACTTAAATGTGATCATGTAGGAAGTTGAATAGTGCATGCTTGTTGTGTTTTTCTCATACCCAAACTTAACAGCATCCGATTCTGGAGGTATTTAGGTATTGTATAGGTATCACTTTGTTCTATACTATCTTGGTGGTAGTTTTAACAGCATCCGATTCTGGAGTTATTTAGGTATTGTATAGGTATCACTTTGTTCTATACTATCTTGGTGGTAGTTTTACTGCGACCACTGATACTTCCTAGTTTTTGTCTAGGCGAAGATGAGCATGTCTAAACTAATACATGTTTAAGAGTATGTGCTATGTATTTCCTGTATTGTAAGTTTCAATTTCTACTGATTGATTTAAATTCAACATCCTGACAGTTATCTTATTCACTTCTCTACAGATATCGTCTGATGAGTAAGTCAACATCATGAACATTCTGTAAACTTTTAGCTTAAGAGCCATTTAGACTCTGTTTCATTTTAGATTTTTTTCTCAGAAATTAGGATTATAGAAAACCTACAGATAAATTAGTCATGTCTATCTAACATGATTAGTTATGTGAATCTAACTTGATTGTGCGGATTAATATATGGAATGTCTCAAGAGGAAGAGGAAGTGTGTTTTACAGTTTTTTACTCTTATGCCCAACTGTACTTTCTTCATCCTCATTAGAAAGTTGAAATATGTGTCGTTATCTGGAAATTATACATTGCATGAGTCGCAGATGCTAATCACTGATGTCATGAAAACTGCTTTAAATTTGTTTTCTTTTTTCTGAATATTCAATAATTTATGGCTGCTTGAAAGGTATAATGTTCGTGTATCATGTTTGATATACATCACACTTTATGAGATATGATGTTTTCTACATGTGCAGGAAAGAAACAAGGTGAAAAGTTTGCTGTGCATATAATATTACATCTTCACATAGCCCATATATCCCATATATATATAATAAAAAAAAATTTCAGTCGCTATCATTATATTATATTTTCCTTTGTTTTCAATTGTAAGTATTACTTTCATTATTATTATTATTATTATTCATAAAGATTGTGATAACAAATTTATTACATTTGAGCAATATATTAGCTGTTTTTAACTTCTAAAGAAACACTTATTTCTTGTTAATGTTTTTATGTAGTTCGTACAGCAAAATAAGAATAAATAATAAGTGTTATAAGAAATTTGATAATTGTTACACAATAATCCCCATGCTACAATATAAGGAACAACATAATTGTTAAATGTAATGAAATTATTTCAAGTTGTGTTATATGAGGACATATA
Source organism: Solen grandis (assembly GCA_021229015.1). Lineage (NCBI taxonomy): Eukaryota > Metazoa > Mollusca > Bivalvia > Adapedonta > Solenidae > Solen > Solen grandis. The sequence goes on along the minus strand of CM037790.1, from coordinate 20,453,718 downwards.
CTTGTCTCCGTGGTTCAGTGGAAGTATTTAAGAACAACAAATCGATAGGTAAGGAGTTTGATCCCCACTTTGGACAACAATCAAGACGTTCCCAGACT
>CM037790.1:20397250-20447250 GCA_021229015.1 Solen grandis | reverse complement strand
AAAAAATTTTTTTTTAAGATTAGAAAAACACAGTGCATTGTACCTATATACGGATAACAATGTGGATATTTCAGAATCTCTTCCTTCTAATGGTATCAGAAAATTTGTCAATAGTCTACAGCATGCTATTTCTGTTTAAATTTCTAAAATTTGGTAAAGTACTTACTCAATGAAGTAAACAGCGCCCTCTATTGTCAAAGCCTGTTCCCAACCTGGCGGCAATCCTGAAAATAAACAATACAAAACTTAATTATCTGAACATAACACATAGGTCTAAGATTTATGCAAATAAAATTCATTTTCTTGCATAAGGAGAATATATTCTATTAAGTGAAGATGCAATGTATTTCTATTTCTATAGATTCTACTTCTATAGCTCTTGAAAAAAATTGGTTTTTTTTTTAATTTTTACAAATTACCAAAATCTCGTGTCAATATCTATAATGAAGTATTTCAACATGAAGAACTTTTTTTCTAATTTGCTTATGTTTAACTATATATTGATGATATATGTTATATACTACAGTCAGATCGCAATTATTTGAAGTCGTCAGGACTGACATTTCAATTTGAATAATGCCTCTATCTGAATAATCCATGTTGGTCAAATGTAACTTTTTTAATTTAATGATTATATCTTTAAATCAATTTTATTAAAACAATTCATGTTCGCAGAATATTAAATACATTTTTAAACACAGCCCTTTTGATGTTATTTTAATTTCCTACATATCAGCCATATTGTTTCCTGTGTTTGTAACCTCCATGCTGCTAAATTTCATTCAAGGTGTAACAAATATAAAATGAAACACTGGACTGAAGTAATCACAGTTTAACAAATAGCCAAGTAAGCAACCAAGTTGGTATTATGGTTTCAAAAAAGACAATTTAAATTTAACTTCTGTTAACTTCAAGTGACCACTTCCTATCATACCATCACTGGCCACTAAATACAGGTCAAACTGTGACCACTTCTTATCATACCATCACTGGCCACTAAAGACAGGTCAAACTGTGACCACTTCTTATCATACCATCACTGGCTACTAAAGACAGGTCAAACTGTGACGACGTCCTATCATACCATCACTGGCCACTAAATACAGGTCAAACTGTGACCACGTCCTATCATACCATCACTGGCCACTAAATACAGGTCAAACTGTGACCACGTCCTATCATACCATCTCTGGCCACTAAATACAGGTCAAACTGTGACCACGTCCTATCATACCATCACTGGCCACTAAATACAGGTCAAACTGTGACCACTTCCTATCATACCATCACTGGCCACTAAATACAGGTCAAACTGTGACCACTTCCTATCATACCATCACTGGCCACTAAATACAGGTCAAACTGTGACCACTTCCTATCATACCATCACTGGCCACTAAATACAGGTCAAACTGTGACCACGTCCTATCATACCATCACTGGCCACTATAGACAGGTCTGATTTTTTTACCACTTCCTATCATAACATCACTGGTCACTTCCTATCATACCATCACTGGTCACTTCCTATCATACCATCACTGGTCACTACAGACAGGCCTGGCTGTGACCCTCCTATCATACCATGACTGGCCACTAAATACAGGTCTGACTTTTTTACCATTTCCTATCATACTATCACTGGTCACTTCCTATCATACCATCACTGGTCACTTCTTGTCATACCATCACTGGTCACTTCCTATCATACCATCACTGGTCACTCCCTATCATACCATCACTGGTCACTACAGACAGGTCTAATTTTTTTACCACTTCTATTATACCATGACTGGCCACTAAATACAGGTCTGAGTATAGATACAAATAGCCTACACAAAGCATCAAGTCTTCTCTAGAAATGGACATGGGTGCTACCAAGATGCATTTTGCCCTCATGGCCCATTATATCCTTCCACTATCTCTGCATAGAATGCACAGACCCTGTTACCCACTCTAAGTCTATCTAATCAGCCCACAAACCCTTCAAAAACCACTCCAACACTGTAGTATGGATTGATTTGAGATGTTTTATTAGCTAGCCACAGTGTCCCCACCCTACAGAATATGTCCGTAGGCATGTATGACAAGGTGTAGAAATGTGTGCAATTCTTTGATGAAGTATGTCAATCTCTCCTGGCATGGAATAAGTGAGGGATATACAAGAAGGGGAAAGAAATAGATGTAAGAGGGTGAATGAGAGTGGGAAAGTGACAAAAAAGGAGAGAGAGAGATTAATTGGGGAGTCAGAGTAGATAAATGATAGAGACTGAAAGCAATACAGACAGACAAAAAATGTGAAAATTCCAAGAAAAAAACACCATGTTTTTCCTATGGAAGTAATGTCTGATGAACAATTGATTAAAAATGCCATAGTTTATTTTAATTGTTAACAAACAGTATCAGATTTTAACAAATATCAGTTCAGATCAATGTTAATATTCCTATGATAAAAATATAAAAAAAACTTTTAATTATCAACATTTTATTTTTTTTACTTAATTAAATTTAAGATTTAACAAAACATACTTAATCAAACAGACCCAAACCTGTACTTAGTGTGAGGGACTTTCAATCTTTTTAAAGTTTCAAAACCATAGCTGTTAGTAAAGTTGACCTAAACACAGGATTGAACTTGCAATGTGGGTTCTTTGATGCCATATATTAAATGTGCAAAATGCAACAAAGTGTGCAACATATATTAAAACAATCATTTTCTCTCTTGATATTTATGAAACTGTTGTATATGAAAAATTAAATACTAACTATAGCTGTGGATGGAAAAGCTGCCAACATAAACAGTTACTTTAGTGTGATCAAAAGGTCTTCTTACAGACTACAGATGGACATATCAACAGATGGACATATCAACTGATGGACATATCAACAGATGGACATATCAACAGATGGACAAATCAACAGATGGACATATCAACAGATGGACATATCAACAGATGGACATATCAACAGATGGACATATCAACAGATGGACATATCAACTGATGGACATATCAACTGATGGACATATCAACAGATGGACATATCAACAGATGGACATATCAACTGATGGACATATCAACAGATGGACATATCAACTGATGGACATATCAACAGATGGACATATCAACTGATGGACATATCAACGGATGGACAAATCAACGGATGGACATATCAACAGATGGACATATCAACTGATGGACATATCAACTGAAGATATCAACTGATGGACATATCAACTGATGGACATATCAACAGATGGACATATCAACAGATGGACATATCAACTGATGGACATATCAACTGATGGACATATCAACTGATGGACATATCAACAGATGGACATATCAACTGATGGACATATCAACTGATGGACATATCAACAGATGGACATATCAACAGATGGACATATCAACTGATGGACATATCAACTGATGGACATATCAACTGATGGACATATCAACAGATGGACATATCAACAGATGGACATATCAACAGATGGACATATCAACTGATGGACATATCAACTGATGGACATATCAACAGATGGACATATCAACAGATGGACATATCAACTGATGGACATATCAACAGATGGACATATCAACAGATGGACATATCAACAGATGGACATATCAACAGATGGACATATCAACAGATGGACATATCAACAGATGGACATATCAACAGATGGACATATCAACTGATGGACATATCAACGATGGACATATCAACAGATGGACATATCAACGATGGACATATCAACAGATGGACATATCAACTGATGGACATATCAACAGATGGACATATCAACAGATGGACATATCAACAGATGGACATATCAACAGATGGACATATCAACAGATGGACATATCAACAGATGGACATATCAACAGATGGACATATCAACTGATGGACATATCAACAGATGGACATATCAACTGATGGACATATCAACAGATGGACATATCAACAGATGGACATATCAACTGATGGACATATCAACAGATGGACATATCAACTGATGGACATATCAACTGATGGACATATCAACAGATGGACATATCAACAGATGGACATATCAACTGATGGACATATCAACTGATGGACATATCAACGATGACATATCAAATGATGGACATATCAACAGATGGCATATATCAACAGATAGGGACATATCAACTGATGGTACGATGAAATCAACTAGATGGACATATCAACTGATGGACATATCAACTGATGGACATATCAGATGGCATTAGATGGGAACAATCAAAACTGATGGACAATATCAGTCAACACTGATGACTATCATGATGACAATCACGAAATCAACTATGGACCAAACCAGCGGCAGCCGACTGACTAATCCATCAGATAAAAAGATACTACAACTTGGAATTTTTTAACCCAAAAATATTTGTTTGCAAGCGAAGGGGGTATAAAAACAAAGGGAGAAAACTTCCACTGTTACAGTAGAAAACCACTATTTTAGGCCTACCCTATGAGGCTATATATATACTACAATCTTTGGCAACATGTTGTGATTTTAATCCATCTGATAACAAGACAACCTTAGACAAATATGCTCTACATACCTGACTTTGATATGCCATCTTTATTGCTATTTTATGGTTATTTTTTGTATTCATGGGAGTCATTCCTAACAAACTTTCTAAAATAAGCAAACCCTCATCAAAGCTAAATCTGTGCATTTAATCCTGAGGTATGACAGCTTAAATCTTTATATTTGCATTATTGATGGACTTAAGCCCTTACATTTGATCAACTGTCTAAAATGTGTTCACACATACACACCAAACCTGTAATCATTCATTGTTCATACTGTGCATTATAAACAAAGAGTCAGCTTTGTCAGCATGCATGTGATTCAAATTAAAAACGATGACAAAAATGTTTAAATAATAAAGTACCACATAAGACATACTGCATTATCGCTTATGCTTATTATAGAACTCAAGGACAGTAGTGGAAGGTATAAAACAATTCAAATTGTAAACAATTGGGGACAGTCCACTCAGGATACTAGTTGTCCTGTCAGTCAGTCAACCAGTAAAACCCTGGATATTTGCCACCTCCGAGGAAGAACAAGTAATGTGCCAACAGCTTTAATACATTCAGTAATTGGTCTTGTTTGTTGATTATTGTAATCTCTCCTGTCTATACATTTAGCACCTTAAAATGTTTATTTACGACAATTGTATGTTTAAACTCAATCACCCATTTTTGAATATTGGCTACAGTTAGAAAATAAAGGCTGTTCATACATTGACTTACATGTACAGCTCAATGGTATGTTTTTGAACAAGGTATATACCACTCTAACATTTGGAAAGTTTCCCACTACTAAACTGAAAATAATGGATGTTGTTTGTGAGGTTATTTTGTACCTGATCATAAAGTTTGTAAATTACTGTTTGTAATGTAATACAACTAGATAGTCCATAATACCAGTATCAGTAAATTAATTTCTACAAGTACAAAAAATTTATTTCTACAAGTACAACCACTACTAATACCATAATTTCTACAAGTACAACCATTACTTATACAACAATTTCTACAAGTACAACAATTACTAATACCATAATTTCTACAAGTACAACCACTACTAATACCATAATTTCTATAAGTACAACCACTGCTAATACCATAATTTCTACAAGTGCAACCACTACTACCATAATTTCTACAAGTACAACCACTACTAATACCATAATTTCTATAAGTACAACCACTGCTAATACCATAATTTCTACAAGTGCAACCACTACTAATACCATAATTTCTACAAGTACAACCACTACTAATACCATAATTTCTACAAGTACAACCACTACTAATACCATAATTTCTACAAGTACAACCACTACTAATACCATAATTTCTACAAGTACAACCACTACTAATACCATAATTTCTACAAGTACAACCACTACTAATACCATAATTTCTACAAGTGCAACCACTACTAATACCATAATTTCTACAAGTACAACCACTACTAATACCATAATTTCTACAAGTACAACCACTACTAATACCACAATTTCTACAAGTACAACCATTACTTATACCACAATTTCTACAAGTACAACCATTACTTATACAACAATTTCTACAAGTACAACCATTCCTTATACCACAATTTCTACAAGTACAACCACTACTTATACCACAATTTCTACAAGTACAACCATTCCTTATACCACAATTTCTACAAGTACAACCATTCCTTATACAACAATTTCTACAAGTACAACAATTACTTATACCACAATTTCTACAAGTTCAACTATTACTTATACAACAATTTCTACAAGTACAACCATTCCTTATACCACAATTTCTACAAGTACAACCATTACTAATACCACAATTTCTACAAGTACAACCATTACTAATACCATAATTTCTACAAGTACAACCACTACTAATACCATAATTTCTACAAGTACAACCATTACTTATACCATAATTTCTACAAGTACAACCATTACTTATACCATAATTTCTACAAGTACAACCACTACTAATACCATAATTTCTACACATGCAACCACTACTAATACCACAATTTCTACAAGTACAACCATTACTTATACCACAATTTCTACAAGTACAACCATTACTTATACCACAATTTCTACTAGTACAACCATTACTAATACTATAATTTCTACAAGTAAAACCATTACTTATACCACAATTTCTACAAGTACAACCATTACTAATACCATACAAGTACAACCATTACTTATACCACAATTTCTACAAGTTCAACCACTACTTATACCATAATTTCTACAAGTACAACCACTACCACTCCTTCAATTAATAGGGCTGCTGCAAGTATCTGAGTACTCGGATACCCACGAATTCTATATGAAAATCAGGTACGAATATTTGCCATGGCAAAGATTGCTGGATCGCAATCTTTTCTTATACACCTTCATTACCTAAAATTATAAAATTGAAGAAAATGAACTAAAAGTGAATATAAAAGATGATTTTCAAACACAAAGTTGTTTTTACAAAACCAAATGTAGAGCTAGCAATGCTGTGTGTCAGGAAAGATTCGAATTTAAATCATCAGTATGATTTTGGTATACTGTAATAACGTCTAGCGTTACTAAAAAATTAATTCATTATTAAATGATTTTATTGAAGTTAATAAAGCTAAAGAATCAAGCATTATCGTAGGTATTCACCATATTTTTCAAAATTCAAAATCGTAAATGTAGTGCTTAGCAACGCTGTAAGTCAGGGAAGATTCAGATGTAAATCATCAATATCAATGTATCACATTTCCAAAATTATGCCAGTAATTAATTATTAAATATTCTATTTAATAGATTTAACGTTTATGAAGCTTAAAAATCCAGTGATATTGAGAGTAATCCATATTATTTGAATCGTCTGTAATTTGTATGCATGGCAGATAAAAAAACTTTACAGAAATTCACCTGCACAGTACACATCAATTGTGTGGAAATACTTCAGTATTTCTACCCAAGATGAAAAAAGGGCCATTTGTAAAGCCTGCAACTTTAATTTTGCATATACTTGCAGTAAAACTAACCTGTCAAATCACCTAAAAAAAGATCCGATATTGTCAATAAAAAAGGTAGGCCTTCATAAACGTTACCAAACTTGAAAGTAAGCAAATTTTGTGTGTAGACACAATTTTATCAAAGCAGACAAATGATATTGGATCTTATCATTTGGCATTTGAATTCTATGTTGTTGTTTTTATTGTGGAGCTTTAAAGAGTTGCTCAGTCTAAACTTACCATGTGCATTACATGTTTCACTTTTGTTATTATCACTAAAACTGTTTAAATTTCTTAATATGTTAGTTCTGTTTTTCATAGGATTCTTTAACCCTTTCCCTCATAGAGGATACCATGAAAAGACCTATGCAATATGCTGTTCGCTGCTCCTCAGTGGTCTGGTAATGAGGATTTTACAATTAAATTTGGTAAGGTTTGAGTTTGGCTTTCTGCAGATCAGGCTTTATGTGGTACCTATTGAGTGCGTCAAAATGAGTCTATTAATGAGGGAAAGGGTTAAGGTTTAAACAAGTGATTTGTGGTCGATCTGTGAATTGTCAGTCCCAAATCGTAGATCGGATCGGGTCGCCACTTGCCCAACAATCCACAGCCCTAACAATTAAACTTCTACATTCACTATTTCTAAGACTATTATGCTATGATTTCTACAACTACTATTACTAATTTAACAGCTACCATTAACAAAATTGTACAAAATTACTCTAAAATGTTCAATGTATTATACATGTTCATCCATTCATCTGCATAAATCAATTCCTTTTTTTTTTATTATACATTTGTAATTTGAATAAAATTCCTCCTTTCAAGTAAATGAAAAAAAAATCAATCCCAATTAAGATCCTTCAATAACTATTTATTAAGATTTTTTACTAACTAACTTACGTTTTTTTTTGCTTTTGTTTTTTTATTTTCATGCTCTTGAAAGCTTTACAGTAAAATATACATTCATTAAAGCCAATGTTTAAACTGTTGTCAGTATCCAAAACTCAAACTTAACTCAACATGAGTTGTTAGTATCCAAAACAAAGACAAATGACAAATATTTCTTTTAAAACAATGTAATTAAACATTATAGTACAACACACAGGAGATATCAGAATGCTCTTCATACAAGTTTTATTGTAACATTGTACCAGGCATATTTATAAGTCTAATCTAAACCTAACCCTAGTTTACAAACCCGATACACAGATAATTCAAAATTAAAATGAATATATTGCTGATAAAAAATTACCTGAATGACAAACCTCGCCTTTCACCCCCAGCTAGGTACAGAGGCCAGACTATGTCAAATTCACAAGCGGTCCCAAATCCAGACACCTTCACACACAGAATACATATTCAAATCCAATTAAAAGATCAAAACACTGTCACGCTGGGGCTATCCCCTCAAGCACAACTCAAGACACATCCTACAATATAATGTTCCATTTAACCTTTTCACTATACCTTATTTCAATCAACAATTTATTCTGCTGTGAAACTTCAACAAGATGTTTGCGTCTAAATCACAACTCTGGGTGTACAAAATTCTTCACCACAATCAAACGAAAACAAGCTGACAAGAAAATTTATTGGATGATAAATATTCATTGAGTCAATATACATAAATCTGTTGCTGGTTTGTACAAATGGACAAAAAATATCTGATGACCTTTTCTTTTGAAACACAATAAACATTGCTCACAATGTTTCTACCTTAGTGATCGAAGTGAATGATACAAAATGATATCAATGGTAAACAATGATATATTTCTAATATGGGGACAATACCTCAAACAATATGATACAATTATCTGTAGACACAGCTGATGAACTTTGCTGTTCTCCTCAATGCCATGCCTGGTGATAGAAACAGGTATCTTCTTACAAATGCTATATAACATACAGGCATTCTACAAATCGAGATTAAACCTATTGACACAGTTTAAGTATCTTTATAGGTGTTCTTATGGGAGGGGCTAAGAGTAAAGTAAAACAGAATTATCCTGGTATTATAAACACCTTAATCTTGTTTTAAAGGCCACAAATATGTGAAGAATTATATAGCAATGCCAACATTTTAAAACAACAGGCATAAGGTGAAGGCAAATTCCCTTCAGTTTTCCAGTGTATTGTCTTGTGGTTGACATTGAGATGGTACATTGGGCATGATAAATGACACCGTCTTAACTGGTTTTATGTGGATTCATTTCATCAGTAACATTATTTCCTGCTCTTATAGAAAAAGGACCAGACAACTCAACACTCTGTCATATGCAGGACATGTTAAATCAGATACTGATCAGCCAGCAAGGAATTCAAAGATTCCTCAAAGAGTTCTCCCTGTCTAATGTCACTGACTTTCTATCACTATGTCACTGCCGTGGGTCTAATATTTAGAATGGTCATGTGATTTGGTGGTTCTACCCTTGCTCTGGGTCTTCCTCCACCTGTTGCTATGTTGCAGCACCATTTAGGTCAAAAGAACCTTTATAAGCAGAGCACCGAGGTATAGTGGTAAAGTGTAATGACAATTCATGACTTATCTATGTGCAACTGTAAAAACTTTCCCAACTTATGTCACAGAATAATATAAATCATAAGATGCTACTCCTCAGATTGTTAGAAGTGTTCACTGATTACTCCGGCAGCCTGATGTGAATTATGTCCACAGTTTAAAACCCTAACCAATTTTTAGATACCTTTTATGTGTTAATAAAAAAACATTAGGAAATGTAGGTCAATATTACAGTAAAACGTGAACCATACCGCTAACACTGAAACAACACTAATTGTACATTACACTTGTAATCCAATTCCTAAGATTACCTGCATCAAATCAAGCATATATAACATCTGAACTTAATCTGGTAATCATGGCTTTCATTTTTGCACATGTTTGTATGAAATTGTACACCAATCTTGTTACTCCAAGGTATAATGCCAACTTTGTCAAGTTTAGATTTCAACTCTGATTCTCGGTAATTTGCTCTGATCTCTAGATAAATGACAATTATAAACAATCACTGCAGCATGTAATTCAATCTGATTAATCAAAGACTTATTCAATAGCTTTTCTCTCTTTAAATACCTACACAAACACTTGAAATAGTTGACTGAATTCCAATATTCATTATTACATTCCCATGCTGTATGTGTGTCCTATAGAATACATTTGTCTTGTTCTTCAACACTTATAAAACCTATCTATAAGCCACTTGTTGGTCAGTTTGTCTGTCGATCCTGATTTTTAATCATTTGGAACAAATGTTTGCCTTATTAAGGCAGAGTGTTGTGCGCAATAACCAGATTGCTAGCTCAAAGGTCAAGGTCATACTTGATGGTGAAAGGTAAACAAGAGGGCCAAGATGGCCCTGAAGATGTTCACCTGAAAAAAATGCCTTCATTGTTTGTACAAGTTACTATATTATAGCATAGTTGCAATGAATACATAATCCATGAGAACATCAGTACCTGTAGTCAAAATTTGGAGTCAAACCTGGCCATAAATATTGTCATGAAACTTCAAATGATTGCTTAAAAAATAAAGATGCTAGAGTGTAGACGTAATAAAAATTAACAAAAAAGATATCAGCCATAAATAAAAGGTGACTGCTTAAGAAAGAAAGTGAAATCTAACAATTTTAACATTATAAGGGCCAGAACTCCTGACCTAATTAGCCAATATAAGCCATAATCAAACTTGGCCAAGAGATAATGGTCATAAACACTGTCACTAAGTTTAAAGATTTTGACAATGCTGCAATGACATGAGAAAAGAACAGAGCCATGCAATTTTACTGCTTCATCATAGAGTGTCATCAGAAAACACTTGTCACTTTAAGATTTTAGCTTCAAATGTGACCTTGGTAAGATCTAGAGAATTAGCTGCGAGAAGGTTTGAGAGACCAGGGAGATTTTGCTCTACACTCTATGATGACCATTCATGCGACAACAGCTATTATTATATCTCAACATCTTATAATCCCAAAATAGTTTGTAAGCCTTAGTTTACACCATGTAAAAAGGCAGTTACAGCTGGGACTTTTTTCTTTCTTTATTAAGGCTAATTTTCCTCTCGAATTAAGATAGAAAATTCTCTCTTTAACAGTAGGTTGCTCAAAATTTACTATGGCTTCTTATTTTGAAACAGCTGGACTCTATAAGCAACACAATGGACTGCAGTCTACCAATCACATAACTGAAGATATCACACATTATAAAGAACCAGTCCATGAAATCAGTCACATGATCAACTCTGTATATGCCCATACATTAACATAAGGTAATGCATTAATAACAGGTTTGAAATTGCCATTTAATGACCAAAGATGTTTCTGACACATAATGTCATGGTATGGTCAGTAATTTGATCAATGACTTATGTTATGTCCTGGCAAGCCACCGTCATGCAGGACCTGACAAGCCTACATCTGATGTCAGAGGATGCAAGAGACAGGAAGAAATGAAGAGCAGCCACAGAGAACTGTCCAACCCAGAAAGCTGGAGCACGGACGTTGAGTGACCGATAATGATAAGTGTCAACATATTAGTCAGGAATAATGACATTCAGAAAACAAATCAGTGGTGCACAAACCAACCACATATCATACATAATTATGTTATATGCCACATCCTTGTGCAAACATCAGTAGTATTGTGTGTGAGATGCCAACATCTTGGCTACAGCAAAGGAAGCTTGGTAACAGATCTGGGATTATTTTCAGCAAATTTCTTCAATGACCTTGAATATTGTCAAGAAATAAGCAAAAATGTATTCCAAGTTGTCTATAAATATCATGTCATGGCAAATAAACAGCTTTCTGAGGTGAATATAGTAATGTTACCATCTGTTGTAAATATGTCTCCCAAAATAAACAAATGTTTGAATACCTGGTTACATCCACCAGCGACAATATTTATGCTTCAGGTACAAAGAATTCTTTTGTTAGAAAATTAATCATCATTATTTTCTAAGGAATAAAATAAATGCTTTAACATTTACACCCCTACTAAACAGTGGCTCTTTCATATTTTGGCGATCTGTTTAAATGAAAGCCCTCGACATTTCTATTGTAGAGCCTTCGACCAAAACAAGGCTGAAAAAAGGTAAGCACTTTTAACAAAATATCCGTTTTTAAAGAATATGCATGTTTTTCAATAATCAAAGAATGTCATGCAATGTAGAACATTTCCCTCATCACTTACAAATTCCCAAAAGTGAAGTTGCTAGAACTTTTACCAAATATCAACTTGTCTGGGGTTTTTTTACCAGGAGACACATCTTGCAAATGTAATGGAGCCAACACCATCATTCAATAAATGTTAATATTGTGGAATTATACCGATTAATATTCATGTATAGACTATATTGCATGAATTAATAAAGACTTACTTCCATGAAATGTTTTAAATAACTGTTCAGTCAGATTCCTTCATGTTTCAGGTCTCACATTTGTGAGGGCTCTTTCACATTACCGATGGATCATTTATGCCAAGTTTCATCAATTTCTACCAAGTGGTTTCAGAGGAGATGCTTTTTTTAAAAAAGAAAATTGTTGATGCAGCACAATGGATGAAGGGTGATCACAATAGGTCATCTTGAGCATGTTACGCTTCGGCAAACTAAAAACATAATGCCTTGAGTAACACAATGGCAACAAACAAAAGGCATACAGTGTTACAAATTCTCTAAATAGCAGGCAAACAATATTATAAACAGAGACAACACTTTATACCTTGCGTGATTAGATTGTTAAAAACAAAAAGACAAGGAAATTAAATGAAGCAGGACTTGAAATATACAAATTGTTAATTTTTCTTAACAGAATATGATTCACAAGGAGAAAATAACATCTGCCATGATATGACATTAATATTACCTTCGAAAGAATATCACAGGCAAATTCTAATTTCATAATTTTTTGCTTTTTCTATTTCTTTATTGAGCAAATGTATGGGAAAATAATCATTAAATTGTTGTGGGAAAGAGTCAAGCACTCAGTGTAGATTTATCTGATAATCCTAACAAAAAAATAACATGTGTTCAGCAAATCATGATCCTGCATGATTAGTAGTCTTAGGTGCATTATATAAACAAGAGTGGTCTCTGGAAAATGTGTGACACCTGCTGAAGCATGACGTAAAAGTGTGACAAACAGACAGATGGACGGATAGACAACGGAAAAAACCGCTGCTTACAGCAGGTGACACAATTTATCACTATGAAATATCATTAACGTTACTGATTATAAAGTAATAAAAGTGCACAGTGAGTACTGTTTATCTAGATCCATCTCAACTGTATTGAATGGACCAATTGGTTATTCTTACTGCATGGCTTCACATCATCAATTAGAGGTTTAAAACCGTTTTTCTGATGACATTGTGTTTGATTACAAAGTGATATACCAATATCAAAGTCATGGTTTGCTTCCTGGATGTACAAGCAGTCTAGATGTAAAAACTAACTTAATAGTTCAGAGATGATAGGTTTTTGAAGAAAAAACTCCAAGCATGTGGTTAAATACAAAACAAAACACAGAGATTAATTATTTCTTCTTATTCAAGACAACAGCTATTGGTAACGATTTTTTTTTATGATAACTATCATTCTGTTGAAACCGTTTAATATTTGAACAGGTTTTTAAGTGCACAATGGCTTCCCCAAAGAAGTCTTCCCATAAACTGATCTGAAAATTTCTGTGAAATTTTTTAGACCAGTGGATAATTATTACTGCAGACCAAAGAGGCATGTGGTTTGTTAGCAAAGGTCTAAACAAAGAACATTAAATTCCTATGATCAGTAGAGCACATGTTTAACTAGGCTATTTTTCCTTCATCAATACATATTGTATTCCCTTTATGAACCTCGACGTCAGTTATCCTAGTACATGCATTCATGCTCTACAGATCATGGTATTTAAAATCCATTATAAGATAACTGATGGCCAATAGCAAATAAGTCTGCCTCGAGACAATTTGAACGACCCTCCTAAATCTTCTGAGTACATCGGACTGAAGACTGTATAGCTCTCAGTCACAAAAAGGACAACCTCCAATGTCAAACAAAACCAGTCTCCGGTCAATTACACATCGATAAATACTTTATTCCCATTTCCATTCACGCAGAAGTTGTTTACTGTTTATACCTGCTAATTTAAACTGTAAAGACATCATTAAAACTGACCACCTTCTACAACAAAGAATAACACCTGACAAATACTCATGCTTAATAAAACAAAAATGACGATTAAAACATTCATTTATTTCTTCAATGAATCATAAAATAGTTCACTTATTACAAACTCTGCATTTAAAACCACTTAGTCCGGCATCAGATAGTTCTGCTGAATGGTATCATTTTTTTTCTTTTCAGCTCTGTTCCACACAAAATACTGTTTTTAATAG
The DNA here is from genome assembly GCA_021229015.1 of Solen grandis. NCBI lineage: Eukaryota > Metazoa > Mollusca > Bivalvia > Adapedonta > Solenidae > Solen > Solen grandis. Next base: position 20,432,267 of record CM037790.1, on the reverse strand, counting down.
GTGTAGCATAATTCCCTTACTGCACATAACATTTCTGATGCAAAAAATGATTTTGACAAATCTTTTTGCAATTAATTTTCTCTTACATTCACATGTTCACTTTCAAGGTCACAGTTATTCAAGGTTACCATGACCTTGACCTTTGACATAGTGATCCAAAATCGATAAGGGTCATCTACCACCCATGACCCAACTCCCTATGGAATATGAGGAATTTAGTTATGAGCGTTCTCTAGTTACTGGTTGGAACAAAGTTGTCTACTGAAGGACTGACCAACAATTGCAAAACAGTATGCCCTCTGAAGTGGGAAGGAGCATAATGAATGTTGTTTATCACATACCATCAAATCTGTGAATACAGGTTTATATAAAATACTCTCAAGATAAGATATAGACAATAATTCAACACTTGACTCATTTATACTACTTAAACAAAGTATTGGTTTAAACATTAACTAAATTGCCTGGTGCAAAACATTCCTGTTAAGTTGTTTGACTAGCTCATCAAACAAATGCTCGACACAGCTATGTCTTTTTTAAGTTATTCAAGGGCAATAACTCTGCACATATTGGGCAAAAAAGCATCAGAACCTAAGGTGTCCCAACTTTGCATGCTGGTGAACATTCCTATAAATTTATATGTCTCTGGCTCATACAGTTTTTGGAGTTATTCAAATGCCATAACTACATATTGGGCAAAACAAAAAGCAAAACCAGTGATGCAGGCTGGAGAATTAAGTGACTGACTGATATAGTTTTTAAGATATAGCTAAGGACTGAAAAAAGAGGGATGGATGACAGAATGGACAGATGGAAGGATGGACAATGCAAAAACAATATCCCCCTCCCTAACTTTTGGTTTGGCACAAAACAATAACTGACAAGGCAAATTTCTAAAATGAAACCAAATAAAATGCCTAAAACTTGAATATGCTAAAATGAAATAAAACATGAGTCCAAACCTTTGAAACATTATCATATTATTTCTTACTTTAAATTCAAATTCAACTTGAACTGCTTTATTTTCAATACACTTCGGTGTTTTTCTGCTGACATCTTGAAGTGAAAAGCTTTCTTTCAACTCTGAATGTATTTGCAAGAAAACTTTGAATTAAAAGAAGACAAAGAGAAAAGCAAAAGCCGTAAGTGCTGTATAAAATGCATTGTAATACAGCATACATTCGTGACCTTCAGCGTTTTAAATAAGAGTTTTCCCAGGTGCATTTTTTTCTCTCTACTCAAGATAAAAACAAATAATTGAAAGTCTCTGAAACATTCTTGCACTTAGAACTTCCTTTCAGTCTAATGTTCACAATATCTGCCTGGTGTGACATGTATTCAAATAACAAAATGAGGTTCTTCCTCTCTGATTAGGTTTTCGTGGACTGCAATGCAGCCGCGAAAACCTACTGTTCTTCTTGTGTTTCTTTTTCCCTTTTTTTTTTTTCCATTATTATTATTCTTTGCACTTTTTTTGTGGCCGCTGTTGCGGCATGATTAGAAGTACTACAAATATGAAAATTTCCATGCATACTCACATGTATCTGAAGTTGTGCACCATTAAGTTTGTTTTTCATTTTAGTACTAAGTTTTGCCGCTAGGTGGCGTTTAGCATCAAAACATATAATTGCCGATAACTCTGTCATTTGACATTTTATTTGTATGCAGTTTTTTGCATTCTGTTCTCTGTCAACTGCCCGTTTAAATATGATGAGTGGCAATATCCATATCTTTGAAACTTTTGAGCTAGAAGAGGTTGAATGTTTGAATCTTTGAAAAAATCTGGCAAATTAGGGTGTGTCCACGAAAAACATGCTCATTTTTGTTAGAGATTAGATACGCTCATTCTGTTTTTTGAAAATGATTCCGAAGATCTTTGCGCACAAAATATATGGGGTGGCGATTTCAGAAAATGCATAAAATAGCTTTCAATAAGCGGTCAAAGTGCACTAAAATATGGAGGAAATTTTTTTTTGAGAATAGGCATTTTTTTTGTTTTTTTGATGATTCTGCCATTATTTTTTAATCAATCTTTATGAAATTTTCACAGATTGTATTGTTTGCTGTTTCAAGGGACTTCACAGTTTCAAAATTTCAAAAAATGCAAAGGTCAAGGTCATATTGCGATTATTGGTTTTTTCTTTGACCTTAAATATCTCAAAATCTAAAAATATTTTATCGAAAGAATATGGGTAAAATCAAAAGCCTCTAAAGAGTACTTTTTGAAGAATTTTAGTTTTTTCAGATCGGGGTTGATTTGGTTGTTTGGTGGCAGTTTGAAGTTTGGTCATACTTTGAATTGATTTTAAAGCCTTTAAAGTTTAAATGTGTGATATATTTTATCATCATTGGAAAAAAGAATGTCTTACCTCGTCAACAAAAAAAGAATTTTGAAAATCTGTCAAGAATTGATGAATTTATAGAGAATTTAAATACATGACCCAGAATAAAAACAGAGAAAATTTGACAGAATGAGCACACTGGTTACCTATGTTCTATAAATAGATGCAGACTCTGCTAGCTGTAACAGGTCATGAATGTATGTGTAAAACTAGCCTACTATCTCACTTCCATAGTAGCAGGTAATTTAGTTATGCATCAAGCCATCAGAGGTTTTACCATATAACTACTATATTGGCTAAAGACTCCCTGCAGTGATGACCAGCATCACAGCGGATGGGGGCCTGGCTCAGTGGAAGATCACATTCCATTCGAGATGTGGTCACAGCTGAATTCACCAATGAACGAAAAAAATTAAGATATATAAACGTTTTGCATTTTGTTGTTTTTCTGGTATTTTAACTTGGCTGATCAGGTTTGAAACTGTTGATCATCACGAAAACCGTTGCATTTGCAGTATGCAAATCTAGTTATTATTGCAACCAATGATCATGGTGAGAATCGTCTCTTTCTGTACTGAATTATTTTAATTTCATTCATCTGATCTCAGTATAGAATGCCTTTTCTATTATCTTTGCCTTACATGAAATTTTTCCCTTTCCTAACAAAGTTAATTTTCAATTACTGAACACCAAGATCTGCCTAACACCAAGATCTGTCAGACCAAGATCTATCTAAGACCAAGATCTGTCTGAGACAAAGATCTATCTTAGACCAAGATCTATCTGAGACCTAGATCTATCTAAGACCAAGATCTATCATAGACAAAGATCTATCTTAGACCAAGATCTATCTGAGACCAAGATCTGTCTGAGACCAAGATCTATCTAAGACCAAGATCTATCTAAGACCAAGATCTGTCTGAGACAAAGATCTATCTAAGACCAAGATCTATCTGAGACCAAGATCTGTCTGAGACCAGATCTATCTAAGACCAAGATCTATCTGAGACCAAGATCTGTCTGAGACCTAGATCTGTCTGAGACCAAGATCTATCTAAGACCAAGATCTATCATAGACAAAGATCTATCTTAGACCAAGATCTATCTGAGACCAAGATCTATCTGAAACCAAGATCTGTCTGAGACCAAGATCTATCTAAGACCAAGATCAGTCTGAAAGACTTGGCCTCATTTTATCTTTGAATCATTAGCTTGATTGTGTGCTTGGGAACGGTATTTGTCATTTGGAGACTTTTGTCAACGTGCAGATAGTGCACTACCTCAGTGGAATATCATGCCACAGACAAGTGGAATGCTACCACACCCTGTCACATCATCCTGATACTGGGCCAACCAGTCCTGGGACTGCCTTTATGCTAGAGCAAAGCAATGGAGATAACTACTACCATTTTTAACTACATGACATTGTAATTCATGTATGTTGTGACTGTGGATCAAACCCACAACCTCTCATTTATGGGGCAGACAGTCATAACCAATTTTCCAACAGGACTGTGAAAACTTAAGACTTAATAATTACTTAAATAACCAGCGATCATTATCAAATCTAACTAACATTTTGTATTACATGTACACTGACCTTATGACTTAAAATATAAGAATATAGTTTAGTCCATGGATTAAAGTGTTAATACAAGTGACCTCCTTCCAATTTATAAAATGTCAAAGTTTCTATTCCTTCCCAGCTCAACACAAATGCAAATCTGTGCATATCCTACCTGACTGTTTGACCTTGCCATGGTCAAGGTCATAAGAAAGGTCATCAAGGTCACTGTCCACTTCCTCATCTTCAGGAAATAAAATTTCCTTTGGTTGAATGTCATAATAGGGTTTTTACACAATGAATACTTCACAAATCTATAAAAATCATTTTCTCTTCATTTAAAAAATACTTTCAAAAAGTATCTCTACAAGACATCTTTTGATATATAACTTTTCCCTGAAAATCCTATTATGACACAGAATTTGGAACGCCAGTTTCCCCCATCTACCTGAACACAATAAAAATGCAGGCTTATCTCAATAAACTACTTATCTGATAGACACCCTTAACAAACATATACAATATACTATTGTCTCAGACAGAAATTAAACAAGCCAGAACCACCTGGGCACATGGCAGAAAGAGGAGAAGTGAGGAAGATACTAGGGCCTCATCTCACCTGAAGATCAACCCTAGTGTATGCCAATCTAACACTTAGTTACCTGAAAGAATTCTGGGTGGATATATTCCAAGTATTTACTGTGAGATAATGCATGCATAAACTTAACAACAGTTAAAGGATCTCAAACTTCAGTAGATAAATAAGCAAATCTGACAGATGAATAAAAAAACAAAAAACAAGACAGCCATAGTAGCTCTAAATTGCTCACCTGGAGTACCATAAGCCTAACAAACACAATTCAGGCCACTTGACTTCACCAGCTTCAAAGATACAAAGAATTCTTAATTCAAGATTTAACAACTATTTTGTATTGATTGGAAAAAAGAATCCCGCTCTATATATGGTTCCTGGGTTGGACCAGTACTTAGTGTTGCACCTGGGAAGGTCATGAAAAATCCTTGTAGATTGATCCAAATAGCATCACTTCTCATAAGTTTCAATTTATTAATTGCATTGGACTAATACTTAGAATAATGCGTTCCTCTTTATATTTCATACAGCAAACTTTTAAGCAATTATTTTACACTGGTTACCAGTGTTTTTCAATACTTCTAATTCTGATGCTATATACACAATTACTGAGGATGGGTTTTGATAAAACTTGGTGATATCATTTCTGTAGCATACCACAGTACAGTGTAGCTCTGTTATAATGCTTTATCTGGAGTTCAAATTTAAGCATCACATGTTATTTAACTGCAGTGGCAGGTTTAAATCAATACACTTGTGCCCACTAACCTTAAAACAGCTCATTCACAGATGGTATTTTTTTCAATTATATGTGTGCAAAACATCTATCGACACATGGTCACACAATGCAATTATCTGGGATGATAAAAAATTGTGCAGTTTCCCTATTACGGGCAAAACCATCAGAAACAGTATTGAAACTAGATTTAGAATTATAAAACCTATAGTTAGATTTTCTATTTTCATTTGCCATCGTATTCACTCTCCATGCAATATGGCTGAACTTACTTTATCCATACCCTGAACTGGTGAATATGCAATGTTGTAAAACATGTCACATGGTACCCTCAAGCACCTGCTTCAGGGATACTGTATTCTATATTTAACTGATTTTGCCAAAATAACATTTACGAAAAATAGCAGTTTCACATGTATTTGTGACCTTCACTTGCTGAGATTATTTGTCAGGAAACAAAGACTTCAAAACATTAACGAGGGAGAGTTGATTTTTTTTTTTTTAATTTCTACCACTCAAAATTTTTGTGAACAAGCTGCTTTAAATGCCCCAACCTTAAATCCACCAATGCACCAAAACTCTGTGAAAAGGCATCATGATTTCAAAATAAAGATTTGGGATCAAATGGTGAACTGATTACTGTACAATCATTAATTTTCAAAGAGGACTAATTTTTGTGGACAGCTTTATCCACGAATAATAATCCACATGAAAACTGATTATTCTATAAATAAATATATACCAACAAAAGATTCCACAAGATTTAATGTCAAGGAAAATATATATGATGTGGGTATATCTGTATGTCTGTAATAGATTAATCTGAATGCTACTTGTTAGCCACCTGAAAGCCACTGGACATGGCTGTAGGTGAGCTTCGCAGGAACTTTCAGGACAGGCAATATTTACTATGAGTGGTATGGGAGTTTATGATTCTACAAGCTTCTCATGTTGCAACCACTCTGTTTGCCAGCATCATCCACTTCTAAGATCATTCTTTATACAGATATACTTCTGGAAACCAGTCTTCAGCATCACTTCATACAAAAAAGGAAAATTCAAATGGAGACAGAATGAAATAAATATGCAAAACGGCTAAACTATTTTGTGCCTGTCTGTAAAATTTCATAGTTTTTGCTTATTTTTTTTTAATCTCTTTCTCCCCCTCTCAATCTCAAACCTATAACATTTCCCTACCATCTCTGCCAGTACCTCAACCCTTCAGAATAATAGCAAGACTGATAGTACAATCAACGTGCCAGATAAAACAGACAGCACCAACAAAAAGTCCATTATCACATTAGACAATGGAAAGGCATCTGACAAGGCTACTATCTCAATTAAACACACCTTCTCAAGTGAATAATGCTATTATCATTCCTCTCTTTCTAATTCTTCCCCTATTCTTTCTCTCCCTAGTCTATCTTGCTGCAACTCTCCTTCAATATTTGTGAAAGATAAGCATATAACTTATACGGAGGGGTGTTCCAGAAGTTTGTGGATTGTCTTTACCAGCATATTTCAAGGTTTTGTGCAAAGTAAAAGGTCAATTACTCTGACAACAGAGTTAAAACACCTAGCACATTCATTCACATACAGATATACCTTACTGTAACATGTCAAGAGCCAAACAGAAATAATTTAGGAGATGAGTACAAGATTTTGTGAGAGGCACCAAAGGTTTCAAATACATTCCAAGTAAATGTAACACTGCACAACAGCTGGACAGACAGCACCATACCATAATATGTCCCACCATTCAACAGGCATATAAGAACAATATTTCAACACTTTTAATATATAATTGAATGAACAAGAAATGGATGAACCTTATTCACACCTGGGGAGATTGATTATCGACACCTGATGAAGAACGGATGGCTCATTGATTACAATCGAAGCACTTGGTTCTGTTCCCGAGTTCATCAGGACAGGATGTAAACAATGAGGGGTATGATTTATTATTATATATAAACAATCTACGTACAAAAATATATCAGACATTGGCATCTGTTAACAAAGAAAGGTATTTGTTTCGACACACTTTTCATCCTATGTATAATTTTTAACATCTTGGAAATAATCTCCCACTCCCTTCCCACTCCCTCTTTCTCCTCTCTTCATTTCTCTTCTCTCTCGCTCTTTCTCCTCTCTTCATTTCTCTTCTCTCTCGCTCTTTCTCCTCTCTTCATTTCTCTTCTCTCTCGCTCTTTCTCCTCTCTTCATTTCTCTTCTCTCTTGCTCTGTCTAACTCAATTAACCCATAGCACTGTTAACAGTAGCCATAAGATGACCGACATTTTGTCACAGAAACTAGGACTAACTGGAACTAGGATTTAAAATAACTAGGACTTGCAGGAATAAGGACTCACTAGGACTTGCAGGAATTAGGACTCACTAGGACTTGCAGGAATTAGGACTCACTAGGACTTGCAGGAGTTAGGACTCACCTTGAGCGGGCGTGTATCCTGTCTGTACAGGTTCCCCTGTCACCGGGTGAAGCCATGTAGTCATCTGACTCCGGTCACTATAACATACATGAAGAGAACCTTAAATCTTCTATTTCATCAAGAATTTGGCCAATCTCATTAAAATCAGATTCAGTATGCTAACTGGATCTGACCACATCATATAGAGGGTCGTCTCAGATTGACCTTTGTATAAGCCAATCGAATCGGCGGCTACAGAATTGTTCGGTATATCAGGGGGAAGTAACCGTATCAATCTCACAATTGGGTAGAAAGATGTCTAAACTGTTGGGTAGCTCATTTGGTAGAGCATTCGCCCTGTAAGCAAAAGGCCCTAGGTTCAAGTCCCAGTCAAACTGCATATTTTTCTCACCCTGTGACAAATGTTTTACCGAAGTCATTCAGAAACACGCTATTTAATTGGTTTAAAATTGAGCACTTGTTTATGCTTGTGCTGACCTCCCAACAACAGTAGTCTCAAAACTTATGACGACCCCATTTAACTGGCTTTGTATTGCTTTAGTTTAGCACCCAATATAGATCTGAGAAACGATTCCTCTGGATAGTTCTGGAGATTTGAATCTGCAAATAATAAATAAAATTCTGTACCACAGTTCAGTGATTATTTGGGGAATTTTTACCATATACATGTACAGGCTGTTTTCCAAAGTCAAAAAATGACCATTTTTCCCAAAATAACTACCTTTAATTTTCCCAATATGTGTTGGTTTTTTTCCTCAAAAGAATCAATTCATGGAATCTGTAATACTATCATAATTTCAATGTAATTTTAAACTTTCTAATTCTAGGTCACATACCCCGGCCATGGTTAAATAGATTACCTGTAGTTTAATTCATTATCTTATATTTTCCCAATTTTTTTATTCATAACACTTATTTTCCCAATAAGAAAAAAAAATGCCAGAAATATACTATTATAGTATCACTGTATAATGTACATTGAAAATCCTAATGCAAGAGTGAGGGTGGAGGGGCTCAAAATCTGATTGTGATGTTAGTGCCAAGGGGGGCTCCTGAACGCTCCCCAGGAAAAACTGTTTCCAGTATGATAGTGATGCATTCTGAAGGGAAACAAGAGTGTTCTTTGGAACCCATGTGTCACCTGCTAAAGCATGACGGAAAAAGTATGACAGACAAACAGACAGATGACAGAAAAGTGATCCCTATGTGTCACCTCTGCTTACAGCAGGTAAAGTTATAGTTCTTTTAAAATTAGATACTTGAAGGCCATGAATTAAAAGCTTTATAAACAATATTTGATAGCTGTGGTCAAAATCTTTGCAAAAGTGTTTTTATACATAAATGAGCGAAACCATTTTATTGAATAATAGCTGTGTAATTATTGTCTCTGAACCTTTTCTCAGCACATTTGTATGCATTATAGTTTAACCACTAAGTGTGCTACAGACACCTACACTCTTTTATGCATCTGCAAGGCTAAGTTGCGAGTTTTAATCCAGGTTGGAAACTTTCTTTTGTAAAATTAAATCTCATTTCATTTTACTTATAAATAAAAAAAAAGAATTGGAAAAAAATACCATTCCATACATAAGTAAAAGAATGAAAGTAATTGATAAGTTTGTTTTTTTTATTAGCACACTGAAGTAAAGTATTACATCTGTTTAAAAAGAAAGCATTACTGGGTGATATATATACATTGACATTTCACATACATCCAGTCTCTATGTTTTGTTTGCTTTAAATATGCTTCCTTTTGATTTAAATCTATTTAAGTAAATCTTATAAACAGTAGGAAAGAGAAAGAGAGAGGTGAGGCAATGCACTTATTATAAGACGTTCATTAATCTTGATTAAAGAAAACTGTGTTAAGATTTTTCTTGTCAAGTCTGTGTTAACACAGAATGAAGTGGGTTTGATTACATTAATTATAAAATACAACACAAAGCAACATAATTACATTTTCAGTGCTATCAGCGCTTTGATTATCATCTCTGAAATTCAGACCATTTAATTAATTGTTGTATACTGATTACTCAGATAAACTAATTTGGATGTGAAGTTGCCATTAGGGATATAAGTGACAGTGGATTGGTCTCAAAAATGTAACAGCAGGGGTCCAACTGACTGTTTGGATGGCAAACTTTATTTCAGTTAGGAAATGATAATGGAGATTTCCATTACTTAGCACAAATATTAAAGAAAATTCATCAAAATATAACCTAGAAATTGCAGAAATTGTATGACCAAGCCAATCGGGGAGCTGTGAGCCCCGCCCCAGCGGACACTCCCACAGTAGGACAGCAGCCTCAATCTACTTGTAGACAAGGGGGCTCTATCATCAGTCTATGACTAAGTTGTATTGTTTATTGGCGATTCACCTCTATATGTAATGCTCACTTCTTTTTCTACCATGAATCAACCATGATGGAAGTTGATTTTGCCAATATCGATGGGACGGGTCCAAATTTGGAGAGTGCATTATTGCACAATTATGTAAATTAATCCTGTTATTTCTATATTTTCATTTTGCCATGATGTTATTATACAGATTTATATACATGAATATAGATAATAAAGTGCTGTGGTCAAATGGTCACATACCCGACTGCATATCTGAAGGTTTTGGGTTCGAACCCCGTTGTAGGAAAGGACTTTTAATGACCTTCCCATGCGCAAAGTATTGGTTTAACTCAGGAACCATCAAGAGGGATTAGTATAAGTTGTAAGAACTTGTTTCTCAATTGATTTTAAATAGACAAGTTTATAACTAAGAGGAAAGAAATACAGCGACGAAAGTAAGTTGGCAAACAGAAAATAGTTAAGATACATATTTGACAGTTTATTTGATGGTTACGATAGTTCATATGATGATATTTTTTTGTAGTTGATAATGGTGATGATGCTACTGCTGCTAATGTTGTGTCGTTAATAAACATTCTCTTGTTTACTACATTCTTCATTCCAACGTCCATATTCAGTTACCACCTCTTTTAATGACTAGATTTTGCATCGCATTTGATGCTTTACATCAATACATTCCTTGTATGTATTATGCAAATGGCCTTAAACCGAAATGCATGCATTCATTCTAAATACCAAATGACGGGGGAAGTTTGACACACCTGTCGACATATAGATATAGGTAAGAGTCCCGTGTTAATTGGAGGTACTGCAAGCCGATCGCGGGGAATGCAGATCTAACAATAATCTAAATTACTTGGAAGTGACAGATAGTATGATATACTTACTCAATAAAGAAGATCCGACCATCCCGAGTAACTGCATAGCTCCAATATTGAGGCAGCCGCTCCCCGATAAGTTTGGCGGCCATGTTTGATAATTGGGATATCCCCTTACTACTCTCAAAATGTCCTCCCAGCGGAATTCTGCATTACACGATCTATTTCGGATTAAAACTCGGATAAAAGTTTCAGTAAAAGTCAGTTATTCCCGATAAAATCAATCCATGGACAGCTTCATGTTAAAAAAAAACTTTCGCACACAGTTAAAACACCGGTCACGGTTCGGGTACGCGAACAATTTCACAGGTAAAATTTCTGTCACATTACTGTAAACAATTATAGTCCGTTTCTATGTTGATGCGTCAACTGCATACCTGCGTGAAATTATAGTCCGTTTCAAAAGGGGCATGTGTAATGCTCTCCGACCTATTTAGTGTGTATGTTTTCTTTCTACAATGTTTATTTGTATAACTTTGTTGTCCCGATAATGACGATAGTCGTATGCTGTTCAGGACAGTAGCACGATCCACCCAGGACTATATATGTCCGAGCGGTTGAAGTATTTATATTTTATTTTTGCGTCATTTATGAATATTTTATATATTTTATGAAATATAACTTTCCCCTTACCGTTTTATTAGAATATATACATAGAAAAAAAAGATAACAGCAAATGATTGCTTAATTTGTCTTTGGAGAAAATAAATATCGTTCAATCGATTAATTTATGTGCGTCAAGGTTGGAAAGGCAAGAAACACTAAGTAAACCTTGGAGGAAAAAAGCACCATTATGTAACAATATGTTATTATTCTCTCCTAATTTCTACTTTTACATAGGCCTATTCAATAAATATAATACATACTTGATAATTATATTCGACCGGTCTCGGCTAGAGCGTCTTCCCAGAATCGACAGGTCGTAGGTTCTATCTCCGGCAGAGACAAACCAAAGTACTAGTAGGCCTAAAATTTCCTTGCTTGCACGAAGTTCCAGGACTGGTTGGCTCATATGCGTTTCAGGATCATGTGACTGGGTGTGATATCATGCCACATGTCTACGGTGTGATAATGCGGTTCGGTGCCCGTCTTTCCAAATGACTGTTCAGAATACTGTGATGTCAACAGTTGTCGCGACACTGTACAAATTAGAACAGGATATATATTTTAATTTGGTAAGGCATCTCCTCCACCACAATCGGCGGAGTAAACATCAATATAATGGACCGAAACTGTCCTATTTATAAAATAGAATATCTCCTGGTCTCCCTGCGAAAGTGACTGTGAAAAGATTTTGATATACCGCTAGGTCTACTGCAGATATTTATATAACGTTCGGTTCGAGACCAGATTCATGTGCATCTAACAGAAGTTTGATAAATCAACTATATATTTAAACAAACAGTAACAAAGTCAGATTTTGTTATAAGAAGCATGTATTTCATCCAGTTGTCATCTCAACAAACCAACCAATGAAAATTGTTTTCTATTCATTGAGGGCGCCGTGGTTCAGTGGTATCGTATCCGATTACGGATCCGAGGGTTGTGGGTTCGAACCCCGTTGGCGACAAGAATTATTCCTGACCTTCCCAGGCGCAAAGTACTGGTCCAACCCAGGAACCGTCAAGAGGGATTAGTACAGGTTGTAAGAACTTGTTTTCCAATCAACGTAAAATATATAAGTTTAAACTTAAGTATCCATTTGGGCTTATCATGCGTCACCATCGTCAAATAGGCCACAGCTACGCCGGAAGATTTGGGAAGTGGTCCCCACTCTCAGCACTGAACAGTGTTGCTATGGTCATGATCATTGCAAACAAGTTGTAGCCAGTCCCAAGTGATGACTTAGAGGGGGCGGAAGCGGCGTACGCTCACCCCTAAAATCGACAAAGGTGGGGTTTTTATGCGTTTATCCACATATTAACTTTAAAGTTTATATGTAACAACCAGAGTCTGTCAACTTGATCAAAATTGAAATATCATTTGCAGTTCGTTGATTACTTCAGTTTTCTTGTATAAGTTTCGTTTTTGCTTGTTTGTCACCTTTCTGCTAATTAAACAAGCAGTAGCAGTCGATACATCGAAAATGTCCGGCCCATCGAAGCGGAAAAGGCTGCATCCATCCAGTTATATACGCTCGAGATGTTTTTTTGTTTTGTTTTTTTTTTCTCTCGATAAGTTCGAAAGAAAAGATACGGCTTGTTTTGCTTTTGTTTTTAAATATTGTCTCAAGGTTGTATTTTCGTTTGCAGATTTAGCTCTAGTGAATTATCTGATTACTACGGTGGCATAGAGGTGACATGCACTACTCTTTTTTATGTTTAGGGAACGAGATAATAAGTCGAGGGAATGAGATAATAAGTCGAGGGAACAAGTTAATTATCTCGAGGGAACGAGATAATAAGTCGAGGGAACGAGATAATAAGTCGTGGGAACGAGTTAGTTATCTCGAGGGAACGAGATTATAAGTCGAGGGAACGAGTTAATTATAATAAGTCGAGATAATTAACTCGTTCCCTCGACTTATTATCTCGTTCCCTCGACTTATAATCTCGTTCCCTCGAGATAATAAGTCGTTCCCTCGAGATTATTAACTCGTTCCCTCGACTTATACCCTCGAGATAATTATCTCGTTCCCTCGACTTATTATCTCGTTCCCTCGACTTATAATCTCGTTCCCTCGAGATAATAAGTCGTTCCCTCGAGATAATTAACTCGTTCCCTCGACTTATACCCTCGAGATAATTAACTCGTTCCCTCGACTTATTATCTCGTTCCCTCGAAATAATAAGTCGTTCCCTCGACTTATTATCTCCTTCCCTCGACTTATTATCTCGTTGCTTCGACATAAAAAAAGAGAAGTGCGTGTCACATCTATGCCACCGTAAATTACCGGGCGTGCCTAATATAAACCGGATAAATGAGTTTTAACACATCATTGGTGCCGTCGGTTTTAATAAACGCCCCGATTTCGTTTTAGGCAGCGAAAGTGTTTATTTATACAGTATTTGATGCTTGTTTTAACAAAAAATATTATGCCGATAACTGGTTTCTTCGTTTTGGAAATTTTTAAAAATTTTTAATTAAATCAATATAGGTGTGTATATATATCGTATTAAACATGCATTCAATAGTATGTATTATTAATACAATGTAAGTACGAGGATGTTCGAAAAGTATCCGGAAAAACTGCCATAACTTGTTCATTATTATGATTATTAAAAAGAAACCTCGTAAAGTGATACTTTGATATATTTAAACCTAGAGCAAAAATATACAGAATGCACTGATGCAAATTCCAAAGTCACTATGCCAATGTCGGGTAACGTTGAGCGGGACAACTTACGCGTTAAATGAGTATGACATCTGTAAAGACTATCTGACATCTAAAATTATATCTTTCTGAAATAGTTTCCTTTGCACGATACACCTATCTCCCACCTACAGATCCATTTGTAAAAGTATGACCTGAAACGCTCCAGTGGAATTTTACGGATTGTTTACCAGACAATTCCATAATTGTGCCTCTTTTTTCTTGACGTCGTGCACGGACGTCCAGGTCTTGGACGGTCGCAACATTGTGCGCAGGGTGATCTTGAAAGCGGTGAATCACCCATATACGTATGTATGTTTTGTTTTCCTAGTTAAACCTTTGCCGTTAATGCCCATGATCATATACAGCGTCTCTGATTTCGTTTCAAAACCGAATGGGATGGCGCTTTTTCTAGTGTCATATTTACGTTTTTTGCTAAACAAATGTTCTCGTCTTCCGATATCAACGGAAATGGTGTCAGATTTCAGTCCATGACATTATGTATAGGCCTTGAGAAAAGGTCTTGGAAGCGGTCCATACATTTGGGCAGTTTTTGACGTTGAGAATTTGTCTATATGTGATCTTTAAAGACAGGTAAACATGTGATTTATTCTGTGAAGATTTGCAAATTTTGCCCCGCTCAACGTTACCTGACGTTGACATAGTGACTGAAATTTGCACGAGTGCAGTTTGTTTCCTTTTCTCTTTTGGATAAAGTTCAAAATATATCAAAGTATCATTTTTGAAAGTTTTATTCTGATAACCATACTAATAAAAAAAGGTATGGCACTATTCCGGATACTTTTCGAACAACCCTCGTAGTTGCTGGTTTTACGCCCCCCCCCCCCCCCCCCCCAAAAAAAAATGCAGAAAGTATTGCTTTATCTGGTAATTAAGTTTTGACGTGGTAGTCGTATGAGAAAGCAGTCTGAGTTACAACGGGAGGCAGAAAGTGCTGTGTTGTACAAACAGGACCTGGTGGGGTTTACGAACAGGCTCGAACTCTATTATGCTTTTCCAGACACTGCCGGTGCATGGTTTAGTTGTCTTTTATATGTTGAATTTTTATAGAATTTATCGCAAGCGACGCGAAGCGAAGCATTTTGATAAATTCATAATATACGAACATCGATAAAACAGTTTTACAGTTTGTCTCGTACGCCACTCAGATTTGCCTTTGACCTCGTATTATGGTACCGCCTCCCGTTTGGTCAGTGTCGGTGGGTATAATTATATTTTTAGCTGGCAAAACGTGACGTAATCAGTCGCCGCCGCAGCAAGATACGTCCGTAATGCTCTTAGGTCACGAAGGCACCATACACTCACTTATAAATAATGTAGTATATTTTAAAATTTTGACCTAAATACATGCATTTTATTGGACGATTAAGTAGGACAAACTGTACTCAATAAAGTGCGACACTGTGCCATATTTTTTTTAAAAAAGTACGACTTATGTATACGAGGAAATGCATCGTCCTCTTCTTGAAATCATGTCGAAATCTTTTTGTGACGATAAGCGCAGTTTTCGGTGTTCAACGTGCGAGACAAGATGGATATCTCTCTTCCTGCACGGTACTGTATGGTACTACCTATTCTTCATTGGTGAACTATAACTATCGAGGTCAAGCCATTAGT
The DNA here is from genome assembly GCA_021229015.1 of Solen grandis. Classification (NCBI taxonomy): domain Eukaryota; kingdom Metazoa; phylum Mollusca; class Bivalvia; order Adapedonta; family Solenidae; genus Solen; species Solen grandis. The sequence continues at coordinate 20,416,393 of CM037790.1, read as the reverse complement.
TTATTTTAAACAAAAGCAAACATAAAATGAACATTCTACATTACGCGACGATATAAGTATTCACTCTGATTCATACCAATTGTAACACCAAAGCCTACCCATCACTTACTAAAGCACGGTTAATTCCACCATGCATTATTTTCTTACTATTTTATGACTATATGTTAATATCTAAGTATAACTATTTTATTGGTGGAAATAATATCACATTCCTACTAAATGTGTGTGTGTGTCACACAGTGCTTAGTAAGTTGGTCATTTATTATTTTCGACATGAAAAATATTGTTTATGTTGTTGTCAGTTTGAAATTGACTAGACATCTATCTTATTTGTGTTAATGTGTTTTATATGAAACATAAATGTAAATATGTGTTAAGCAGGTGTTTTCTGTAAGACCGCCTGTACTTATAACCATTTCTCACCTAAACATATGAATTATTTTTATGCTTGATAAGTTGGCAAAATATGTCAAATAAGTATCAGAAATTTTATATACATGTAATATAAACTGTTCAAACGTGTATTTTCTGTATTTTACATTGTAGTTTAAATTCTGTTTTAATATATCTATAAATACATCGCTTCCATTAAGAATCACGTCATAATCAGAAACTTTCAGAGAAGGATTATGTCAATGTTTCACACATAAGAGAGAGAGAGAGAGAGAGAGAGAGAGGGGGGGGGGGGGGGACACACACAATAAATCGCAAATATTTCAATTTAGATATGGGCATATTTAACTAAATTTTGTGCAATTTCCCAAATACTCTGTACCAATTATATTCCCTAAATGTGGATTTTTTTTTCTGGGTTTAATGAAATAGTTTTATATATGATCTCTATGTTTATAATCAGAATTACGTCCGGTAAGGCCAATAATCATAACAGCCAGTGCCCCGGCGACATCTATTCCAAGACTAGGAGGCCTTGGTTATGAAACGTCAGCACCTGTATGCTTTTGCTACTGTCTGATAGTTTATTTTCAAGCGCACCTGCTTTAAGGCAGTGTTCAATTCATGCCGAATGCCAATGGAATATATTTAAGGAATTGTGCAGTTTATATTTTTTTCCATCTCCTGTTCTCCCATCGTCGAATACCCCTCGGCTGACTTATTCCGTTTCACTACATGACATCTAATCTATCGATGGGCCGTGGGTATGGACGATGCTGTTCTCCAGGACATGTACATGTTTATTGAAATAGAAAAACAAGTATTGGGCGCAAAAAAAAACACATTTTATAACATATTCACATACCGTAACTGTGACTTAGACATGTTTCTGATCTATATACATGTTTTATTTTAATCCATTATTCAGTTTTTGAACAGCCGGAATGTTCAGCCCGAAATAAGTCTCAATGTGCATAAAGTGGACAACTATAGCCCAGTCACGTGCATTTTAAAAATAATTAGCTGCGCAAGATTAGCAGAACTACAGTCGGTCATTCCTTATCCAACATCTTGGGAAATCCAAATTAACCCCAAACCGTATTTAAAAAGAATTTGTTTTAGATTTGAAGCCCGAATAATCTATGTTTGTTTTAACATTCTATAGCCATAATATTTAGAATAACCTGACTGATCCAAATGTTAAAGTTTGCATCTGTATAACTATTTAACGCAATTTGTATAATAACTTACATAAAATGGCATTCTCCCCGCATTTTCCAAGTGCAATACAATTGTTCACACCAAGAAATCTCTTACAATATTTAGTTAGAACTGACTATACAATTTCAGAATATTCATATCCCCGTATATGTAATACATAACAAAATATTGTTTTTACAATGGAATCAGCTACATGGTGTATAAAATATCTAAACGACTATAAACGGTGATGTGAAAGGGACATACAGGTTCCGGTGGCCGAGTGGATAGAGCGTGGGTTCGTGGGTTCGATCCCCGGCCGCGACATACCAAAGTCTTAAAGAATGGTACTGATATAACTCCCTTGATTGGCGCTCAGCATATAAGGCTAGTTCCAGGACTAGTTGACCCGGTGTCAGGATAATGTGACTGGGTGTGGTATCATGCCACATGTCTACAACGTGATACTGCATTGTGGCAGCACTATATATATTTCAAGTAGACATCGTCTAAAAATGACTGAAATACTGTCGGTGGGACATTAAACCCGATTAACAAACAAACGTTTAAGGGACATGGAAGATGTATTTTTCTGCTAAGTGGGCACTCGATTACTATTGCTTGCGAACGGTAAAGCTTCTGCGTGCAAAAAAAAAGAAGACAACTTTCACGTGCTCACGCGATAAAAACCGCATGTAGTAGATTCCGCGTGAAAATGCCACTACTTACTACTGCGTACGCCACAACTTACTACGTGCTACCGCGCTATCGCGTGCGTATATGCAAGAGCTATAGTTATCGTTGGCGCACGCGATAGCAACTGTGTGCGAACGCGCGCACGCGATAAAAGATCTTTAATGCCACCGTATTTTTAAGTCACAAATTGATTTTTTCTTTGTTTTCCAGAGCAATATTTGCTGATTTTAATGTATCTGCAAGGATGAACGATTAATTAACCTGAAGGTAAGGTCCTTTAGCATATAGATCTAGATCTATACCATTTGAGATACTCTCTCTCTCTCTCTCTCATACACGCGCGAGCTTTTAGTCACACTTATTTAGGATTTTTACGGCCAATCTGACCATTAGACTGTAGGGTGAATCCACACAATTTGGGAAATTTATTCGGTAACCAGTATACGATTCTATACCCTAGTTACAGAATTCTTATGCGTGTTATGAAAGTGGTAAAACGCAAAAGTGCAATGTCCGGATTTATCTCCTAAAGTCTGTTATTTACTCGAAAAGAAGGCTGAAGTATCAAATACAATGTATTTCATTGCCATGTGAAAGCGGGCTTACTCGGACGTCGGTATCGTAATTTCGGACACTTGATTAGAAAACTCTGACACCTTTTTTTGACCACTTTATAACACAAGGAAAAGTAATAATACAAAAGTCGAGATTTATTTTTAAGAAAGAGAAAAAAAGAAAAAAATAATTTAAAAGGGTAAATCCTATCATGGAACACATCTAGATTGTTAATTAGACTGTACGAACAGTTATATAATTACGGCGGTATATATGGTGGCATATTCTCGCCATCAGATAATTACTTAACAGTTTTCTTAAAATTTTGATTTAAGTTTTTAGTTTCTCATGATATTTATTTCGTATCATGATTTTTCCTTTTATCAGTATGTCAAATAAATATGGCACCTCTTAGATCTTACCAGTTCGCACTTTTTTTTACCGTGATTGTCAGGCTTCTAAAATTGTTTCAGGTGTGGATACAGAATATTGGTTTGGGTGGGGCATAAATGATCTTGCATCTCCTGGACCCTCAATAGATGAAAGCAACGCCATAATTGTGTGTGCGCGCGCGCGCGCGCGCGCGTGTGTGTGTGTGTGTGTGTGGGGGGGGTCTAGGAAGAAGGACGGTCACGGAATTTAGCTCATAACAATTTTAGTTTCTTATCACAGAAACAAAAATATCTGAATTCCCATCATTTACTGTATAAACTTGTGTAGGTTATGCAGGCAATAGGTGATTTTTCCCCAGAAATGATATAAAAATCTGTATGCTTAACGAAAATAGAAACTTTTTGATAATAATAATAATAACTTTTCATGGAAGTACCTGAACTATCGTGAAATTAGAATAACAATTGTTGCGATATAACACACTAACACTCAAACATTCCTGTGATAGGTAATCAGTTACGACTTCTAAATTAAAAGATCCCGGGTTCGATCCAGAGTTAGGCCGATCACTGTTACTGTGGCGACAAGATAAAAAAAAATCTAAGATTATTCGCTTTCCACCTTTGCTTCAAGTTAATGCATTATAATTTGTGAACCAATGATTCACAATGGCTAAAACAAAACCAACTTGTACTTAAGTCTTTGTTTTATTGTGTTGAGTTTCATTTCATCAGACATATCAATGTCGTACAAAATGGTACTGGTATATCTCCTTTGCTTGGCGTCCAGCAAATAAGGTTAGTTCAGGACTGGTTGGCCTGGTGTCAGGATAATATTGTGACTGGGCGTGGTATCATGCCACACGGCGTGATACTGAAGTGTGGCAGCACAACATCTGTCTCAGGTAGACAGATATTGTGAAATATTGTCGGTGAGATGTTAAACCCAACAAACAAACATTTCATCAACTAGTATCACTTATGCATCGTCGTTAACACGACTCTTGAATCTGGATGCAACATCCACGAGGCTCTTATTACTTAATATGTCCATCCATAAGCATATCTCAAACAGTATGCCCATCGTCAATGCTTCTGTCAATTTTGAGAGCAAATGACACAGCACAGTATGAAGGAGCGGTCATGTTTGTTTGTTGGGTTTAACGTCCACCGACAGTATTTCAGTCATTTGGAGACGATGTCTACTTGAGACAAATATAGTGCTGCCACACTGCAGTATCACGTTGTAGACATATGGCATGATACCACGCCCAGTCACATTATCCTGACACCGGGTCAACTAGTCCCGGAACTAGCCTTATATGCTGAGCGCCAAGCAAGGGAGCTATAACAGTACCATTTTTTACGACTTTGGTTTTTCGCGGCCGGGGAGGAGCGGTCATGGTCATACATAACTTCAGATTACAAAGTCAATATATGTGTTTCTCAACAGTTTCCTTTCCTTTGACCTTTTCATGCGCAGCTTCGTTGTTTCTCGCATTTGGACATTTTTAACCACGTTCATTGTGTCTACAATAAAAATGACAGTAACTTAACATAACGTTAGTAAAAACTTAAAGCATGGTCTGTGGTTAGTTTTACAAACGCTCTAAAGTTTCCCAGAAATATATATATTTGAGAGAGAGAGAGAGAGAGAATATATGCAGACAGAGCATATACAACTATTCGAGGCATGGTTCCAAAAGAATCAAGGAAACAGTTTTTCTGAAAACTAGAAAACTAAAAACTGACACGTAAGCATATAGATCTACTGGCGTTTTGAAACATGAAATGCAGTCTGAGTTACATTTATTATCTATGTAATTAGGTTTAAACTAAAACATATATATACATGTATATTAAATGGACTACGTTTTCAAAATATAACAATGATTCCAGAGTGCGTGCATGCCTCTAAGATACACATTGACCGAAATATTCATCCCTAGTTTTCTGGCTGTCCAACATTTGGTGTCAATATAGCATTTAAGTATGGGAAAGTCGGACAGTTTGTATTTTCACATATAGTCCATCTTAACGGTTATTTTTAATATAAATACTGCAATAGTTCGATTATTTATGACTGGGATAAACATGATAAATTCATAAGAGCATTATATGTTCATGTATACTTACCAGCTTTTATGAGTTGTTTTACAGCTTGAAATTGAACGTTGCCGCTTTTAAAACTTGTGACTATACTGGCTGCGCATACAATGTGCGTCACTGATGCTACTTTATATAGACAGGATCAAACATGTAAACAGTGACAAGGAAATGCTTCAGAAATCGTAGTCACGTATTCGTTATACAACGCTTATGTAGGGATCAGTTCCCGAAAATTACCGAATTAACCCACTGGCCAAAATTTAGCGGGTTTCGAGATAATTGCAAGGGAGGTAACTGTGAAATTCTTGAGGAACCTGAAGCCGTAGATTGTGTCCCGCTATACCTGCAAAATACACTTCCGGTTTACCAACAGGTGTCGCACGTTTCATTTATGCACAAGAAAAGTAATAGCCATGTATTTTAAAGTGATTTTCTGCTTGTTATTCAAGCCACGTATCTTAAAAAATTAAAATTATTTATAGACATTTTTGAAGGGCTATGAATAAAGTAAAAATACAGAAATACTTATCAAGTTAACCCAAACATTTGTAAAGTTATTTTAATCGGCGGGGTCTTTCCGACTACTGGAAGAGCCAATCAGGGTCAGGTCGAAGTGTTTTGTTTCAAAGGGATTTCCCACAACGATTTTCACATTGTTATTCAAAGTTTGCATGTTTTAAAGGGTAAGGACGATATCTTATGTCATTGCAGGATTAAGACATTGCAATTTTTGTGAAATATGTTAATAATCAATGTCATCCATCGATCGAAATTCACACGTATTTAAATATTTTTATAATGTGACACACATTCAAAGTTTGTTGTGGTGTCCCGTATCTTTAATATGACTTTGAAGGTGTCGATCAAAATTTTGACAAAATATGCATTTAAGATAAGAATTTGAGTGAATATGATTTTTATGTCATTTGACTATGCATGATTATCTTACCCGATTTCGATGAGAATGAAGTTTGTTTACCTTTCGGCACACCTGTGAAAAATGGCTGCCTATCAAATCTCTTCTTTTAAAACTTGTGTCACCTTTTCTGTTTTCTGCAGTGTACGTGTAAATGTTTTTTTTGTTCTTTTTTTTTTGCGTGTGTGTGTGTTTACTCCAACTTAAAGTACATTAGATCCTTCTTCAAGTCAGAAAACTGTCAAACTCAACTTTCAAGCACAAAATTTTATGATGAAAAAAATAGGTAAAATCGACCAGAGCATCCTTTATATATTGTCACTTGTGACGTGATCTCCTGCTTGAAGGGTTTATCAGATAAGTATTTTTATGTGATGAAACATTCATGTTTGGTTGCTAAATAATACTTTTTTTTTTTATTAGATCTACACAAATTTCAGTGTCACTTTCAACGTCCATAAGACATGTATGATGTAGGTTTTCTCAAAACGGGTCACTTTTCACACAATTTGCCAATACATGGTAGGGGTTTCCTTAAGAATCTGAGTAGAAGGCTAATTTTAAATTGCAAGAGGCATGGAAGTCTTGAGGCCCTAACTTTTGATTTTTTTCCCATTTTCTTTGAATTATTCCCATTCTTTTTATACAATTAGGTAAATTTGAACTGGTCAGGAAAGGATTTGAGGTGGTCAGGTCTGTCGCCATGAGTCGCCTCTAATGGAGAACCCTGAATGGCTTTAACTTTACATTTAATACAACAAAGTATTATGTCTGAATATATATATCTGTTGTGTACCTTTACATAAATTGTTTTTTTTTTTATATATAGATTGCTTCCAAGATGTCCATATAATTTTAAGTATGTAAATGAAAGTCTGGACACTTTAATTTTTGCTTGTTGTCATTGCCATTTTCATTCCAAATTAAGTGGCAGAATGCTGCCGTCTGATTGGTTAAAATAAATACCCCCCTTCAAAATCATTTATATGGCCAATAAGCATGCAGTTAAACATTCTGTGCCAACTATATGACTGTGTCATGGTTGTGGATGTTGAAAACATTGTTCAGAATGTTCTATGTTCCTTAAGCAAAACTTTCTAGCATAATTTGGGTATTCAATGTTTTTTTGTTTCTATTAAAAATTTTACTCATAGCAAATACTTTCCAGATGTCAACCACAAGGAGTTAGTCATCTTGAAGATTTTTACTGCAGTTCTGATTTTTTAGCGTGTTTGTTAGACTTGCATTACAGATACTTACCTTTCTTTAGTTACTAGATACATATAGGATTCACCCAAATAGGCGAATTACAGATGATGTGAACCTTTCAAGAGATGATTAATTTTGATCAATTTAAATTGTTTTGTGCAGGCAAAATATATTATAATCCAATAGTTAATTTCTAATCCTGCCCCCTTAAAGAAAGAATAACAAAAAAGCAACAAAACAACCATTGTCTGCTTAAATTTCGTTGTGTGAAATGTATTTATATGCTATATAATATATAGTTAAATAAATGTCAAATTAAACATTTAAAAACACTATCCTATGTACATAGCGAATTAATTAAGATGTTCATTTATGATTAATTAACGTAACATTATAATGTGGAAAGGTGTCCACAGTTTGAAGGTTTTATTTCTTACTGCTTAACCTTTTTAATCCTATTCCTTAGTCTTTGTGTAAATATCTTTTCATAGATGTATAATGCAATCCAAAAACCAATAAATATTTCAATATGTAACTTAAGTGACTTTAATAAACATTGGGAAAACATTTTATATTTGATGTTTCAGGTTTTTATTATCATACATAGAAATCAAAGACAAGACATATGAAATATGAATTTATGTTTTTTTTATGAAGATGCAATTTTATTTCATGGTGTGAACTTTGAAAATTGTTTTCACACAAGTGGCATTAAACAAACAAATTTTCTTTTATTTTATGCTGGAAAGATTGTTAAATAAACTTCAAATACAATTTATTGATGTTATGATATTTAGGAATCCACTTAAAAGCATAAAATGCATTGTGTTGCATATTGTAATGTATAGATCACAAAGTCTCACAGATGGGTTCACATCGTCTCAAACAAGCCACATTGTCATAGTTCATGCAGGGCTCTCCTTAGTCTTTGAAACCCAGGAGTCATTGACTCTTGGGGTCAAATTTTCAAGAGTCAAAAACAAAAAAGCGTCATTGGGGAATCTCCCAGGTCAAAACTCGGGTCAAAGGAGAGCCCTGTTCACGTCATCCTTAGAGACAAATAATGTCAAATACCTGTGTATTTCTCAGTTATAATGAAATTGGTTGACTAAATGCATCTATATACCAGGGGTACAGATAAGGTGCGTATTTGCGTAATTACGCAAATAAAATAGATAAAAACCCAATTCTTTTAAAATTCTAGCGTATCAAAAAGCAATTAAAAATTAGGTTACTCAAATATCCAAAATATTAAAGCGTATTGGTACGCAACATTATGAAACCCAGTGATGTTTACAAACACTTGTGTATGTTTACTTGTAAATCCGCAAAATAGGCTGCAAATGATTTCCGGTAATTTCCTACTTTGGGTTCCATTCAAATAAAACATAAATCCAGTTTGTCTTATTCGTTCATCTGACGCTTTTCTATTCGTTTGCTTCAAATATGGTTATACAAGGCAGGAAGAAACGGGTAAACGTTTAAAAAACACTGAGTGGATACCTAGCACTGCATGTGAACCAAATGTCAGGCATTTGTTGCGCAGTAATTGACGATCTGGAAGTTGAGATTGTCTGTAACGGCACCAAGGTTGTCAGAGGCATTTTAGACAAAGTTTTGGATCGTGTTTACAAACCAGAAAAGCACGACAGCGGTAGAGTCGATAGCATCCAATTCCATTTTACCAAACATGTTAACCAGTAGTTTGTTTTAATTCAATAGTTAAAAGTGCTAAATCTTTGGATCAGGAAGATCAAATAATTATGATTGAATGTTGTTGTTTTTTCATTTAATTGTTGAGGAGCTAATGATAAATCATATGATAATTGTTAAATTGACATTGTTGCATACAAGAACAGCAGGCACATATACCAGTAAGTACATGTACTGTTATTTCAATTCCAAAATTGATGAAAAAAAGCAATTGACTTAATTTTGATGGAGTAACCATATTTTCATTACTCAATTAAAATTGTGAAAAAGCAATTCCTTAAAAAGTTGATAAGTAAAAACCCAATTGACCTAAAACCTTATCTGTAGCCCTGTATATACTGATTACACACTACTATCTGAAGACATTAATGCCAATTAATTTCACAGCAGTTCCACAAATTATGGCTGAAGTCATGTTCCAAAATTTTATGCTTAACTAGTAATTAAATATTAGCATGCCATATTTCGCCTTTAACTATACATATATTGTGTTTTGAGGAATTCTCTTTTGATACAGCTCTATTTCAGATTGATATTATCAATTTAAATGGTATATGGTTTCTAAATTCTTTTTTTATCATTGCTATGTATGTTGTATTTTGTTGAAATTGTATGCTGTAAATAGTTATTTCTTTCAAGTTGACCATATGGAAGATTGGTTTATGCCAAATATGTTATCCACTCTAGATAAGGACTATACTTACTTACCAGAATGTAGTATGTGATGATTATCTATACAGACACCTCCGTGTCCAAGAAGGTAAAGTCGCTGACTCACTCAGCCTCTCACAACGTGGGTGCAAGTGCCACCATGGGTCATTTAGACTTTCATGTGAGGAAGCCTTCCATGCTGGCATGCTGGTCAGTGGTTCTACCTGGATGCCTCTGTGCATTTGGGGTCTTCTTCCACCTGTAAATAATTGGATGTCGCTATATGACTAAAATACTGTCGCAGCGATGGTAAACTCAAAAAATCAATCTATACAACTAGCAATTTCTACATACTGCATATTGATAGCCAAATATAGTAATATATTGCGTTGGAAACAGCATGGCAATACACAGGCCTAGTCATGCTGGAATAAACATAAAAAAATCCTTTCATTGGGGGAAATTTGAAAGTATTTCCAAATGAAAAAATGTCTGTATTTGGCTAAAGTTTATCAAATTAATCTGTAATAAAATAAAATTTAAAAACTAATTTTTTTTTTTCAGATTCCATGTGGAATTAATTTTTTTACGGACAACAGTTTATGTTGTGGGGATGTGTGGATAGAACATGCCCCCCGGTATACAATACAAATACCAACATAGTGACTATGACAAGTCTGCTGCCCTCTCCGATGTTAATCACAACCACCACGATCAAATCTTGAAGACAGTTAAAGACCAGGTGAGGAATAATTAGTTTTATATATCTCATTGATTGTCTTTAATTAAGCCTAGACAGCTATCTCCCTTGTTGGATCATGTATCATAAAGGTGTTGATACCAGGGTTTTACTGGACACAAGATCCTGCGTCCTATACGCATAAAATGACTCGTGTGACCCCTACAAAATCAAAGTCTGTGTCTATTGGGACGCACAGAAAAATGATTTTAATTGTAAAAATAAAGAATGCAATACTTAAATACAAACAGGTTGAACATATCAAACCTTTGTGCCTATCGAAACAAAAGTATGAAAATCATAATTTTAACTTTTAAAAATAATCAGTATTTTTTGGAATCGGAACACCTTTAAAAAAAAAAATTTGTAAATTCAATATGGCATTGTTTTGAATGTTTCTGAAATAATTTTGAATGATATACAAAGGGAAAGGAATAAGATTCACAGAAATATATCAGAGGAAGTAAAAAAAACTTGAATATTTTTTTTGTTGAATAAATGATAAATGCAAGACAGTGAATCGTATGCACATTTGTGTTTGAGAGAACACTGGAACACTGTTACATATATAGCTTCTGTCAAAATGTCGAAGCAGGATGATATTCGTTCAATGTTTGGCAAAAGAAAGTTTGATGATGAAAGTAAAAACAGAAAGTACAATGCTTTCATTATCATCATCAAAAAAAAAAAGAAAATACCCCCCAAATAAAGAGAAAGAACTTTCCAAAATATTTGGCTTGAAAGGTATACATGGCTGTGTTGCGTAAATGGTTTGATGTTTTGTGATACATGTATGTCTGCTAAATCTACACTAGTTTAAAATAGTTTAATGAAGTATTTCATTGCTGGACCCCTGTTTTGTTATATGGGACCTCCAACATTTAGAAACTGTAGTCCCTGGGACCCTCAAAATGTAAATTTGAAGTAAAACCCTGGATACACTGTAACCTGGCTGTAATGCTCCCTGGAATAACTCTTTCTTGGTGTTATGTGGGTTCTTCATGGACTTAATATTTCTTCAAGAAAAGGAGCATATAAATTTTGATCTGCCATGCATCTTGTAATGGTTGACATATAGTATATCCACAGATCATCACCTTGTCATATTTTTCACCCGTCTGGCAGACAATTGCATACTGCTAACCATGGCATCCTAACATCAATCACTTCATATATCAGCCCCAAGCAGCGGTCACAAACTGTCACCTCCATTAAGTTTTGCCCTCAGACTCAAGACTTGAATTTTGAATGGGGGGTGGGGATGGGAGGCTGGCCAGAAATATTATATAATTTCTGCAATTTGGTACAACAGTACTGTCTTCAGAGTCACAAATTCATTGAATATAGCATTATACAGACAATAAAAGTGGAAAAAAATAGGGAGGTTGGCAAAACTGTCATCTACACCGAATGAGAAAAGTGGAGCCTGCTGTCTTGGGACAGCTCTTGTATTTTCTCTAGAAATTTTTAATTCACAATTTACAGCTGTCTGAATTTACAACTGTCTGGCAAACTTATATTTAATTTTATGCTGTATTTAGCTAGTGGCCTGTATTTGATTTTTCTGCCACTATTCACTGCAGGAATGTTTGGTGTAAAATAGCACTCTTGTTTGTACTTCATATTATCAATCAATATCCATGCACTGATGGTTTGTTTTGCATTTAATTTCTCACCATTAAAACACAACTGCAAAACGCACATGGGTATTTGCAACCATTCAAATTATGTCTTGTAATTTCTTCTGTAAATGGAAAATAATGTGGTCAAGCGTGCATAGCCTACATTCCTTGCCAGATGAAGACTTCAAGGGCTTTCAGTCTTAAGTAGGAGAGTGCATATAGGGTATGACTAGTTTAATAAAACATCATTTTATGTCTTTGTAGAAATGAATACTTTTTTCAGCTGTAGAAACAAGATTTAATGAAGAAAATGAATGGAAAAAAAACACTTCATACCGTAATGGACTGTACTCTTTATATGGGAAGATATCACAGTTTATCTTGTATTGGGCTGTGTACTCTTTATATGGGAAGATATCACAGTTTATCTTGTATTGGGCTGTGTATTCTTTATATGGGAAGAGATCACAGTTTATCCCGTATTGGGCTGTGTACTCTTTATATGGGAAGATATCACAGTTAATCTCGTATTGGGCTGTGTATTCTTTATATGGGAAGAGATCACAGTTTATCTCGTATTGGGCTGTGTACTCTTTATATGGGAAGAGATCACAGTTTATCCCGTATTGGGCTGTGTACTCTTTATATGGGAAGAGATCACAGTTTATCTCGTATTGGGCTGTGTACTCTTTATATTGGAAGATATCACGGTTTATCCCGTATTGGGCTGTGTATTCTTTATATGGGAAGAGATCACAGTTTATCCCGTATTGGGCTATGTACTCTTTATATGGGAAGAGATCACAGTTTATCTTGTATTGGGCTGTGTACTCTTTATATGGGAAGAGATCACAGTTTATCTTGTATTGGGCTGTGTACTCTTTATATGGGAAGATATCACAGTTTATCTCGTATTGGGCTGTGTACTTTTGATATGGGAAGAGATCACAGTTTATCCTGTATTCGGCTGTGTACTCTATATATGGGAAGAGGTCACAGTTTATCCCGTATTGGGCTGTGTACTCTTTATATGGGAAGAGGTCACAGTTTATCCCGTATTGGGCTGTGTACTCTATATATGGGAAGAGGTCAAAGTTTATCCCATATTGGGCTCTCTTTATATGGGAAGAGATCACAGTTTATCCCATATTGGGCTGTGTACTCTTTATATGGGAAGAGGTCACAGTTTATCCCGTATTGGGCTGTGTACTCTATATATGGGAAGAGGTCAAAGTTTATCCCGTATTGGGCTGTATACTCTATATACGGGAAGAGGTTACAGTTTATCCCATATTGGGCTCTCTTTATATGGGAAGAGATCACAGTTTATCCCATATTGGGCTATGTACTCTTTATATGGGAAGAGATCACAGTTTATCCCATATTGGGCTGTGTACTCTATATATGGGAAGAGATCACAGTTTATCCATTAAAACTTATAGTTATCAGAGAAATGACTGATGTGATACATATTTATTACCATCAGCTTGAGAGTGACATGCAGGCTGATCAGGTTTTGTATTTGTTGTTTTTAGTCTGTCCACTTGGTTTATCTGCACTAACAAATGTGAACGGATCATAATGTGTTATGGGCATAATGTCTCTGCCAAGTTTGATAACCATCCAGAATGTCCCAGACACTCGAGAGTTACAGCCCTTGAATTGACATATTTTTTAGATGATGAGGAAAAACAGATAAAACTTGTTTATAATGAATGCTACTTTCAGTCTTATCTTGCTTTTCTATTGTCTAATTTGGTCCTGTAAAAGTTGAGGTACCAGGTAATAATCCGTAAATTCCCCTTTGATAAAATTTTTGCATTAAGTTGACTTGGAAACAAGTTCCTAAAACCAATACTAATCCCTCTCAATGGTTCCTGGGTTGGACCAGTACTATGCACCGTAGAAGGTCATGAAATATATCTGCTTGGGGTTTGAAGTTAAAACTTTTGAAAGATTTTTAAAAGATTTGCAGGAATGTATGATACCAGTGGATCTTGTTATTCATTTGAGAATGGCAAATTTAAAGCTTCAAAGTATCGAAAAAAAGCAGCCGGCCTTGTGCAGATATTGTGTCTCTGGTACTGGTTCACATCAGATATACAGGATCAGAGTGATTTATCACAGTTGTTGATAAAAGCATGAACTTAATTAACAAATTGATACTGATTAAAATGTAGCAAAACCAACACTGTAAAACTGATATTCTCAATTCAAGACTACTTTCTTAGTCACCTACCATTGTGGATGACTGGTATGATAGTTGCCAAAACTGTCTGCCATATAAGTTACTTAATCTTGGGTATTTAAACTCTCCCTTGTTCATATAGGAGCAAGGTCACCATTGGAATGTCTTGGTTTATTGGTTGGAAAGCCATCAAGTTCACACCAGTGACATGCTTGGATTTTCTGTATGAAGTATTTGTATAATTAGCTCTGACAAATTACAACATTATTGCACAATACATAAGAACAAAGCACTATTGTAATCTGTAACTATAATTCTGAAAGTATTTCTGTTCACTTTGCATTGTATCTGATGTAGAGAACAGTTACCTTGTTTTGATCAATTGGTAGGTTGTCATAGAGTATTAAATTGAAACATAATTGTGTCATGGTTCTAAATGAAAGTCATACATACTTAAAATAAATATCAAAACTACATAATGATTTTGTATCATTGTCAGTGTTTTACATGCGGACTTTAAGATGAGACTGCTGTTTTCAAATTGCTTGCTTGATATGTTCTAAAAAGGTTAGCCATACATCACTGATTCTTGTCTTTTTTCCCAGTATTTATTTGCATTAACATTTAACAATACCATCTCAAAAAAGTTGAATATATGTAGTTGACTTATGTTTAAAGCTCTTCATTATTCTTAATGCCTTACAAAAATGAACATAGGATAGTGTTGCCTTCCTGCTTAGACTAAGAAGAAATGAAATTTTAAAATTCCATATCCAACCTTTTGAACTTCCTTAACTGCATCACTCTGACATCAAGAGAAAATAGACTAGTCAGGCTGTGACTATTATATTTTGAATGAATTTATCTGAAATGCAAGTTGATAGAGCATCCACTTAGTAGGGAGAAGGTCTTGACACTCTTAGATTAGATCCCTAGGGTAGTGGCAGCATGCTGAAGTCATTAAACATGGTACTGGTGTCTCTCCCTTGCTTTTTACTCAGAATATAAGGTAGAGTCAGGACTGCTTGGTCCGGTTTCATGATTGTGTAAATTTGTGTGGTATTATTTGTTTTTTGGGACGGTGTTATTGAGGGTTAATGGCAATTTTATTTTTCCAATTTTTTTTTTTTTTTTTTGGTATCGTAAAAAACGTCAAGATAGCGTTATTATGTGTGGTATCATGCCATATCTTAATGCCAAGATGGTATTACTGTGTGTGGTACCATGTCATATTTTAATGTCAAGATAAGTTACTGTGTGTGGTATCATGCCATGTTTTTAATGTCAAGATAGTGTTACTGTGAGTGGTATCATGCCATTTGCTTTCGTCATGCAATTGCTGTGAGGCAGCTCTACATATTTCTCACCAAGTCAAAGTCCCCAAAATGTTCAAGGAGCTGTCTGATCTTGGTTATACAATACTAATGTAGCTCATATTTGGCACATCGTCTGGAAAGCAATGAAAAATCCATTGTTTCATATACCATTAAAAGCTACATCAAGTCATCAATTTGCAAAGGAATATTCATGAGGTAAAAGGAACATTTGGTTCAGTCTAAAGTGTGCAGGTTAGATGTGTTGACGATGCCAGTCAATATTTGAGTCCTGAAATGGATTTTTCAGTGAGTTAGGCGCTCAAGGCTTAGTGGTTACTGTGTCTGCTTGTGAACTTTGGAGGTAATGGGTTTTGATAGTGCAGGTTTTATGCTGAGCTGAAACCTGAATTGCTCCTTAGATAAAGGCATAAATATCAGGTATATGATAATTCATGACTGGTATATGTCAACTAGTATACTAATTTATGGCAAACAATTTATGTGTTTTATGATAGAAAAATTGTTGGTGGAGTTTAAACACAAATTAAACAAAAGAAAGTGTGATGATTCAGATGTGTGTGATATAATGAATTCAGGTCAGAAATTAATAAATACACAATATTAAACTGTACTATTTTTGTTTTGTTTTTCAGGAAGCACAGTTTGAGAGACTGACTAGAGAATTGGAGGCAGAGAGGCAGCTAGTAGCACACAAAGTCCAGCAGGTAAATTCCCTACCTACCTTCTGGTAATATAGCACACAAAGTCCAGCAGGTAAATTCCCTACCTACCTTCTGGTAATATAGTACACAAAGTCCAGCAGGTAAATTCCCTAACTACTTTCTGGTAATATAGTACATAAAGTCCAGCAGGTAAATTCCCTAACTACTTTCTGGTAATATAGCACACAAAGTCCAGCAGGTAAATTCCCTACCTACCTTCTGGTAATATAGCACACAAAGTCCAGCAGGTAAATTCCCTAACTACCTTCTGGTAATGGACACAAAGTCCAGCAGGTAAATTCCCTACCTACCTTCTGGTAATATAGTACACAAAGTCCAGCAGGTAAATTCCCTAACTACCTTCTGGTAATGGACACAAAGTCCAGCAGGTAAATTCCCTACCTACCTTCTGGTAATATAGCACACAAAGTCAAGCAGGTGAATTCCCTACCTACCTTCTGGTAATGGACACAAAGTCCAGCAGGTAAATTCCCAAACTACCTTCTGGTAATATAGCACACAAAGTCCAGCAGGTAAATTCCCTAACTACCTTCTGGTAATATAGTACACAAAGTCCAGCAGGTAAATTCCCTAACTACCTTCTGGTAATGGACACAAAGTCCAGCAGGTAAATTCCCTACCTACCTTCTGGTAATATAGCACACAAAGTCCAGCAGGTAAATTCCCTACCTACCTTCTGGTAATATAGTACACAAAGTCCAGCAGGTAAATTCCCTAACTACTTTCTGGTAATATAGTACATAAAGTCCAGCAGGTAAATTCCCTAACTACTTTCTGGTAATATAGCATACAAAGTCCAGCAGGTAAATTCCCTAACTACCTTCTGGTAATATAGCACACAAAGTCCAGCAGGTAAATTCCCTAACTACCTTCTGGTAATGGACACAAAGTCCAGAAGGTAAATACCCTAACCACCTTCTGGTAATATAGCATACAAAGTCCAGCAGGTGAATTCCCTAACCACCTTCTGGTAATAGCACACACAGTCCAGCAGGTAAATTCCCTACCTACTTTCTGGTAATATAGCACACAAAGTCCAGCAGGTAAATGCCCTAACCACCTTTTGGTAATAGTGGAATCATCTAAAATAAAATGTAAAAGACCAACAGGCTGTATTTCTTGTGATGAGTGAAAGGTCTCTATGACTACATTTTCTGCATCAGAATTTTCATGGTTTATTGATATGAAATACTTGGCCTACAATTGCTTTAATAGTCTTTGAAGCACTTTTGTTCTCCAAGTTATGTTCCTGACGACAAAAATTATTGACAAAATACTTATTTAATGGGGTATTTACAGTTGATTTTACGATTTGATAACTTTTATTTTCTGAGCATAGAGACCATAAGTAGGGCTTTCTACCTCAATTCTTTGAAATTATGCAGAGTTACCAAACTGAGCAATTCATTCCAGGAATTGAGCAAGACAAAGAAAACGAGCAAAATCATCAAGCAAATTCAGCTTGATGTGCTAGTACACACACTGGTAGTGTTCAGTGGAAACAACCATCCTGAAACTAGTGCATACTAGGAAGATATTTTCCCAATATAAGAGTCAGGAAAAGTCTGTCTTTTATTCGATGCTGTCTACAGGGATATATTTACGAAACAGCACAAATTTTCAGGCATATTTAAGCCTATGTATAATGGCTCAATATGGATTGACCTAATCCATTTATGGTTTGCATAATCCAGAGTGTTTGTTTTCATGCTTACCTGGCTAATGCAGGCTAGAAATCCAGGTAGATGGCGACATGAGGTCAATGTTGTGTTTTGGTTTTAGTGCCTTCTCTCCTGGCCCTGTCCAATCAGCAGTTTGTGAATTGGTGTGTGTAAGGGATAATTAACTCGTAGGTACAATTGATGTTTGTATTTATTGTAAACCAGTATTTTGCAGATTTGTGAACAATACGCAGTCAAGTGTTTAAGTTTTTTCTCTTTCATGAAATTGTTTCGCTTGCAATTCTCTGCTTTTGCGGAACATTTTAAAATACTTACAGGTACATAAGAGAAAATCAGTAGGGTAGACCAGTGTTAAAATCATAAATAATAAATAAATTTCCTGTATGACCATTGTTACATTTTTTTTTAAGAGGTAAACTATTTATTTGAATAATTCATTTTAGATATTAGATATTATTATTTACACTTTACAATGTAATGAAAAAAGAAGTAGTGTCCTTCAGCAATGGAAACCATAGTTAAATTGATTATCAAAATATGTTTCAACAGTGCCACCCTTGCTCATTTCTTATTGCAATACAGTGTATCATGTATTCTTTGATTTTCAGACACCATTTGCACCTCAGCAAAGTGTAGGCAAGTCTGGTAGAATTGTATGGATTTTATTTACCTCTATTAAATAATTCAGGATATCAAAGAAATTCGCCACTAAATGCCATTTAGAGAGATGGTACTTACTGGTAATGGCTAACTTTTAGTGGTTAATTCATACAGTATTTCCTGGTAATGGGTAACTCTCTAACACTATATGGAAGCTAGCTTATCTACAGCCTACCAAACCATTGTAAATGCAGAGCAGCCTGCAAGTCATTTGGAGGCTAATCAGGTTTTGTGTTTCTTGCTACAAATCAGTGGGTAATATGGTAAAATTTGCCAGTCTTAGTATTGTTTGCAGTTTGGTCAGGTTTCACAAGAGTTGAACACAAACAATATCAGCCAGTGCTGTGGACCTACTGCAG
>CM037790.1:20347150-20397150 GCA_021229015.1 Solen grandis | reverse complement strand
ATTACAGGGTTTAACATAATTTAGGCTTGGTTAATGTATAAATAGCCGTGTGTGTCCATTGTTGAAATATCCCGGTGGGATCGGAGGAAGGTGCTGATAATGTTGAACCTGCCGTGTTAACATTTGAGGAATGTTTTATACAATGTAGATAAACCACGTTGTATAGAGCCTTAGTCATGCGGCCTTCATTTGAATGTGAAAGGTTATGTTTTCTGTCAGTGTACACTTTGCTGATATACGACAAACAGCTAGCAGATAAACATATTAATAGGGTATGTCTGGTAAAATTCAAGTGCAAGTAAATATATTGAAAGGAAAAAAAAGTATTTAGATATTTAAGAATGGTATGGTCTTGTTGTGTTATGAATTTTCAAAAGCTGAAAATAGCTTGGAAACCATTGTTTTCTTGCAAGCTGATTGTAAATGGAGTGGACTCCATGCACATTGTTCTTCAGTGATACAGATTAATTTACTTTGATTCCTTTATGTTTTTATCTAGATACTCACTGTGGCAGTGGGAGATTGTGATAATGGGTCAGTGTGTCTAATTGGTTGTTTCCATGGTAACCTGGGTATTTTATTGTTAACATGTATACAGGTGTAGTGTATGATTGTTTTTTCATGGTACAGGTATGTTAATTGTCAGGTTTATAACCCAGGGTACCTGATACTTTGAGAAACAGGCGAGAGACGGGGAAATTAGACTTATTGTGTTTTTTTCTTCTTGTCTGTCTGGGTGTTCACAAGGTTCTTTCAACCATCATCAGGTGATCCAACTATAAACACAATTTTTTCACTATTTGGTGGTTTAATAGGACTTAACTAACTGATGATTGAACAACACATCTATTCAACTGGGTATCACAGCATCAAGGCTTCTCCTTACCATCTGAGACAGCTCATGTGTACATTGCTGTCATTTACTTTATGTATATATTTTCTTGTATGAATGCCACAAAGAAACCGCTGATGTTATCATTAATCCAGCAGAAATGGAGAAAAGTGATCAGTTTAGAACTGTTTCTGCCTTGGTGACTCATATTGGCCCAAGGATATTCAACTTAAATGTCCCCGGTTTGAAGCAAATGTCACCTGATATTTCTAAAACATCCGGCATTGGATGTGAGTTAGAAAGATGTTAGTAGTTTACAGAGCTTCAACCACAGTGGTCCCTTTAGTATGAAGGTGATTAAACTTAATGGTCAGTGGTTATTTAGTTTCCATCCTGTAAGCAGGCAAATTCATGTCCTTGATGGACATGTGTAACCATTTTAACCCTTTCCCTCATATAGACTCATTTTGATGCCCTCAGTAGGTATCACATAAAGCCTGATCTGCAGAAAACCACAGTTAAACCTTACCAAATTTATTTACAAAATCCTCATTTCCAGACCACTGAGGAGCAGCGAAAAGCATAAAACCTGATCAGCCTGCGAGTAACTCTGGTTTTATGCTGTTTGCATAAGTCTTTTCATGGTGTCCTCTATGAGGGAAAGGGTTAAGTATCTTTATTAAGGATACAGGTCTCCTATGGTCAGGTGGTAGCATTCACTACTGTCAACCCGTGAGGGGTATCTTTCATGACCTTCTCAGGTGCAAAGTACTGGTTCATTCCTGGAACCATCGAGAGGGATAAGTAATTGCTTTCATGTTGACGCAAATGAAATATGTTAATAGATGTACTAAGGACACAGGAAATAACAAGTCCACTTTACAAAAACAGTTTATTAAGATCTGTTGGAAAACAAGAAGAAACAAACAAATGTTGTTTTTTCTGCTGAAGTACCATATTGACCAGGCAGAGTCAGTCCAAATCTTACTGAAACATGGTTTTAAGGCATCTGCAGATCTAGGGGCCCTATCAAGCCCGGTAGGGGCATATACTTAGCTTTAGTAAGATAACATTTAGCAAGTGTATTGTCATCATGCTCGGTAGAAGGGCCTCGTATGATGAAATAAGTATTTTGATTAAGAGGCATACCATTATTAAGATTTAAACCTAGACAGTTTCATTAATTTCTGATCTTTGTTTCCTGTCTATTTTATATCATAAAGCATGCACATTATGAATTACATTTAATTAATTTTAGCTCCATTTCATCATTTGTTTTTATTCATAGTCCTTCTCTAAAAGCTTTTACACATCTCATTGTGTGTGATTTATGATGAGCTCTTCAAACTGAATAAATAAGCATGTGGTCTATATGTTTTATCTTTGATCTACTGTGAAGAACAATTTGAGTTGATTTATATTCATGATTCTAGACATACAGTAGTATTGTGGAGGTTCTACTGTCAGATGCATGGTGTCCTAATATAGAGCCCATCAGCGGGGTGTATTGAAAAAATTATCATGCCATTGTCATATAGGGAACTGACACAATACAACTACATACAGACTGTCACAGAATAGCACTCTTGTGAAGTCCATTACTAAAAGTTGTGGGGTCTTTAACAATGGTCTTGTTTGGTGATGGGTTTTTGGCTGCCATTTAAATGTTATCAAACATGGTTTCATATTTCTTGTCAATTGTCAAACATCATTCCATCCATACTTGAGGCAGAAGCTTTTTTCTCATAAAGTATTGGTAAACAGTTGTAAAAAAAATAGAGGTAATGGTATTTGGAGATATTTTTTATAGTAAATAAAAGACCTTACAATGGGCATTTATGCCATGTTTTGTATGGAGGGATTATAAACAAGAATGCAAATATAATAATTCTTTCTACATGTTATTGTTTGTCATAGATGCAGCTCAATACTTGAGATGAATACAGCCTAACTTTAAAATGTGATCAGAAAAAAATGTGAGGTTTACAGAAGCCCATTATTGTGTGTGAGTTCATGTAATGTGTGTTTAAATCATACTTGTGCATTATTGTGTAATTGTGATGTGCATTTAAGCAACCATGCATGATGTAAATGATACTTTCAGTTTGGAGTGATTTGATGTATATATAATTACAGAAAAATAAATCTTGCTTACCAGGGGTTGCATTAAGTTGCATTTAAAATTGCACAAATCAAGCATCTAGCATTAAGTATTTTCTTTTAAGTTTTGGAATTTCAAAAGTTTTCATATGGATTTCTGTGTAAATTTTATACAAATTCTGATAGTCACTCTCCATTTTATCATTATTTTATTTTTGACCCAACACCATTGAGAGACGTATTGAGATGTGCATAAGTTTAATGATTAACTAAACATTCTATGAAGGGGATATTGATGGATGTGAAATAAAGACATTTTTTTACATTGGAACACTGGAACATTGCTTATAATGTTTCACCATGTATACATGGTAATATTAGCATAAGGTGGCGAAGGACTTGATCCAGTAAGATGATGAAAAGCAGTAAGAGTTCGAGTATGGCCAGCATCCACGCAAGATACAGGAGTCCCTGATTGACTATAAGATCAGTGAGCTCTCCAACCGACTGTATGAGGAAGAATATAAACTGTACTTGAAGCAGCAGGTAATGGCCCACCTGTGTGGGGGTGTCGCACCCTGTAATCTGTGTATTGATGTTTTTTGGGACTAAATTCTTAACTAAATCACTGCATGTTGGTAGGTTTGTATGGAGTATTTTGTTCTTGTGACATGAATAATGAGATTGCATGTTGACTGATCTAGTGATTGTTTAACATCCCCCTCCCCCTTTAAAACCATTTCTATCCCTAGCTTTGATTGTCCACCTTGGATTAAACCAGTAGTGTTATCATGCCCCACAGTATTAAAGTAGACGAAGACTTTAAATGTTTGAAGTAATGTTGTTGATAGAGCATGTCACTTCAGACTGATGGAAGGACTTGACTGTTTCTCACATCTGCAAAATGTAGGCTCTTTACTCTCTCACTCATTATAATTATGGTGTCCCTATTATCATGGACAGATCAATTTGCAATCCTTGGACCCAATAAAGTAATATGGGCACAAGTCACACTCAAATTAAAGACACAATTTCTAGGAGCCTGCATCCCCCCTATAACTAGATCCAGCCCCAATCTATTCAATTGTTTGTGCAGTGTCTGCCTGCAGACTCTGGTCACTGTCTTCCACACTGCCCACTGGTCAGACTTTAGGGGATTTAATAGGTTTTATTGATCTGTCAGAGTGGCATTAGCTCCATGGTATTGAGTTAGGGCTTGATGAAATGAATGCATGTCACATTTATTCTCCATGTCAGTTAATTCAGGGGTATTAAATTGGAAATATCAAGATGCTGTAGTGGCCCTTCTCTTGTATGCAGTGCAGGCATCTGTTGTACAAATAGCAGCTGTGGACAATTGATCCTGTCAAGGGCTTACTCTCTGTTAATGATGTTGTATCTCAGACCTGTTTTTCAATTTAATTTGGAATTATTTTTTTTGACGGGTTCATGTTCAACAAACATACATACCCACTTAAAATCATGTATTTGTATGATTAAATGATATTTCTAACACAACTTGCATCTCTCTTATTTCTGTAGGTTTTAATTTATGAAATTTGGATAAATAATCATTCAAGAATTAAAAACAAATTATAAAAGAAATTGCTGAAGTAAGGATGTTTTCATAAAAAATGAGGCTTCTAGGAGGCTGGGACTGGTCCAATGTGATCATTTGTATCAAACTCAGATGGTCAGTTCTTGAATCTTGTTGCTGTTGAGGGTCACCAGTTAATATCAGGTAACATCATATGAACATGAATTGTTTTATTTAGGCTGATTGCAACCTGATGAGTGATCTAGGACCAATGTTTGAATAACCGGATTTTCTTGACTAATTTCTTTTTCATGATAAGTATGTATGCAGTTTTGAATGAAAAGAAAAGAAAAAAAAAAAACGACAAAAAACGTACACAAAATGTAGATTTTGTAGTAGAGTTTAACTTTAGTTACATCAAAAATACCTTTATCATCATCATCAGTATGTAAGGATAGTTCCAGGACTGGTTGGTTCAGTGTCAGGTTTAAACTGACTGGATGTGGTATTATGCCACTTCTCTTCAGTGTGATATAAAAATGTGACAGCATTATACCTAAAGTCTGCAAATGTATCACTGGTTTGAAATCTTTGGAGAATGGATGTAAAATGTTCTTGTTTTTCTCCTTCTGTAAGATTATTCTTGATGACCTGTTGTGTTGATATTTCTGAACAACGGTACCATTTCATGAACCTCCTTGTTCTTTGTTAGACTCAGCTGGATATTACTTAGATGGCAGGAAGATTAGTATTTGCTGAAATCACTCTGGATTTAAGTTCTTGTCCAGCTGAAAAAATATTTTAAGAGGTTTTATTGAGCGTGCAAAAATTGTTCTTGGTTTCAGGTTTCATGATGAAAATTAAGAAAGTTATTGATCTGTCACTTATTGCATGGTTTAGTTTTGATTCAGAGAAATCAGTATTAAGTAGATGTGAAATGTCCCAGACATGCTAAGTAGAGATGAAGTTCTGTCTGATTGATTGTAGTTCCCGTCTGTAATTGACTGTGACCATATGAACATTAAGATTAATAGGAACGTATTACTGCACTCGGGAACTTATATATATGTTTCTTCAAATTAGTGAAGTATTTAGTGCGTTTCATTCTCACTCTTGTTTTAAATCGTGTGACTGATTACCAAACAGTAAATGACTAAATGAGGGATTAATGTGTATAGGGCTGTGTCAAAATGTAATCGTAGAAGTTATGACATTGTTTGTGGTTTCCTTTATAGTATGACGGGTCTAATGGGCAGAGACTGGCGCTTTTGTTCACTTTTGCCTCAGGCTGACGTAGACACAAGGTAATTTCTTGTTTAATCATGATGAGACCTAGGTGTTGATATATAATCTGGGATTTAAGGATGGATAAGGGGTTTTGATTTTTTATTAGGACATAGGTCCAATGGAGAGAGATGGAGACCAAGAGAGATGGCTTTTTAGACCATGGAGAGAGCATTTAGACAAGTATGCAACCCCAGTGTGAGTTATGGCGGACAGATGCCATTTTTGTTGAGTCTGCTTCTGGGAGCTAGACAGTCGCCACAATGTCCACATGCTGTATGTGCGTAAGATCATCTGGATTTGCTTGCTGTAATGTTAGCCGCATTGAAATGGATTGTTGCTAGCTCTAGCTCGAAGCTCAAGATCACTCTTGAGGTCATGGAGTTAGATTTATTTGCTTGGGCTGTAACTTAGGCATGGATCTTCGGTTTATCAAACAACTAAGCAATTACATGTGTCTCAATGAGATGAAGTGTTGCACACAAAAGGTGGGTCCCTAGCTCCAAGGTCAAGGTCACACATAGAGGTGAAAAGTCATGGTGCTAGGGTTGCTTGTCCAGGTGGTTACTTAAACATGGATAGCTGGATTTTCAACTAACTTGACAATGATGTTTGTCTAGATAGGATGAAGTGTTGTGCACAAGAGTTGGATCCCTAGCTCTAAGATCAAGGTCACTTTTAGAGGAGGAAGGTGCATCCAAGGCTTCAACATGTTGCCCTTGGGCATCTAGTTGGTTGTCATTTGATTGTAATCTAGGTTTAAACTGGGTGTTGTTGCCTCAAAACTTTTGGGGTTATTAGAGATTGGTTATTTTATAACTAGAGTCCCAGTAACTTAAATTTGTTTGAGCTACAACTGAATGCACCTACACCATTAAAGGCATCCCAAAAAGACCTAAACAGGGAAAAATGGCAAGTTGTAGCCTCTCATTCTATAACTGACAACGATGTCAAACATAGAATTTACATACGAGGGGTGTTTCAGATGTTTGTGGCATTTCTTCATATTTTTTCTACTTTGGTATATCTCATTATATCAGCATATATTTCCCAGTCTGAACAACTAAGCATTCCAGGGGATATCCCATTTTCTTTTGTTAGATATTTCATTATGTGGACTTAATTAATCATTAAAAGGTTGATTTAAGCGCCATTTGAGGCATTGCCCTTTATGACATATGCTCAAAAATATTTTTCTCTTGTATATTTAAAGCTGAATGTAAACAAGTATTAAACTTGCAATGTGGTAAAAAGTGTTTGCATTGAACAATTCATGTTGGTGATTCTTTTCTCCCATCCAATTATCCATTGTAAATAAATTACTCATTTTACACCTGTCTTAACCCTTTGAGAAAGTGGTCACATTTCACAGTTATAACCATATATGGTGTCTGGTTTGGACTGGCGTGAGCAATTAATGTACTTGAGTCTTTTCTCAATTACTTGTAAAACTAGATCTTCCCTTGAGGTCAATTAGTTATCAATTAGATGGGAGGTGATATCATTGTAAATATACGCCATGTATTACATACACATAATACACCATGACAAGAGTTAGTTACAAAACAGTATTGGGTTTATGTTTTAAAGATTGTTGCAATGGTTTGAATTTCAGACAATATTCATTCAAGATTTCTTGTAACTATTCTTTGTTTGGTTGTAGTCAATAGACAGTTTTCAGTCATTTGGTGTTTGGGGATTTAAGTATGACACCCATATGCATAGAATATACCACTTGTAAATACAACCATTTCATCTTTTGTTCATGATGTTTGCCATTTTGTACAAGTTGTTTGTTGAAGTTGAGGATCCAATCTTCAGTCTCCTGCACTGAAGGAGTCTCATACCTGATGACAATTACACAGGTGCTGATCCTATTCTTATATAATACTGCCTTTACAAGTCAAGGAAGTCACTATTGTTTTGATACTCCCTTTTTACCTGTTTTCTTCAGTTTTTTGTTTGGTAATTTATTTTTAACAAGAAATTATCAAGACAGTCATTTATTGAAATAAAAATATTTGTAAACACTTAGCCATCTTTTGTTTTCACCTGTGGCAAGTGTACTTATGTCCTGTTTATTTTAACCCTTTCCCTCATATA
The DNA here is from genome assembly GCA_021229015.1 of Solen grandis. Classification (NCBI taxonomy): domain Eukaryota; kingdom Metazoa; phylum Mollusca; class Bivalvia; order Adapedonta; family Solenidae; genus Solen; species Solen grandis. The sequence continues at coordinate 20,389,294 of CM037790.1, read as the reverse complement.
GACTCATTTTGACGCCCTCAATAGGTACCACATAAAGCCTGATCTGAAGAAAACCACAGTTAAACCTTACCAAATTTAATTGTAAAATCCTCATTTCCAGACCACTGAGGAGCAGCGAACAGCATAAAACCTGATCAGCCTGCGAGTTACTCGCAGGCTGATCTGGTTTTATGTTGTTCGCATAGGTCTTTTCATGGTTTCCTCTATGAGGGAAAGGGTTAAGTTCATTGATTTCACTGAAGGTATGCATTTTGTTTGCATTTTACTTGAAATTGGTTACTTTCTCTTTCAAACACTGTCAAGGATCATTATATGCTTATGTAGTTTCTTTGCTGTTTTCAGCAATGAACAATTCAGGCCATCTCTGTTTAGCCTTTTTCCCTACCATTTTTCCTTTTTAAAATCTATTTTTTTAAAAAAAACCAAAGCTTATGTTTCTTTTGTATTTGTGTCTCCATATTGTACAACATTGTACTCAGATGAAAATAAAGTTTTGTTCAGATCTTTTCTGAGTGAGCTGTATGCATTCACATTAGAATCTCAGTTGGATTGCAGGTGTAACAAAGAATTGTACAAACAAAAACATTGACCATACTTCTATATACTGTGCCATGTAAGTGATATATAAGATACAGTGTTTTTTCTGAGAAGACGTTGATACCTGATAGTCAAAGCAATTGACAGTTTTTGATGGATGGACATTGCCCATAACACATACTTTATCAACTTTCATGAAGATGAAAATGATATTGTAACCTGAGGGCAGTTTAGTAATAAGAGGTGTGTGGGTACGGGACAGTCTGCATTTGTGTAGATATGTACATATTTTATGCACACAGTATTGAGATGTGTAATGATTTAGACAGGGATTGTGTGTGATTCATATTTCACTTAAAATTTGGAGAAAAAAAAGTGACGGGATTGAATGTTAGTCAAAGAATTGTAATACATCTGTTTTATTTCACTGTTACGGTAATATTTTCTTTGTCATGGATTGATTTTTATTGTTTTTAGTTAGATAATGGTATTGTCTATTGTGACTGTGAAATTATTGCAAAATTTGCCATGATTAGCAGTTGTTTTAGATTATGAAAACCGAAACATCATAGAGAAATTAATGAGGGTTTGACAGTGTATGCTGTCACCAATTGCCATGGACTATTATATTCACAAGACATCTTGAAATGTTTATAAATTGGTGTTTCACAATCTTTTATTTTCAGAAATAAAAAAGTTCTCAACACTACCAGCTATTTTTCAGATGAACATGTCTGCCATTTAAAGACTTAGGAATGATAAATGGAAATACTTTCTATCAAATAACCATTGATTTTTCATCAAGTGAAAAAACAACAATAACTGATATTGCTTTCTGGATACACATCTTGATATCAGGATCTTTGAGTTACTGTCTGTTACTTAGTTACTTAGAATAGTCTATCTGCTTGTGAAGCCAATACCTACTGTTATTGTTCTAATTGCTGAAAATTATCAGAGAACAAATTAAATTCTAGCTAGGAAAGGGAGATAAACATGTCATCTAGCTTGCCAGTCAGAACAACACAGTGATGAATGCTTCACCGCTCTCATGTAAAATGTTAAAGCTGGAAAGGATGCTGAAATGTGAATTTAAGTTACAAGAGCATGATTATCTCTCCGCATATCCTTTAAACAAGCAAACAGTATAATACTTTATGTGCACATCCTTCCATTACATACATTGGAGGGGAGATAGATGATGGAATTACCTGAGGGGTTTGGACTGTCTGGCTAGAGGGGAGACAACTTGTGGTCAGTAATGACTAATTAATGAGTGGTGCTTGTGGGCAGCCAGTTATATGCAAGATTACACGTTGGATTCAGGTCAGTGAGGGGCAAATGACAGCTCTCCTTGACATGTACTGTCTTGTTTGCTGGTTGGCATTGATTGCTGGGACTGGGAGGACATTTTTCTGGTTACTGGGGTGGGGGGAGAAGAATCAGGCTTAGTACTGTAGCTGTAGAATCACATTTCAAATAAAGTAAAACCCGCTGTGGACATAAATGCTAAGAACAAGCAGCACATATTTCATGTTTCCTGATACCTGACATGCAGCTCCATTATTTGGTGTCCAAGTCGAGACTTGACGTGCATGTTAATATTTTGTTAAAATGCACTGAAGCAAATTAAACATCACAAAACACAGATTTGGGTCATTGTTGAAAAGTGATACATACATAATGCGAAAAATATAATAGTGGTAGAATGGATCTACTTTGTTAATTGCCTCACTCTGGATGCTTAAAATATTCATACACCTGGGACAAACACACTGCCATGGACTATTGTCCATAATCCTGGCCCCATCAATATTTCAGTATTGCATCAATAGACCATTTATAACCTAATGCAATATTAACATCCACTTAATCACCTGTTGTTAAGACCTTGCATTATGTGCATGCAGTTTGATCAATTAATCCTTGTTTCCATGGAAATTAAGTTAATTTGCAAGCTATTTAATGTAAATCAATGTTTTGTTACACCATATGTTTTTTCTAATGCTGGTTGTTTTTGGATGTTGTAATTTTTGGTGTTTGTTGTTCTGAAATGTACTTTTGTTTGTCCCATTTTATGTTGGTGTTGTATCAATTATTTATTGTTTCAAAAGATTGGCATAAGTGCCTTTATAAACATATGTTCGTTATCATCATAACAAGCATCCAACCTGTTTTAAATTACCATCTTTCGCATTTCCATAGGCATTTTATATGCGAGACGTTACACTAAGCATACAGCCATTTTTTAGCTCATCTATACAGAGTATGTCATGCTTCTAAAATCAAAATAGAAGTCATACAAATGTGGTACATGGGTGTTTAGTGTTATGGTATTTTGAAGTATTCTTGAGTTTATGTCAATATGTATGTGTATTTTTCTATTCTTTGTCAGTTTTATTCATTTGATCATTATATTATCATTGGCTTATAGCTTTAATTTTCAAATTAATCAGAATAACTTTTATATTCCTTTGATCACCAGTACATTACTAATCAAAGGAGTAGTTATTAACAAGACTTGCATACTTTATTAGCTCAACTATTTGAAGAGTATGAGAGCTATTGCAGTCACCCTTGTGTCGGCGTCAGTGTTGCTGTTAATGGCATTGCAGATTTTTGGTTAAAGTTACTATCATGCTTATATCTCAGAAACATTCAAGGTATTGACTTGAAAGTTTATAAATATGTTCAGGGGCATCAGTCAACCAAAGTGGATAACTCTTGACTGAATTTAATACAAATCATGGCCCCTTTTTAACTTAGAACATGTTGAAGTTTTGCATGCTACAGAAAATTTGCATGAAAGCTACTAACTAATTTATCTCAACTACGTTTTGAAACATCTTTCATATAGTCAGGGTTATCATATTATCAAGGTAGATAACTCTTGATGGAATATATTACAAATTATGGCCCCCTTTTTAACTTAGAAATTTTGGTTCAAATTTTGCATGCAAGAAATTGCATGCTTATTGCTCAATCACCAGGTAAAGGATTGATTTGAAACTTCACTAATATACATGTATATTCAGTGGTATCATTCTATAGAGACAGATAGTCTTAGACTGAATATAATGCAGATGAGGGCCACTTTTTGACTTAGACTTTTTGGTTTAAATTTTGCAAGCAATAGAAAATTTGGTTGCATACAATCTACTATCCAGCTTATATCTAAGAAAGATTTTATGGTATAATGTTAAGGGGGCATTAGAAAACCAAGGAGGATAACTCTTGATAAAATTAAATACAAATTATAGCCTTTTCTAACTTGGATATTTTGGTTAAAGTTAAGCTTATGTCTCAGTAAAAAGGTATGAGATTGATTTTTGTCTTCATAAACATATTCAGGGGTATCAGACTATCAAGGTAAATAATTTTTGACTATTATTATAATTATACAGGGTATATGAAGGACAAGAATTGAAATAGATCAACAGACATTTTTGATAGTCGAGTGTGTTATGGGAAGCATTCATTTTTATTGAGATTGGGATCCTGAAAAACATTATAATTCACAGGAAATATTGTGCATCAGGTAACATTAGTCATGGTTCTATGAATACATATGCTAAGCACATTATAGTGTTTGTCATAATAATTCAATTACAAATTAAATCAATGAAAATTGAAGTAAAATGTGAGTAAAAATCAAGAGTATTTACATAAAAATAGAAGAGATATTAAGACAGTCCGCAAACTTTTGAGACGCCCCTTGTACATTTAAAACATATTCAGTTGTTTTGTTTTTTAACCAGAGAACCTGAATAGTTTACTTGCATGTCCAGGTCCCCTTATATTACAGGAACATGGAAGCCCGATTTTATGCATATTAAGATTGAGAGTTGTTCCCTTCTTGAGTCTCTTGTATTGGAGAGGGACTTGGTGTGGGGGTATAATGAGCTGTGTTTGACCCTGAATAAAGGTATGTCCACCTTCCCTTGTATATTGCAGTATAGGATAGGGTCAGAGACTGAGAGCATGAATAGCATCAGTAGTACAGATGATACGTTCCAGTGGGGCGGGCCCCAGGACGACTCCCTCCGATACGGAGACGAGTCTCATGGGCTTATGGACTCATGCTTGTGAGTATTTGCTGGGTGTATCTCCTGATACTAACCCAACTACTAACCATGGCATGCTTTTACAGGAAATAATGCTAACACTCATTTATGTAGCTTGTAGATTGCATCTGACTTTCTTCCACAGGTCACATTAGGTGCTGTTGATGAGAAAGAGAGGAAAGGCATAAAAGTGGGATTTTGCCTGTTTCTTTTAAGAGATACATGCATAATTATGCAATGTTTAACTGATTTTGGAAAAAAAAATAGCATCTCACCATCATCATTTATATATATATGCTAAAATAATACATTTATAAGTTCCTCAATCAATGTTAATTAAAATAAGTTTAAAACAAACATGAATAAGTTGAAAAACTTCATCTATAGATTTTTGTTTTCAGTTTCTTTCAGCAAAAGGTTCAACCCAATTTTTGTCCTTTTCATCTTATGCAGAGTCTTGTCATTCTTTATCTAGATGCAAATTTTAACAGACATTGATTTCTCCCTTTCCCTTATCATTCACATGAACAATTAGATGGTGAGATTCCTCTTAGTCCTTAAATGAAAGAGAATGGTATTTTCCTGGTCGGGCTAATGCTGCTTCAAAATCAGTCTTCAGTTGATCAGAGCTGAAGAAATTTTTCCTTTCTTCTCGATTCAGTTTGAAATAGTTAAGAGCTATCATTATTTACAAAACTTCCTGTTTAGTTTGATTAAAACGTTTTAATGCCTGTTATTTTTTTTGATTTCAGGTAAATGTAGTTCAGGCTGCAAAATATGTGTATATTGCTTATAAAGGTTTAAAACAAACAGAAATCCAAAACGCATTTTCATAGGTTTGTAATTATACCCCAGCAAAGCAGGTCTACTAGAATATCTATGTTGGGGTCCCAAATGGATTTTCTTTAATAACTTTTTTCACAAGCAGCATATCTTAACTAAATTTAGGACATGAAGATCTTGTAGATAAACCTTTGTGTTGTTTGGGTCTGATGGGTCAAGGTCATTGTTACTAAAAATAGTCTGTTATTCTTTTATTGATTTAAATTGCTTGTAGTTTTTATATACATTTGAGAGAGTGAGTTGGGATATCTGTTCCTTCAGTAAGCAAAGAATTAAGCAGTAAATTGTCAGTTCCCATTTAAAGCAGGAAACAACAGGAGCAGCAATTAAATCAATAATAGTTGGAAAAGGCAAACATAAGAAAGTAATTTAAGATAAAAAAAAAAGTGTCAGTGATATACAAAACAGGTTTCTATCTACCATGATTGTTGTTTAAATGCAATTTATTGATTGATTAGAGACATTTTGATCTGTCTTAGTTAACAATGTAAGCTGGGTAGTTTTTGTCATTGTGAATGCAGGTGCATGCATATGTTTTGATCTGCTCATATTTGGAATGCTTCTGCTTTGTACCCCACCCAGTAGTTTGTAGTTATATGTCGTGTAATAATACTCCTAGATACAAAGTATATGGGGGATGTCCAAAATTACATTGACTTTTGCGATAACTTTTATATAGTTTAACATTTTACAAATAAAAATATATAAAACATAAATAGGAATATGTCCAGCATATCTTTACCAATTACTGGAAATTTTAATTGTTAAAAAAAAAACTACAATGAAAACAAAATGGTTGACAGTCAACGCGGCACATGCTGCTGTTTGTCATAATGCCATCAACGTCGTTACAGAATAGACCTCAAAGTGAGCAATAGTTCATTTTTGCCTCCCCTGGCTGTCAGAAAAAAACCAGTGCCACTTGCCACAGCACCTTTCTCTGTATCTTCCATTATTTTGAGCGTTTGTAAGTTTTTTCCTAGATTATGGCTGAACTTAATGATGGCATAAATTTCAAGCCGATTTGACGATGTCATTTTTACACTGTTTATGTTTGTGTCTCTGCACCATAAACGCTGCTTTTTATCAAAACAAACGCTCAAATACTGTTAATTCTTCCAAGACAAGTCATGTGCACATAATGTTGCATCATGGCTAGGTTTGGCATGTTTCCCATGTCGTATAAACACATATATATATATATATATGTAATAAACCATGCAGCTTTAATATTTTGTTCGCTGCCTACACGTCACCATGGTTATTGAATAAATGGCACACTTACAGAACTAATAAGAGGTATCATATTTTAGATTACCATGTAACATAAATGTCCCGATTTCTGACAGGATATGTTTTATTGCAAAACATTTGCGCGTATTGATGCAAAAGCAAAAGTCTACATTCTTTTGGATATCTCTCATATGGGTGCTATAGTTTATCCATCTATTTTCCACAATTTGTTTACACTATAGTGACTTATTATTTAAGCAATCATCTTTAACTTCTTGATGATGATGATAACCATTATCTCATGGGCAAGTTCAGTTATGGCTGATTTCAAACCATGGTATAGTGAAACCTGGTTAGACTGAAAGTATTTTTGGAAAGGCAGGTTGATCAGGTTTGTATTTTATGAAATATCTGAAATTGAGATTCTCTTCAAGTCCCAACTTTTGATTATACTTTTAGTTATTGTTAACTGTCTAGACAGAAGAGTAACACTACTATCTTGTCATACTGTGATCATTGATTTGAGTCGGTTAAGTGGAAAATGACAGTGTCATGTGTTGGGTTAGTGTCCAGGTATGCCGACACACCTGATTGACTGACAGGTATGTTTATCAGTATATTGAAGGCATAATTATTGACATGCCATAAGATTGCTATTATTATCCTCTGCCAAACCAAAGGTAACTGGGAGGGGGAAATTATTTTGCATTGTGCGCCCACTCTTCTGTCTATATGCTCCTCACACTTATTTCTGTCTAGGCCTTATAAAAAAATTATATCAAAAAAACAGTATGAGCTAGGGTCACAAAACTTGATAAGAATGTTCTTCAGCATACAGTGTGATATTCCTAAGATTTTTATTGTTTACCCAATATGTGCAGAGTTATGGCCCTTGAATAACTTGAAAAATAGCTGTGTTGCATATACCTCTGACAACCATGTGAGCGAGGGTCACAAAACCTCTCTGAAATGTTCAGCTGCATTTTAAGTAAGATGCCTGAGGTTTTTAAGCTCACTCAAGCACTTGTGCTCAGAAGTCGGGATTAGTTTTTAGGTTCATTCTTCATCTGTAGTGCATTTTCATTACTGTGCATCATCCATCATCAACAATAATTATTGCTTGTGAACTCTGTAGAGGTCACATTTTTTACTAAATCTTCATGAAATATGGTCCATGATATCATAATACGATGTGCCGTAATATGAAGTGAACCTGAGATGGAAAATACCTTCTGTTTCTATATTTAGACCAGAAATCTAAATCGTGGAGCGTCTCAGTGGGTGAATGTTTACATAGGTAGTCACAAAGGTGTGTATATAGATGTATTCGGAGGTGTGTGGTGGGGGGGACTATTTCTACCTGAATAGTTTTTGATATCGGCCTGGGACGGCTGACGTAAACATTCATACACACAATGGAGAGTTCACTACAACTTGTTTTGGCATTTCCTTTACCTGGATATATGTAGACTGGATTACTGGAAATCTATTAAGATATAGTTTGAAATTAGTGCAGTTTTTGTCAGGTGTGACATCGACTACTTTAAACATCATCATATTTAGATCCATGAAATGTTTGGAAGGAAAAAATTGTAGTGAATATTAGTGTGTAATGGATTTTTAATGTGTTTTACTTTGCAAATGAGCTTACCTTGATTATTTCAAGTGTGAGAAAGAGTAGGTCAGAGATAGCTTTGTTTACATTTATACCAGTGTTATATGGAATAGTTTTTATAACTAACAGAAGTGGAGAAGTTAAAAATTATCTTGATATTGGCATGAATCATAAGATACTATTTTTATGTAGGTGTAATAACAATTCAACTGTTGTGCTATTGAAACTGTTATACAAGATTTGATCAGTAAAGGAATGCAGCACAAAGCACAGTAAACACAGTTGTATGGAGTAATGGTATGTATTTCTGTCTGCACGGTGTTAAGTAGGGCTTGGCGATTCTGCTGTATGTTTAGTAATTACAGATATTTCATAGAGATAACGAGACAGGTACATTGTGTAGATGACCTAAATTCTTACTGTGCAAAAATGTACATACCCACGCTTGTAATGGACAGAAATCTGTCAAGATTAAAGGCTTAATTTTCTGACTCATGAAGTTACTTAACCTTTTATTCAAAGTTCAAAGCTGTGAGTTTTTGTTGGTGTAAGGTCAATAGGGATGATAGCTGATATAAGGAGCTCTAATTTTAAAATTAATTACTGGAGATTTCTAGCTCCTACATATATTTGGTCAAAGAAAGTGGAGGGTTTTGTTGGAAGTTTATACTCTAGAAAATACATATGTTTTAGTAAAAAGATTGTTTATAGCCATCACAGATAGTAGAATGTTTTCTTATATAAATAAATGCTGTGTAAAATTCAGGGGATCTGATGTTAAACATGAGAGGGTGTGAGGGGAAAGAAGGGAGGGGATTATTAACTGAAATAGTTTCCTATTTATAGAGTGTTGAATATGTTTGTAATATTTGATCGGGGGGGGGGGGGATGCCAGTCAATTGAATCCTTCCTCAGACTTTCTGTCTACAAATGTTGTGTGATAACAAGCTGGCTCATTAAAGTCTTGATTCTGGAGTTCCTTTATTTCCTGGAGCAATTAATGGTACTCGTAAAAATTACATAAAATATATACCTGCATGCTTATTATTAGGTATAAATACTCTTGTTGTAAGTAAAACCATTCATTCAGTAGTTCCGTAAAATGTTTAATTCTATCATGATTATATATGCTAAATAAACCTAGAAAGAATGTGGACTGCTTTCAGATGTTTAGTGATTAATCACCCGGGGCTATAGCTTCATGATATGGTAACTCACATCTAACTCAACACGGTACATTATTTGTGATATACAAAACAAAACTCCTATTGAATGTGACTGAGAGAGAGAGAGAGAGAGGAGAGGAGTTACAATGGAGGAAGAGACATGATGTGTATGAGGGTAAAAATTAAAATGAAAGTGGGACAAGGAAGGAGAGATTGACACAATGGATGAACAAAGGAGGAAATAATGGAAAGGTGGAATGAGGGACATTATTTATAAAGACAAAAGTGTGAGTGGCAGAAACATACTAAAGATGACAAAAGTTGGGTTTTGAGATAGGACTTTTGTCACATACCTATCTAAATGCATGTTTCCTACATGAAAAATGAAAGTGAGGGATTCTGCTACATTCCAGGGTCATGTTTATCTCTCGGTCCAGCGTTCTTCAGGCGCACAGTTTATATGTCTGTCTGTTAGGGTATGTAAATGACAGCTAGGGACTGAGTCATCAGCATGGTGACATACAGCAGTAGCTTGTTGCACGGCGGCACACTGCCGGGCATACTGTACTTGGGTTGGACAGCCTGGTGTCCTTCTGTGATGCAGACCTCTGCTATTTCTTATTATTTTACTGTTTGAAAAAGGATCCTTTATATGCCAAGAGAGGTGGAAAATGAAAGATACTGCCACTGTGAAATATGAAGATAATAGGCATCTCCAACAGCTACTGCTTCCCTTGTACACATTGAGAGGTCTTCATTTATTTCTAGGTTCTGATCTATAGACAAGGTAAAAAAAGATCTGTTACTAGTCCCTCAAATCTTTTGAATGAATTTACATTGTGTTAAAATCAACATAGCTCTCTACCTCATAATGTGTTTACCAATAGGCTGTTGAAATAAACAGCATTGAAATGAATGCACATCTGTTTTCCTGGTAAAGTCATTATAGTTTGAATTACTGTTCTATCCGAATATTACTTTAACCCTTTCCCTCATAGAGGATACCATGAAAAGTCCTATGCGAACAGCATAAAACCAGATCAGCCTGCGAGTAACTCGCAGGCTGATCAGGTTTTATGCTGTTGCTGCTCCTCAGTGGTCTGGTAATGAGGATTTTACAATTAAAATTGGTAAGGTTTAACTGTGGTTTTCTGCAGATCAGGCTTTATGCGGTACCTTTTGAGGGCGTCAAAATGAGTCTATATGAGGGAAAGGGTTAAGGTCAAATACTAAGAATCTTACATCTTGATGACTGTGTTCTTGTCTGTACCATGTTTTTACACATCTCTGTCAATCATGACTGGTTTATGCTTAAATTATTCATTACTACAGCTATAAAAATTCAGATGAACATGTATGGAATGTCTTGATGTATATATAGCTTGTCAGGGAATGAATAATAACATCAGTTGTTTAACCAAGTGGAATGATGAGGCAGTCTGATCATGTCATGTCACTATTTGATGAAGTTGCTGTGTATTGTGTTTAAGTTGCATTTACAGTTGAAATGGAATTAAGATAAACTCTGTATTGTATATAATTCTTAAGAAAAAAATATTATAATAGAAAAATAATCTTTGCATTATCTCAAGATTTATTTTTGTATTATGCATTAATTATCTCCAGATCTATTTATTTTATCCCTGTTTATAATTTCTTTGATTGACATCTCTATCATGCTTAGATCAAAGGGGTGTGGCCCACTAAAAACTGTTAATATGTGCAAATACACCATCATTGTTGAACTAATCTCCATGGTAACATATATACAATGAACTACAGTAGCTCACTGTCCGTTATCTGCTTGTGCCCAGAGGGCATGACTGGTGGAGGAAGTGTACCAAGTTTGACTCAATCTTGCGGACAATAGGAGGCTGATTTAGGGGATAGCGTGAGACAATCCAAGTGATTGTGTTGGAAACCGGACACAACAATACCTGCACTGTTACTGGTACCCTGCTTTTATATTGAAGTAGATTGGGTTGAGAACTGCATATCAGTTTTACCTGTAAATCTTTATCTGTTAATGATATAACTGTTACTGTGACCATGACACAAGTTGTATGCAGGCTGATCAGGTTTATACTGTCATTCACATTCTAGGTGATAAGCTCTAGGTAATCTAAACAGCCGTGACAGGTGAACTTCCTGATGAAAGTTAGCAGAACAGTGTAGCAATAAAGATTCAATTTGAGAACTTTATTACAGGTAGGTGGATTACCTGAGCCATACGATTGTATTATTATAATGAATGAGTAGTAAATCAGGTGAAATAGTCAAGTCATAGTTAGTCATAAATGGGTTTGGATAAATTTTGTGGTTCTAACAGGTGACATCGTGATATTGCAGGAAGTTAACATTGGCAGTTCCTTTTAGGTAGTGTAAGATTGTCCTTTATTTCTTATGAAGTTAAAAGTGGCTTTGTTTTATCTTTAAATCACAAGCCTGAAAAGAAATGGAGAAGAAATGTGACATTTTCTCAGATCATCATTCTGCAGAGTTATGTATTATAAACCACCAGGGTGTAACTTCACTTCATGTCAGGTAGCACACACGCCCCTGTATGTCAGTTAAACTGTTTCTCATGAGATCAACCACCCATTTCATCATTTCCTCTGAACAAGCCGTAAGTGGAAGTGTTGTGCTTAGAGATAGTGAAGTACATCTGGAGATATTGATGCTGACTCTGGGTTGGTTTACATTAAATTGATCTCCAGGTAGCATCACCAGTACCCCATTATTAAAGCCTGTTAGAAATCAATCTTGTGTGAAAAGAATTTGAAAGGACTTGTCGCAGGTCTCGACAAGAAGGACAAGTTTCTTTTTAAATAAGTCTCTGCTGTAGATGTGAATAAGTCTTGACCATATTGAAAAATTAAGGTCAAAACAAATTTTGCTCAATTACTGAGTTGTCAGGTTGGAAGAATATTATTATATCAATATACTCTTGATTTAGGTCAAGATGCTTGGAAGCTTAAGTCGTGAGGGAAAAAACCTCTGGTCATCTCCTTATTCCATAGAGCAGAGGCTGTCTAGCCTTAACATTGCTCAGTTCCCATCATGACAGTTATGTATGACCTTATTAAGTTGAAATGTTTGTGTCATATTTACTGACATTGACACCATAGGATTTATGCAGCCTTCCAAATGCATCTGGTTGATGAAACATTTTCGCATGTTCGGCCTTAATTAGACTACAGTTATCCACAAGGATTTGTAGACGTGTTCAATAAACTAACAGATACCATTTGAAAGAGTGCATAGGGAAATACTTGAAGTTAAAATGCACATTTAATTGTAATATTGCATAAGCCAAAATAGTGATGCTTCAGTTTATTATTATTGTACCACAACTGCCTGCTTTCTGTCCAGTTGTATCTTATCCTTTGATTGTTGGTAATGTCTTAACATTTGTTTACCTCTCTTGGTCTTAAAGGTTTAAGTTTCTTAGTAATCTTAATTGATATGGTGTCTGCCTTAGCTTAATTAGGGTCAGTTATATGAGTGACTAGGTAATTCATCTTATAGAAAACCAAAAATCCAGAAGGGACCATATTAACTTTTATCAACTGAAAGAAAGTTGTCTTTATAATTTGTAAGGTTTAATTATAGCATGTGACTTAAGGAGATTGTGTATTTGTTGGCTGGTGACATCACAGGACAGGTATTCCCGACGGATGTCACCTGTAATCATTACCTGCTGTCTGCAGTGGCTCATCATTGGCAAGCTGTGACAATACAGTCACTTGTCTTAATTGGTCTTTAGTTAATGACAGGTCAAAGAGGTCATGTGACATACAAGATATGTATTGGCAAAGGTTAGAAATTGTGTGTAATCTTTTAACTATGAATGTGTCAATGTTAGCCTTTGTCACTAGTACTGCTGAACAGGAGCAGCTCAGCTGGACTCGGGACAGGCCTTTAAGGATCTCGATTGTTTTTTTGTTATGTATTACACACCTCATCATATTGTTTCCTCTTTCCATGGATCTTCACTCATCATGTTACATGCAACTTTCACCTGTGCTGGAAAGCAGGTTCATTAAATGGCAAGTTTGATCATTGTTTTACAGGGCCATCGTTTGCATTAGTGAGGACAAAAGAGTCCTATTTATAAGATTGGGTCTGATTAAAGTTGTCATTTAAGTAATTTAAATGAGGTAGAGAATAATTAGGGTCCAACAAAAAGTGTCCATAATGTTGAAATGCTTGTGAAAACAAGTCAAATGGAGAGGATTTTACTGTGTATCATTATAATAGCATCAGTTTCTACTACAAGAATTCATCTTCATCTCATGGACAAGTTCATCCTTTCCTATGGTATCAAGATTTTAGTCATAGAAATCGGATCACAAGTCTGCATACTGAAAATTACTTTAGGAAAGATTGGAAAACATGGTTTTCCTTACATGTTGCAATTAAGTTTTTTTTGTAACTGAGAAGATATGGTTAAGGGGTGTTAATTATTCATGTGAATTTGCTTCTGCTGTACAATTCAGTATGTTATGTAATTAGTATCGGGACACAAAAAGAGCATCAGTTAAGTGACTATCAAGTGTCCCTCCATTCTGCTCTATATTGGCAGTCCGTTCAAATTGTAGGAATGTAGGTTTTCTAGTCTGAAAACTGTACGTATTTCAGTTTTGTTGATCCTTTTGAAATAAGGTAAATTCTCCAGATGTTTCTTGAAGTTTTTTTTACTTTTAAAGATGTTTGAAATTTTCCACGTGGGGGGGGGGGGGGGGGGCAAAAACTAAACATAATGGTGCAATTAAATTCAGCTTAACCTACATAAACTTGTATCATTCTCTGTGAAGTAACTGTTGTTTTTTTTCCAGCGTAATTGCTGGCATCTGTGCTCCAATTGCTGAAGATATCTTGGTTGAGCCAGAAAGTAGTGTATCATCGGAAAGAAAGTTTGAGAACATGGTTCATTTCAGCTCTGATTTGTCTGATATCTCTGCATTTGCACCTTTAATTAGGTGAAGGTATCATGAAACTCTACCACATTTACTTGTAGTATGGGAGTGAATTTCCTTATTTTAGCTTAGAGGTAGAAAATGAGAAAGCTGGACTTGCTCTTAGTTTCATTATGATCCGGAGTGAGGGTCATGACATGATGATCCCTGTTCATAAGGTGCATTACTAGGGAGGTCATGACCTTATAGCAGCTGTGAATCTATCTGTTGTTGATAATGTGTATTAGCTTACCTTCCTGTTTCAAAATTAAGAAATCCACACCTTAGTTGTTGTCTTGCAGAGTACTTGTGGACTACATACGGTAACTTACATACAGTGTACTCTGAAGTGTCTTTTCATTTGCAGGATAAAATCTCAATGTACTGGTAAGTAAGTCGAGTTGCTGCTCTGTTTTATAAATGGCATGGATATTTTGCTCATGCGCAAAATAGCTGTTAAAGAAAAATTAAAGTGTTAATGGTTATGATTAAAACATCTACATAACAATTTCCACTATATTCTTAACCCTTTCCCTCATATAGACTCATTTTGACGCACTCAGTAGGTACCACATAAAGCCTGATCTGCAGAAAACCACAGTTAAACCTTACCAAATTTAATCACAAAATCCTCATTTCTAGACCACTGAGGAGCAGCGAACAGTTCGCATAGGTCTTTTCATGGTGTCCTCTATGAGGGAAAGGGTTAAGGCAGAATTGCATTGCATGGATATGCTACCTTTGGATTGCAGCTATTTAAGACTGCATCAGTCTAAAAGTTGCAGGGACTATTGTGAAACATCTGAAATGAAGTAAAGACTTTCTGTCCAGGGTTTTCTTCTTTGAAATTTCATGTCTACTAACTAGTAATCAGTTCCCTTTTGATAGCCTGACATTCCAGGAGTGCTAAGCTCATTTTACATTCTTTATTTTTGACACATGTGGAATGGTATGCCAATTTCATGTTCCAGAGCATGCAACAGTCATAAGGAGGATTAACATTGATATACATTATACCTGTCATCATTAATCACTAAGTAGAGGCGCATCCAGGTACAGGGGTGAGGGCACTTAAACTGCTCATTGATAATGTTCCAGCACATAAGTCAGACTGCAAAACTGATTATTTGCTGACCACAGAACTTCATACTTTGCCACATCCTCAATACAGCCCATTCCTGTCACCATGTGGCGATTGACTAAATCCACACATCAAACAGTGTCTGAGGGGAAGGCAGTTTGAGACCCATACAGCTGTTTGGCTGAGCCATTTACCTATGTACTCACTATACCCAAGCCAGACCATGAAAATGCATTTTCTGTGCGGATTGCTTGTCAAAAAAAGTGTACATGTCAAAGGATATTACCTTGAGGGACTCAACTATCATCATAGCCCTCTAAATTGGGCAGCATCAACAATATACTCTCTGATAAAAGTAGAGCTAACATTGTACAGTGGATATGCATACCTAAACCAACGCCCTATGGGAGTAACAAGATCTATTATAATATTATCTGGGGTTGGTTCTGGGTTTGCGGTGAAGATTTTTTACATTCCTGATGATAGCACCAGCAGTATCTTACTTTCCACTTGTTTGAGCATGCAGAGATCTGATTGAGGAGGAAGTAAGCTCTTTCCCAGTGGAGAAGCATGCAATGGCCATTTATGTGACAATAATTTGATGGAGGTTAATTTTATTGATATGATTTTGTTTTTATCTAAAGATCAAGTTATTTGATTTATCTTCATTGTATGATTCATCTTTCCTGATGGTTTGCAGTGGGTTTTGCATTTCTCTTGCTGTACGTAGAACTTGCATTCAGTAAACAGAGGCTTTGCCATGGCTTTTATTATGGCTACTTCGGACACCAGTGTAGCACAGTAAGGTGTCTAGAATGTCTTGGGTTTTAAAACCGGCTGAGACCATAACAACCTTTCTGAATCTCATACCCTATGATGTAAATAAGAAACTTGTCAATTGCTTGCCAATGTTTTCTCTTCGATGCTAGTTCTTGCTGTAAAAGACAGTCAGAATATGTTTACTATGAACAATGAAAGTGTGGACCCACAAAACAACATAAAGATTTGTGTCACATTCTGACATGATCAGGAAACATTTCAGACATTTAGATGAGCCAAAAAACGAGGCAGTCATCGCTGTAAAGATGAATCCTCAGCGACTTATCTTGAAGACAATTGCATGTTCTGTCCCAAAAGATATTATTGTTTTTATATTGGTACATTGTTTTCTAGGACTCTGCCAAAGTCGCTTGTTGTTGAGAATATATATCTCTTCTAATGAAGAGAATGTGTAACTATACTTTATTGTTGAGGGTTTCCAATGACTTTTGACTTGTGGGTACTTTTTCTGTTTCTTCTTATTTCTGTGTCCCAGTTGAAAGAGTCTCAAGCCCTACAATTTTAGGGCACTTGACAATAGTTAGGGGTGGGGGGGAGCCTAGTTAGGGGTGGGGGGACCCTAGTTAGGGGTGGGGGACCCTTTTGCAGAGGATGTGTTGATTATTTTAGTCACAAATTTTCTTCAGGAATGTTCAGACAAACTCAGACTACTTGTTCCTCCAAAGCCACTGTTGTTGGGTCAATCATGGTCAATCCATTTCAAGATGATATTGCAATGATTTTTATGTACAATTAAAGCTGTATAAGTAACCACCTGTATCAAGAAGTCAGTCTGGTTAATATTTTACATTCAACCTCCTTCAGCAGCCATCTCCTACATGTGGCCACTTCCTGTTCCCTTGTCCATCCACTGAAGGTAACTATTGTGATCATGGTCCATCAAGTGATCGTGAGAACTTTATAGTAAATGCTAGTCTTTTTAAGCATTGGAAGGACCATGATTACAGATTAACCCTTTCCCTCATATATACTCCTTTTGACACCCTCTATAGGTATCACATAAAGCCTGACCTGCAGAAAACCACAGTTAAACCTTACCAAATTTAATTACAAAATCCTCATTTCCAGACCACTGAGGAGCAGCGAACAGCATAAAACCTGATCAGCCTGCGAGTTACTCGCAGGCTGATCTGGTTTTATGCTGTTCGCATAGGTCTTTTTATGGTGTCCTCTATGAGGGAAAGGGTTAATGATGGATGGATTACCTCAAGTCAGGTCTGACTGTTGATGACAGGATCATGTTAGGATTATTAATGAGGATTTAATAAAGTGAGAGGATTGACTGAAGGAATTTTGCTACTTTTCAGATGTTTGGTATGTAAGAATATCTCCCAAGTTGTGTAGCTGGTGGACACAGGTGACCCCTTGTCAGGTGAACAAAAGTCTATCAGTAAATTAATAACAGTCAGCCAGGCTAGGTGAGGTCCTCATTGTGTTCCAGTGAGTCATGAGGTTTCATTATTGAATGGAGATGTTATACTGAAGTGATGTGGGCTGTTTCCATATATATGAAAATAATTTACAGTTTGTTCTAACAAATCTTTTTTGGTTAATACAGTATTTTTGTGTCGCCTGCATAGCATGGCAGACACATAGGGATCACTTTGTCCGTCGTCGTCGTCGGTTTCGTCGGCGTCACACTTTCTTGTCCGGAGCATAACTCGAAAAGTATTTGAGGTATCACCTTGAAACTTAAAACATGGATAGATCACATTGAGGTGGAGTGCAGTGCACAAGAATGATAACTCTGACTTTCGTATTTTCTGAGTTATTACCCTTTGTTGATTCTGAGATTTTATTTTTGTCCGGACCATAACTCAAAAGGTATTTGAGGTATCACCTTGAAACTTAAAACATGGATAGATCACATTGGTGGAGTGCGTGGACTTTAATATTTTTTTTCCCTTTTTTTTTTTTTTTTGTCCAGGGCATAACTCAAAAATGCTGACTTAAAACTTTATAGATAGATAGATCTCATTGAAGAGGAGTGCAGTTCACATAAATGATAACTCTCACTTTCTTTTCTCCTGAGTTATTGTCCTTTGTTGATTCTCAGTCTTTATTTTTGTTGGAGCATAACACGAAAAGTATTTGAGGTATTACTTTGAAACCTCACAGGTGGAAAGATCTCATGGAGTGCATTGTGCAAGAATGATAACTGTTGTATTTTTGGAGTTATTTCCCTTTGTTTATTTTTTTGGATTTAATTCTTGTGTGGTGCATAACTTGTAAAGTATTTGAAGTGTTGCCTTAAACATTTATAGTAGATAGATCTCATTGGTCTGAGTGCAGTACACAAGAATGATAACTCAATAATGATAATGATGACTACAAACTTGCAACATATATATAATTAACGTCATAAGTGCTTAATGACGTCATAATTTTTCTTACAGTTAATGTTTTGAATTCATAGTCATTCTGACACTCCTCTGATGAAGACTGTATAGTCGAAAGTGCTCTGGAAAATTATTACATATTGCACTGTTTGAATATTTTATTCCCCCCCCCCCCAAAAAAAAAAAAAAAAAATATATATATATATATATATGTGTGTGTGTGTGTGTGTGTGATTTGGTGTTATTTTGTACCTCACAAAATAGATTATGCTTTATCAATAATTTGTCAAAAGATCGATTTTCTAGTCAATTCTTTCATCAAACATGCTTAAATGCAGGCGACACAAGTGTTCCGAGGAACACCCACATCTAGTTATTTTTCTTATCACCATGTGCATGTGAACCTCTAATGTGAATCTCCTGTGGTTCTTATAACAGGTAACAGTAAATCAGAAATCACAGAGTCCCAAATCTGTTCCATTTGTATTTAAACTTTGGTCTTAGTTCAATAAAAGTGATTGGAAGCACATAAGGGTAGATCCAGGACTGGTTGGCCCAGTTTTGGTGTAGTGTCATCTCACTTGTACAGTGGGATGCATCATACTCATGTAGACAAACGTCCAAAGATGACTGAAATACTGTCAGTAGGATGATAAACCCAAGCAAGTCACTCTACCAAGGGACACAAGGTATCTGCTGGGAACTGCTCGTTGTTGTAGGTGTAAAAGGGTGGGGGCTAGGGGTCATTGATACCCCTATTTGGAAAGGAAATGCTTACAACTGGAGTCATAGGGCCATGATCAAAAGGATCCAGATGGACATTGATGTGAGGATTATCCTAATTAGAAAGCTAACAAGAGGCAATTGGGATGGTAGACAAGGGGCAGGAAATGGGGCTTAATGATCAAATGTCTTGGTGAAGAATGACACATTGACAGGCAGGATATACCTGTGTGTTGTGTATATGTAGGAAGTGAAAGTGCAATGAACAGAGGTGCAGATGATTGTGTGTATTGATAATGATAAAAGTAATGAATATTTTGAAGTATAAAATATGTCTGTACAGAATGATTTGGAAATAGAAGGTACTAGTTTTGCTGTTTCTGCCTTCGTAAAAATACACTCTATTTCGCAGTATATTTATTACACCCCACTTGGCATGGTGAAGTAAGAACATAATTCAACATGCTATATCATCGACGTTCCATAATGTCACATTTTACAGAAAGTTTGATATCCTTTTAGATTTTTGAGTTGCTATGGCTGGGGTATTCATCACTTTCAGTGATAACTGTAGTTTACTTTTTGCTTCAAATGGTTTTCAAGTTGTTATTTTCTGTGCGTGTGTCAGAATTCAACTATTTACAAAACATACAAATTGACTTCTTTTTTAATACAGATATTGTATTCCCGGATAATTTGGAGATTTTCACTCTCGATCACGTGACATTCACTTTAAATTAACAGAAAGGGAATTTTACTGGATTGGTGATAAGAGAGAAACCAAGTTTGGGGGAAGAAAGTCAGCTATTGATTTTATGCCATATTGAAGATAGGTCTAACAATAGTGAATTTGTAGCTTGTATTTTGAGGAGCAGTGGAATCAGAAAATGGAATATTGGTCTCTGCCTATATCAGACTTGTGGAGAAAAGAAGGGCTAGATTGCACAGAGCCAGCAGTAGTTAGTTCCAGGATTTGTTTGTACACACGTTTGGAATGTACTCCGTTTAGTCATGCTGGTCTCGTGGGATGAACGGTTGGACTAGAGTTATGTTGAAAGAACTTGAATGAGTATTGAAATTTTAAATTTTGTCGTGAAAGGATTAGTGTTTATGGAATGGCTGTGCAGTTTTGTTTGGGAATAATCTAATTGAAAGACTTCTAGCTGTGTTGTGTATATTAAATTTAGGTTAGAGTGTGTGTGTGTGTGAGTCAGGGTGGATGGCAGATCTTCAGCAGTGGAAGAAAAAAAGGAGCGTTATTCAAGACAGGAAATTGATCTTGTTGGAGGCTGGAAGAAGTTGAAACCTGTTTTATGTAGGAAGGAAGTACAAAAAATGGTGAGAAAACAGTTTTTGTCTTGCTTGTATGCCTGGGGGATGTTGATAGGATAATTTTCTTTTTGTTGGTGTTATGTTTATGTGGTTTCCTTTAGACATTTTTGCATTCAAACTCAAGACACTTAAGTGTGGGAAAATGCATATGTTTTTTCTCCAGCTAATTTTACAATAAGATTAAATGCAGATTCAGTTTGGCTTTTGATTCCATAGCCAACCTGTATTCTTTGTCACTGAAACTTAGCATACACCCTTAGTTCACCTGGCATTATTTTTTTTTTTTGCATTGGGGTGTATTTTTTAAAGATACTTGTTGGAGCAACATGAAATCAGGTTTCCATGGAAGAGAAGTTTTCCAGGTATCATAAACTGTCACTTTCACCAGACCTGAGCAGATCTAACTGGACTAATGATGGCTTGATATCAGAACCATTTAATTTGCAACCAGGTTTACTAGGTTTTCCAATGATAGCCTAAGTCAGATCTGGTTTATGTCGTGTACTTCTTGTTACTCTAGATAGGAGAAGGTAACACCATACAACCTCACCAGACTCAACATTCTTGTCTTTCACTATGGAATAAAATGGCATTTCCATTTGCAGAAAATTAAAATAAGTGCAAGTAGCAGTCTTAATACAGCTTTGATCCGACTGTGTTTGTACACTACAAGATGGGGATTTACTGTCACTTAGCCCCTCAGTGCTGCAAGTTCAAGACCCATCAGAGTCACTCAGATGTTTCATGTTAGGAAGCCATTCAGCGGGCTTGCAGCAGATCTGTGGCTATAAGTGGGTGCCACTGTATACTCTGGTTTGTTGTAAAACCGACTTACACCAGCACAACAAGATGGGAATTGATCCCTGCTGTGTAAGGCTTGAATTGTTTTAAATCTGGTAAGTGCTCAAAACAATAAACTTATTTTACCAGCTGTTTTCAAGAAATACAGACTGTTCTGCTAAGGTAGGTTTGTCCTTGATCCTCCAGTTGCATCGTGAATTTGCAGGAGGAACTAAACCTAAGTAGGTGGTTCTTTACTTATCTGTGCAAAATATATTAAATGAGTTCTTAAATATGTCAGATATGGTTTGATACAAATGCTATGTGTACTTCAGAAGTAGGTTCATTCAGCACAAAGCCTGTTTAGACCATATAATCATATTTTTTAATGTTTAACCCTTTCCCTCATAGAGGAAACCATGAAAAGACCTATGCGAACAACAAAAAACCAGATCAGCCTGCGAGTAACTCACAGGCTGATCAGGTTTTATGCTGTTCACTGCAGTGGTCTGGAAATGAGGATTTTGTAATTAAATTTGGTTAGGTTTAACTGGTTTTCTGCAGATCAGGCTTTATGTGGTACCTACTGAGTGCGTCAAAATGAGTCCATATGAGGGAAAGGGAAAATGTTTTGACATTATGCAAGAAGCTAGATTATATTTTAGATTGTAAAATAATCACATTTTTTCATCAAGTTTACATTCTTGCGATACACTAACCGTATCTTACAGTGATGTTTAAAGTGACTGGTGTATTTATCAGTGAGCTGTCAGTTTGAATGAAAAAGGTAGAAATGCAGCAGAAACGGGATCCTTGAAACTTTTGAAAATAGTCTCTGATGAAAATCTTAATGACACTGATTTTGGCATTGATGTTGTGGGAGAAGAAATTTATATTATATATTCTCTCTCTCTCTCCCCCCCCCCCCCCCGCCCCCCCCCCCCCCCCCCCCCAAAAAAAAAAAAAAATAAAATAAAAAAAATAAAAAGATAAATAGATACAAAAATATAAAATATGTCAGACAGAATGATAGTATACTGTGACAGACAAAATAAAAAATCCCCATGTCTGCATGCCACCTTTAAGAATTTGCTAGAAACCTATAGTTTGTTGGTAGTGGTACTAGGCTTGTGATGTGTATTGCAGACTCTGAAAGTGATTACTTTGAAAGTGATGTTGTTAATTAGGCAAATTGGAATAAATGGATTTCTCATCTAGATTTTAGGTACCTGGAGTTAACTCTGAGTCTAGGCCAAGCGGAGGATGTTAAATGTAGGTAACTTTGCATGGTACGTAACATTTGGAATGATATGCAGTTTAGCTGGTGTTTTCAGAGTAGTTTAGGAAAAGTTGAAGGAGATATTTTTTGGTAGTTTTACGCCAAGAGATAGATTTACATGGAGAGAGCATTAGACCAACAGCGGAATATAATCCCCTCAGTTGTGTGCTAATTGATTTTAGATTGATTATTACGAATAATCTGTTTTATGTATTAGAAATCATCGATTTGAATGGCTGTTTTAAATGCATTCTCAGGAGGGATTATTTTGAATGCATAGATGTTACACAGAAGGAAGGCAAATTGATTACTGAAGATTCTATGAATCTCGAAACCCTGGGAAGATGGAGATTTACCGTGTGTATTGCATCACGTTTGTGTCAAGTCAATCAAGCTTGTGGTACAGTGATTATGTTTTATGTGATAGATGGCAAAAGAAATCCATGGTCCTCACTGGCTAGTGGTATTGTAATGTAAATGAGTGGTTGTATCAATTTGCTATAATATGAAGGCTTAAGCTGGCAAGTAGACCAATGAAATAGGCATAACTGCCAATGATTTCACAGGGATTTTATGGGAACATTCTTTGTATATACAGAATGGCTGCTCGTTTAAGTTTTATGGGAAATTTCAAATTTAGCTAAGGCAGTTTTTTTTTTAATGGTTGTTTGGATTTTAACCTTGCACCACATGATCCCCTTTCAGTAGAATTGTGTATTTAACTAAATATGTGGAAAATGGCACGAGAAGCCTTGTATTTGAGGTATCTGGACACTACGTCTAAATAAGTGTTGATTTAAGGCAACACGTTTTTATAACTTATGCAAATCCTTGGGTTGGACCAGTACTTTTCACCCACTAAGGTCATGAAATCTCCAAAACTAGACCACATCTGGAGAATCCTGCCAACCCTAGGAGGTGTCTGTCAGTCTGGACATCCTCTATCAGTAAAATGTCTGACATTTGAAAAGGACAAATTGTGAAATAAAAGTGACAGAGGACTCCGAACAAGAACGCCTAGGTTTATTGATTGACCTTACAAAACTGTTATTGCAGGATAATGCTATGGTTTCCAGTTTATGTATGTATGTTAAAACACTTTTACCGTAAGTCAGGCATTTATTGGTTATTGTAAAGACATTGATACCATGCAGGCAAGAAATTGCCCCTATGTTTTCTGGTCAATATCTTGATTTGTGTTTTCTTGTCTATATCTTGATTGCAGAATAATGCCATTTAAGTTGGATATACAAGCATGGGTTGAGAATGAGGATATTTTGTCAATAAATTTGTAAGGTTTTCAAGGTTTTAAGTCTTCATGTAGCAGTCTTTCTTTTTTTAGAAGATGGTTTTATTTCAAGGAAGCCATGAGGATGTTACCGTAGTAGAGAGAAGATGCAAGATTTGTACTGGTCCTATCTATTAACTTGGAATGATTTGTTTTCTAATAAATGTTGAGACATACTGTATTGGTGTCATTTAGAATTGAAGGAATTAGTGATGGGAGAAAGTTAAAGTTCACACAATTTCATCAAGTCCAGTGATAGAATGTTACGATAAAAAAAAAAAATCCTGTTTTGGATCAAAACGAGGTCAAGGATTTAATGTGTTGACTTTTCTTTATCATTTCATTTGACTAATGAAGCCACTGTTATATAATTAAAGTTAAGGTAGAAGCATTTATTTGTGGAGGGATTTTAGAGGAACATATCGGAAGCTTTCAAGAGTTGACATACCTGTTATGCCCGAGTGTTTAGATCATGGCTTTGTGGGTGGTTGGAGTGATTAATCTTAAACACAGTGACAAGGGTAGACTTAGTCTGATAACCTTCTAGCCCACTCAGTGTAGTTTCAAAAGGTTTAATCCAAATCAGCTCGGAAGCAACTTTTTACCTGTACTACCGGTAGATGTTTTTTTCCTGTTCTGGACAGTAAACATAATGTACATTACTGGACAAATTCAGATTATGCCAAAGCACTTGACCTGATGTCAGCCCTCCTCCAAATTAATATTCATAACTGTTCAACCTATGTAAAGCTGAAAAGCATGACTTCAGTGTTTGGGGTGGGGAATGTACAGATGGCATGCAGTTAATTCTGAGTGGGTACATATCATGACCAGTGAACATCAGAAAATCTTACCGTCCTGCAACTTACTTTGAGGAAGGTTGCGTTGTATACTCAATATTCAAGTTGTTATTACGGTAACAAACTCACAACCTTAATCAGTGAATCCACTGGTTCATGGCCACTTTATCCAGTCACTTGTGAGGAACATGAAGTGTTCTGATAGGTGTTTACCTGGGTCAGATTAAACAGCCACAGACCACTCCACTCCTGCCACACCCTTATCAGCCACTTGTACAGTTATCAGCCTGATCTTTTATCTACAAAAGTGACAAATGTCTTATGCATTTTGTTATACATTCAGTAGGATCTACCAGGAACTGAACTTATAAGGGGCAAGTCTTTTCTTCACATGAAAAATGTCATGTGAAGCTTTATCTGTAATATCTCTGTGTGCTGTGCTTAGGGACATGTAAGATAGTTTGGAGTGAAAAATATCTGCAGTTTTGTCCCTGTTCAAGAGCATTAGCTAAGTACTTGAGTAGTACCCAGGTATGAGATAGTGAGTAGTGAGTCCTCAACTTGTCAGGATACTGCTGGTTTATGAGGTTCTCAGTGAAAGGAAAGGGGTTAAGGGGTTGATAGCAGTCTTGAAGCTGTATTTAAGATGGCTAGTTGATGCTTGATTGTTTCTCATTCAGATTTTTTTTTCACAAGATAATTTTTATTTACTACAAAAGGAAATTTAGTCGCTTACTTGGTGAAGATTTTGTGTGTGGGGGGGGGGGGGGCTGTATTGGAATTAAAGTGTGTGCTAGTCCAATCATCCCGAAGTTTGAATGCACTCTGGGATCAGTGGATTTTCAAATTGTTTAGCACAAATGCTTCTTTTCTAATGATGATAGAGTGTGCTACCTCAAAGGTCAAGGTAATGTTTGGTAGTCAAAAGAAAAAAAAATGAAAATGGGCTTCTCCAGGCTCTAAATTGTCAAAGGATCAGTGGATTTTGAAATTATTTGGGGCAAACATTGATCTCATGAAGACAGAGTTGTCTATGCAAGAACCAGATTGCTAGCTCAAGGTCAATCTTGGTGGTCAAAGATCAATGAAAAGCTGCTAGTCAAGTCACTAACTTGACAAAGGATCAGTGGGTTTTCAAATTATTTGGCACAAATATTTGCCTTATTTAGATTGAGTGTTGCCTGCAAGAGCCAGAAATGCTTACTCAAAGGTAAAAATTATACTCCCAAGGTCAAATCTTAAAAATGAATGCCAATTTGCTTGTACAGGTATGTGTGTTGTGATAATATCAGGTTTTTTTATTAGCATTTTATACCATAGTATACCAAAAGCAAGTCCTGACAGAACCCAATTTTCACTCTGAACAGGTTTTTGCTGATCCTTAAGTTTGTGGCAGTTTGAAGCCTGATCTGATTGCAAATTACTCACAGGCAGATCATGTTTAGTACTGACTGAAAAGGAAATGGAGATAGAAATAGATAAGTTTTTGTGGTAAGCCAAAATAGTGTGATTGGTTTTTCGGGGTCCATGGATCAGCCAGTATATTGGTCAAAGTGAAATATGGGTCTGTGATATAGCAGTGTTAAGCTGTATTTCCTAAAAGACACAGATTCAATGGGGCCAACCTTAATTATGAGCATGACTCACTCCCTTGACCAGCCTGGCTGCAGTCATTGTGCTGCACCTTCTACACACCATAGTGTGCTGAAATCAATACTGCTGCAGTTTACTCCTGATTTGTCTCCAGCCAGTGTCCACAGGGAGGGTCAGCGATGAAGGGACAGTAAATATTTGATCAGGCTGGTCACTGTGAGACTGAAATGATGGCATTGTTAGGAGTCAGTGGACTGTCAAATGGTCACCTCTCTGTATGGCTGTGATGCCCCCTTGGGGAGTCTAGCTGGGAATGGTCAAAATAACCCAAGGGTAACAACTGGCCATATAAAGGCATGCTAATGGTATGCTGGAAAATTATATAGAAGCTGTGACAACTCATTTACTTTGAAGTTGGTTATGGGTACTGCAGCCTCTGACATGAGTTGGGCTTCAAAAGACTTGATTGTGTTCATTACTTATAATTTTATCCAGAATCTTTGATTGGAGGAAGTTTTTGAATAATATTGCAGTATTTTAAATATTGGGCATTGTTTGGGTTGACTTCAGTATAGAATCTACAAGCAGTATATATTCATGTTGTTTAAATTTACTGTATCTTTCTGTTAGGACTCTAGAACCTGAATTTGTCTTTGATATAATTAGATGTCTTGTACTATGGTCCCAATGAACTAGCTAATTAACTCCGTTGAACAAGGAAAATGGTTCCATATTCTGCAAGTTTAATTGGCTAGTATTCACAGTGAAGTCCTGGTAATTTGAACAGACAATAACATGATGCTGCCTATCTGATATCGTGCTTGGCTGACTTTAAGCTGGAGCAAAATGGTTCTGATGAGTAGCAAAAATTGTAATGTCTTACCAGTCTGTATGGTTTTCACCTTATACTGTTTTATATTGATTGCCACCATCCCTGGTGGCCAAGTGGTTAGAGCATCTGCTTCAGGAGCGGGAAGTTGTGGGTCGCAGGCCAAAGATACCAAAGTGGTAAAAAATAGTACTGGTATAGCTCCTTTGCTTAGGGCTAAGCATATATGGGTAGTTCCAGGACTGGTTGGCCCGGTGTCAGGATAATGTGACTGGGTATTGTATTATGCCACATGTCTACAGCATATCCTGCATTGTGGCAGCACTATGTCTGTCTCAAGATTTCATGGAAGTACTGTCAGCAGAACTCTGATTGCCAAGGTTATTTTGTTCCACACATTCAGTGTTGATAAGATTGCAGCAATCTCAATATTTGTGACTGTATTGAATTCTTTAAAGTTTTGAGGAAATCTTTTCCCAGCAGTGAAACAATTTTCATATAATTTATAAATCAAAACTCTGGAAAAAAAATCTCTATATAGGACCCCACTAAGTTTTGACCCTGTATCCAGTTAGTGTGCACCTGTTTACACAGCCCAGGTCAAATGGTAACAATGTGCTGTTGACCCTTTCATCACTGCTAGTCCCTGTAGTTCTTGTATTGTCCAGCCTAGTGGTTCAGTTGCCAAGTGGTCAGACAATACAAAATATTATCCTGGAAAAAAATAAGAGGTTGTTGATTACAGATAGGGGCAGTACTAGACTCTTTAAATGACATATTTTACTTCTTGAGCTTCAAGCTGTCTAGGCATTACTCCAATAATTTGTTAATTTGTCATCAAATGCATTATTTTGACAACAGCTTTAATATGCAGTATATGTCAAAGAACATGTTGTGAAACATCAATCCAAGTAAACTTAAGCATTTATGATTTGCAAAGTATTTCAGTTGTTCCCATAGTGTTCCATGCTTGAAATTCCAGTTCCCAGATAATGTGGCCAGTTGTGAGACTTGTTCATACTTGTGACCCATTTAAGACTCCATACTATTGTTATGTTCATTTTTATGGCTTTATGGATGAATGTGAAAGTGTATTTAACAGTTTCAGTGTGACTAATGCACCGGGACATGTTGATGGTTTCTAGCTGATTGAAATAAATTGACTTTATAATAATACTTAGTGAAATAGCTTTTCTTGGTCAACTATATCTGATACTGAAGATGGTTGCTTAGGCTTCAGAAGTACTTGATGGCAGCTTGAACCACTGATTATTGGCTAGAGTTAGAAAATTGTGAGGACGCTAAAAATTGATTATGAAGCTGTTCATTTGCATAAAGAAATCTTGGAAGAGGCTATTTTGTACTATCAGTCCAACATTTGAACTTTGACATCTGATATGGCAAGTTTAGAAGTTGTGACTTTTGCTCTGGCACATATATTTCAATGTGTTGGCTGTCATATCTGTTTAACCTGCTTGTAATTGAACTGTTGGCATTACCAACTATTATGTGTGATTATGGCAGATATTTATCATAAATATATCCAAAGGATTGTTCCCAGTTGATCTGAGCTGCAAGGCTGCCTGGTATTAAATCATTGCAGGTGTTTTAACTCGGGCTAACAAGATCTGTTTCACTGAATAGCAATAATTGTCCATCAGTGTAACACGATAACTGTTTGTATGCCTCACAGAGATCGACATTCACTAGGGGTTTAGAAAAAGTGACCATTTTCTCATAGATTTCTTTTTCAAATTAGATTTGATAATTGCAGTGTATAGGTCACCATTGCCGATGAGGTGGATAATTGTGGGTAATTTTTCCTTGCGATCGTGAGATTTCACACTGTCATCAGGATTATGAGTTGAAAGCCTTATACTACCTAGCCTGAGATGGTGTATACCTGTGTATATTTAGTTGTTAGATGAAAGGAAATGTATTTTATGTGTAAATACATATTTTCTTTTGTCATATCGAACATCATAAGATTGGTATATTTATGATGGGATGAAATGTGCTGTCTGACCTCTACCTTTTATGATTAATGTGTTTATTGTAAGCCATCCATCAAAACAAATTTTGTTTTGATATTTTCTTGTTTCGACTGTAAAAGTAGGTCATAACTTTGGGTTCATTGGCATAGCTTGTAATTTGATCCTTATTTATTTAAGTAATTTTAATATTCAAAACGAATATGACGCCATAACTTTAAAACCCTGGATCTTCTCAGCACTATTGGCACTCACAAGTTTTGAATATGTTTTGGTTCAAAGATTCATTAGCTGAGTCTCAACCTAGATTGTTCAAATCATTCGGCTATTTGTCTTTAGTTGAGCAGTCCTGGGCCATCATAGCTCTCTTAATTTTGGTTATTGTTCATTTTCTGTTGTTTGTAATGCAGAATAAAATTGTAATGTAAAAGTTTATATTTTATGTGGATGGATAGCATAGTGGTAATGCACCTCGCTTCCACCAATGTGTCCTGGGTACAATTCCTGGTCGCATATGTGAAAAGGTACTGTGGTTGCCCATCCAGACATGTGGGTTTTCTCCAGGCTCTCTGGTCCCCCCCCCCCACACACACACACATATGCCGCCACCAGAGCCACTGAGAGTGTTAAATACATAAAGTTTAAACTTTTTTTACAGAGAAGGAATTTTGGTTAAAAGGATTTAAAAAAAAAAAGTTGGTTTTTCAGGTGGAACTTTAACTATAAAAAATAAAAATAACAAATGAAAGTATGGTGTCATCAGTATTATATTGCAGGTTCCATTAACATTAGGACATGCCATTTATTTTTGTTTTCATATTGAGGCTTTTTTTAGAGCTATTGATGCCTGTGTGGCAGATGCTTTTTTCATCCCCTTTTCAGAATCCCCAAGATGCTTTATCACTTTTTATCATACGCAACATGACTGTGAAAGATGAGATAATAATAAAAAAAATAAATAAATAAAAACACATGCAGGGTGTCCTGACAGCTGTTTTCTGTAATCGTCTTCTTATTACCAAGGTAGAACATTTCAACCGGAGGCTATGAATGGAATTCCTAGAGATATTCCCAGGACTGATATAAGGGGCTCATTTTTCTCTGAGATGAAGGGTATGGTGTTGAAAGGTTTAAAAACTTTCAACATCAGATGCTTAGAGATGCTGTTTGTTGAGTAGTACTCTCTTTAAGGACCATTTGAATTCTTTTGTTTATGGTGTGGGGGATGGTGTGGGTTTTGTTGATTGATGTATATGTAATAAATAAGGTGTTTCATATGAGATCACATTGAACTTGTGTGTAATGTGAGAAAACTAGGAATCTCAGGGAATTGGTGACTATTAAAAACATGAAACCCTTTCACCCCATCTGCCAGAGCAAAAGAAAGAGAGAGTGAAGGAAGGGAGAAACTGAGTGTGAAGATATAAAAGAGAGATAGAAGATGGTGTCAAGATTTGGTGGAGAAAGAGCTTTAGGTGAAAGGACTTGTATGATAATTAACAGCTGCATGGGAACTTTGATCCAGGTGTTTTTAAATTTAGCAAGGAGAGACTGGTGAAAGATTCAGATAGTTCAGTCACAGTATCTTGTTCATTTACCGAGTCTTGAACACTGACATATGGTGCTTGAGGCTGTTTTAGACTTGATTGCTCACTTGCAGGATTTAGGACAGGTGCTTGTGAGAGTAAAGGATGTTCACACATGCATTATTTGCAGTTTTTTGTTATGATTCAAAATCCACATTTTTTCTTGTTCCAAATCAGCAGTTATGAAAGCTGCTTGAATCATGCTATTATATGCTTTCTGGCGGTATTCCTATTACCCTACTTAAGGCTGCAATCAAAATTGCTCAACTTCTGATAGCTTCCATATAGGTTATTAATGCTCAGGCACACTTTCAACAGTATGCATTTTACTGTTAAGCAGTTCTCTATTACCTGACTTTCTTGAAGGTAAACCGTTATAAGAAATACAAAAGAAATGATTGTGAGCAGTTACTCCAACTAACTTATTATTTCCCTGTACAAGTTCAAAAGGTCAGTCTCACTGTTTGAGTAAGGATAATGGAAAAGTCTGAAAATAAGCAGCTCAGAGACACTTTTATTGTTGTTTTACATCCTGCAACAGTCCGGAGTAATGCTTAGTGTAATGTTAAAGACATGAACTTGGTGATTGATTTTGTATTGATTGGTCTTTTTTTTCCTCTCTTTTCAGACAAGAGCTAGAAAACCGAGGCAACATGAATTTTGGGTGAGTGAAAAAAACAAAACAAAAAAAACTTAGGCCACACTTTTAATTGATTTTCCTTGGTTAATGGATTCACCTGTTGCTAAAAATTTAAAATGAATTCATTTAGTTTATATCCCCATTTAAAAGAAAAAGAACATTTGATCAAGAAATCAGCTTAGTGTGGACATAATTAAGAGAGGAAAAAATATCAATTTTGCTTTTCTTGCCAAATAAAATACTATTTCTTAATACTAGATCTTATGATAGAGTATAGAAAATCAAAGGGAACCATAGGAAATTGACACATTTCTGTATAACATTGTGTCAGGTATGTTTCACAGGGTGAGAAAAATGTGCAGCCTGACCAGGACTTGAACCCAGGGCCTTTCGCATACAGGGCTAGCTAATTAAAGTTTGGGACAAGTTTAATTATGGCCGATATTGCTTCATTTGGTTAGGAGTGATGGCTCTTAAGTTATCAAAATATGCCATTTTCACTTTTTCAACCTTTGCTTTAAATGGCATTTTCTCCTAAACTGCTGAGCAGATTTTAATGAAACTAAACAGGAAGGATTATTTGGTAGTACTGTACATAAATAGTTTAAATGGGTCTGGTTTGAACAAGATGGCCTCCAGAGCTAAAAATAAAAAAAGAAATCTTTAAACTACACCTCCTCCACCAACTCAAAGTAATTGAAAAAGAACAAACATGGAGACAATACACATGTTATGGTGATGATTTATGTCTCCGGAACATATTCCACTGATATTCATTATCACAGAAGTGCTTAACTTAACGAAAGCATTGTCTACAAGGAATAAAAACACCTGCAAATTGCGAAATGAACCTGTAAAAAGGTCTGATTAGAAGATAGGAAAAGCTCCATTTTCAGATTTTGCCACATTGAGATCTACTCATGACCACACTCAGGGTTAATCTTACATCTTTATGTTATACCTTGGAATAGTCAGCTGTTAAACTACAAATGTGCAGAAACACACAACCGCATGTAACTGAGTTCTATAATTAACTAGAGCATTATAATGGAGCTGCACTGTAGTAATAAAAGGTTAACTGTTTCACAGTGAGAATAATATGAACTACTTGCCTGAGGATCCGTACAACAGTTCTGGGCGAGGCCCGTACAGTGGTGACTACAACTCCTACAACGGAGGGCCACATCACGACGTGAACTCTGTCCACTCATCGCACATCTCCCTGCAGAGCACCGGCAGTCATCGGAACAACCCTCGACAGGTATGACTTGGTGTGATTCTATATGGGAACACTTTGTTCAAGACTTTAGCTTACCTGAGCACAGCATGTTCAAGGTGAGCTATTGTGAACCTTGGTTGTTCAGGGTTGCCACATACCTTGAAAAGTCAGGGAAAAATGATTTTTTTTCAAGGTCAGTAATTGGGAAAAAAAATACATTTTAGAAAAGTCAGGGAAAAGTCAGGGAAAAATGAAAGTCTGAGTTGATGTTTTGAATTTTTCAGTGGCTATGGCAGTCTTCAAACAGTATTTATAAGTATTGCTTTCAAACATTGATTATTTAATAATATAAAAACATTCCTAAGCATGAAACCTTAAAAGGTTTGGGATGTTAGACTGATAGGTTAAGTCAACTCACTGAGATTTTATTGTGCACACTGTTTATCAGAGTTATTTTTGTTGAGTTAAATGTTTTAACATTAGAGGTGTATGACATGACTGTATGATTTTAATGTTTCTTAATGTGTAAGATTGACTGAAGTATTACTACCTTGTAAGAAAATCATTTAATAGTATCTGTACTATTATCACTGACTAATATAACCATGAAAAGGAATTCTGATTTATTTGAAATTTGTTAAGGTTATTATTCTAAAACAATAAAAATGTAGATGGGAGGATTGGACGGCTGAAGGGGAGGAGGAGGCCGAAAAATTGTGGTTGTATTGGTCAGTGAAAAGTAGGGCTGAGTCAGGGAAAAGTCAGGGAATAGTCAGGGAATTTTATTTCTTCAGCTCTGTGGCAACCCTGTTGTTACTAAATTGTTTTGAATGCCACCTGCTCTGAAACCACTGAGCTGAAATTGATGAAACTCGGCTTGGATGGTCCTTGGGTTGTCCTTCACTAAAGATGCTGATATAAACTTGATCCATGGAGAAAACTGTGCAACCGAAAAAATTATCAAAATGTCTTTGAAAATATTCTTCTCTGAATCCAGTTTTCAAAATTAAATTTTGTAGGTCCCAGGACCTGTTTGCTTAAAATTGTAATCTATATAGAAAATTTCAAAAATTTTCTCCTGAATTTGATGTTATTTTGCACAAATGACCACTTCACAACCCTCGATCTACAATAATTAAGTTGATAAATAAGACTTCCAGAGGGTTGGCTAATTTTCTCTTATATAATCCATATAGAAACCTTAAAATTCTTGTTTGAAACTGTTGATCCCGATTCATTATAATTTGGATTGGTGGGGGGGGGGGGGAATTACCTCTAAGCTCATAATTGAAGTCACTGAAACAAGGGTGATTTGAAAATAAGGCCTCCATGTGGTTAATTGGGCTTACATAATCAAAATCGAATGGCTAAGTCTTGAACCTGTTTGCCTGGTAAATTCCATTGTACTTAGACTGATCTTATTAAGGTGAGTTCAGTAAAGTTATATTGTTCTGAATGTTTCAAGACTGCAGTTTTACAAAGATGTGTGTTGCATATTGCAGATGAAGTCCAGTAATCCAAACCTTGGCAGCCGAACTTCTCTCCCACACGACCAACAGAACGACTACTCTCCATACTCTGGTCCCCAGCACCGGAACTACGATGACTACCCGGGCTCGTCCCTGCCCGTGAATGGCTCACCGCGAGGGCCTGGTACCCCAACAAGGTTTAATAGTTATAACTACGATGACTATGGTGGTGATAACTATCGTGCTAGCCCCATAGCCCATGAACCTAACTACCGTGCTAGCCCCATCAATCATGAGCCTAACTCTCGCTATGGGGAAATGGACTCATTTGAAAACCCTGTGCAGCAGCTTCATTCAGGATCTTACAATCACATTGACGCGCTTAGGTAGACATGTTTATTTTGATTACCCCCACCTCTGTCACTTTCCTAATGATCCTCTAATAATTTTATATAAAATGAAATGTCTATCCTCTCAATCACTCAAAATGTGTCTCTTTGAATGCATAACATTCTGCTTCTGTAAAACATACCTAGATAATTTCCTTTTGTTTTTTTTATTTTGTTTGTCATAGCAAAGACAATAACCAAAGAATTTGTCAAAATCAGTCCCATGCACTTACACCTGGTGTAGGAATGTTACTTAACTGCGTAGCTGAAGTTTAGATTACCAGGGAAGTATAAACATGTGTATTTCAACACAATATAAGGCTGCATTGGGTTTTGAATGGACAACTTTGCCTGTTTGCTTTGTGTGTGTGTGTATGTCCTGTTGCATGTTTTTTCTTTGGGATGGCCCATTGTATTATATGAATTCAAATGAATAGAGAATGAAATAATGAAATTGAAAACTATTGTCATTTATTGTCCTTAAATGTATTCTACTGTGGTCAAGCATGTTGGTCCAGAGGTAGAGTACAAGGACACAGATTGGAAGGTTATGGGTTGGCAGGAATGAGTTTATACCAGGTTGACATACTGGCTTTCCATCTATGCAGCCCGGGTTCAATCCCAGGTGGGTCAGATGTTGTATGGGTCGCTGTTTGTACATGTGGGTTTTCTACGGATACTCCAGTTTCCTCTCATGAACACTGCAAACAGTGCCAGTGTAAAGATTATCATAAGTGATGTCACTTTCTGTCCCAAGTTCCACCTTTTTTTAAGCTATATCAGTTGTTGCCCATCAATTTATCAGAGATATAGCTTAAACTGAGATAAGGAGTAGATGTTTATAATGAGCATGCCACTTGCAGGTTGATCATGTTTGATAGGTACACTTTTCATTAGTTGCTTCCAATCAGTTATCGGAGATGGAACACCTTAATTCAAAGCCCATCTAAGATGGAACACTTTAATGTACTCATTGTAAGAATTTGGAGGTTACCTAGAGTGGAACACCTTAGTCACCAAAAATGGGTCACCTTTATGTAAGAATTAACTAAGATGGACCACCTTAATGTGAGAAATATAAAGGTCACCCAAAACACACAGTGTGTGGGGGGGGGGGTGCCTTGTATGGGGCCACTTTGAAAGGCATGTTTTATCAGGAATGTTGTTATGTCAATATAGGTGTGTTTGGAGTATGTTGACTTTTGTGAATCAACTCATTGGCATGTAAATCCGTGTGTAGAACTTAACCCTATATCTCATATACATCATTTTGATGCATTCACAAACTGAGGAGACCCAGGTCAGACTTCTCCTTCCTAGGAACTGTCCGATCAGGGTCTCCTCTGTTTGTTCATACAATATTGTAAATCCGATTCTACACAGTTTGCATGGCAAAGAAAAATCCATCATCCATCATACCATTTTAAGTTCAGTAGATTCATATATTTGTACATGAACATTACCATGGTAAAGGGATAACAAGCATTATTCTAGTTTAAAAGTACACTTTAAAATTCAGATCAATATTTGGCTTTTAGCATGTGTAGTGAAAGCTTATAAGTGCTTAAGAAAAATAAAAACAAATAAATTATTCTCTTGGTGCAAGGGTTTCAGAATAGTGAATATAATGTATTGAATTATAAATATATTACTATATATATATGTACTACATGTAGAAATTTCATGTGAGGAAACCATTTGAGGGCATTATCTAACGAGGCTTAAGTAATGTACATTTTGACACCATATCAGGCATCTATAAACTCTCCCTAGCAGGCAAGACACTCTCCAACACTCTCTCAGTGGATGTTCACTTGTGCCTAAACAGTAGATGTGCTAATTCTAGATACCAGACATTGAAACAGTATATGCATATTCTATTGTTACAAGAAGTCTTGAAAACAAATCTGGTTTTATGTAAGTTCTGTGTACAGGTAATGAATGTCTTGCGCTGAGTCCAGGAAACTACATTAAGACTTAATAATCATGACACTGCTATCTACACTGTGATCCTGTGTTTTCACGTGTGTGTCCGTCTTTGTTAAAATGCATGCTTCTTTTTTTATTTTTAACTAGAAAACTGCTAGTTTTACTGTGTTTGTAGTAGGAAAATACACATGTAAACTTATTATTTATAGCTCAATTGAGCACTAAGTGCTCAAGGTGAGCAATAGTGATCAGTGATGTCCGTTGTCCATTGTCCACCTGTCCTCAACATTAACTACAAAATTCATTGATATCCCCATTTGATGGAACTTTACAGGATTGTTCCATGGATAATGCCATTTTAAATTTCCATGGAGAAATCTTGCCCTCTAGCTGTGAAAATAAAAATCTGATGAAATCTGTAAAAATCTTGGCACAGATGTTCCTTAGGTAACCATCTACTGAGAATTTTCAAATTATTGAGATCCATGAAAAACATGGCCACTAGGGGTTTTGCTGTTCTGCCTCTGGTGACAACTTTAAAAATCTTCTTTTCTAAAACTACAGGCCAGATTGGCATAGATTTTCATTGGCGGAATCTCAAACAAGATTGTTAAAGTTTTCAGCTGCTTAAAAAACATGATTATTTAAAGAAAATTGTCTTCAGGTGAGCGATCAAGGACCTGTATGTTTTATATATATGTGTGGGATTTATATTGTTTTATTGGAATGCATCATTTTCTATACTAGCTGCTAATGGTTAACACTTGTACTGCTGTGTGTGTAAGTGGAATAGTTTGTGTTTGTATGTAAAAAATTAAATATATTTTTTCAACATTGACAAACTAGGATCACATAATCAGAGATCTTTTTTTTTAATTTCAGAAGTTTCTTTTTATTTTTAACTTTTTCATTCAATTTTGAACTGTGTCTTTTTTTCGAAAAATCTTTATTAACTTTTTTCCCCTTCAAAGAAAAAATCTAAGTTATTAATATATCATCTTTTAAAAGTCAGTCATATTGATCACTGTCATCTTCATATATAAAAAGAAAGCTGATGAGCTTTTATGGCTTTCAGTGGAAAAAATGAGGTATAGATAAGAAACTGTAGACTATACTGCATAATTATGTAATTAAAGGTCTCTATCTTTTGAAAGATGATACTTGTGGATCTTGTATCGACATTGGACATATTTTGGTATCTGCAGAAGAGGTCCTGCTCCGGAAGACAGTTTCTATCGTCAGTCACCCATGCTGGACAACCGGTATGATAGTGGGGGTCGTGACCCTAGAGATAACTACATGGATAATCCAGGCGATGGTTACCGTGGTGAGGAGGGCTATGATGATAGCTTCAGAGGTCACCCAGACAACAGTTTCCAAGGTCAACCAGACAGCCATGAGGCTCCTCCAATGGTTGATAGGTCAGTAAAAAGATGCATTTGATCTCATGTAGAAATAAATAAAATGATTTTGTTTGTTGTATTTAAGCTTGACTAGACAAAGTATTTCAAGCATCTAAGTAGTCAGTAATGCATATTAGTCCCCTACCGGTGTTTACACCAGAAGGGACTATAGGTTTGTCCTCTGTCTGTCCGGATGTCCAGAAATCTGGATTCCACGATAACTTAAAAACTGTTCAAGATAATATTATGAAATTCGGTATATAAATAGCTGGCAGAATGGAGATTCTGCACATCACTTTGTGTTTTTTTTTCTCAGATAAAAATTCTGGTTGCTATGGTAATGGAAAAATTATGCACATCACTTGTAGGGGACTTGTGTGTTGCGTGCAGCACCAGTTACTTGTTGATCTTAATACTTCAGTAAGGTATTCAGGGGTATTAAACATTTAAATTACATTACTCTTGACCAACTGTAATGTAAATTATGGCTCTTTCTGAATTTACATAATTGGTGAAAGTTTTGTGTGCAATTTACTAGGATTCATTATTCTAAGTAAACGCTTTCCTTATTTAATATTACTCTTTGGTGGTCAGAGGCATTCACAAACATCCTTCTTGTTTATTATCACAGTATCACGTATTGGTTACACCAAACTTTCAACTATCAAGCAGTTGGGCTGTCTTGTTCATTTTGAAATCATTTCTGTTCCATTGTATTATTTTACTGCTAATTTATAGTATTTTATGTTCTTAGTACTTTAATACTTAAGTATGGTGCCTCAATAAAGCTTAAAAGAAGAAGGGATGGTTCAATTTTAATTCTGTTGCCATGGTATTTAATTCTCTGAACACATTTTTGTATCCCTCATACACACATACTACAGATAGTATGAGCAAGATAAGGCAAGGTTTGTTGATGTTAACTGTTTTCTAGGGTAGTTTTTATCTTACTTTGTTTACTGACTTACCTGTGGCCTGTGGTCATGCTTTCTAGAATTTTAAAGGAGAAGGAAGTGGAGACATTTTCAAAATTTAAAAACAATGTTATTAGTTAATGTGTAGACTATCTTATGATAGTCAGGGGACAGTGACTAATAAGACAGTTAAACTGAAGGCAGCATCAGATGATATACCGTAGGATTGTTTACATATCTTGGCATTAGAATCTGATATATCTTGAAAATAGATTATTGTCAACAATGCACCCTGTGAACCTTTATCAGGACTAGAAGTCTTGCCTCATTGAGAAATAGTAGTGGAGATTTATGGTGTTTGAGTTTAACCCAAGACTTGGGTAAAAAGCTTTTGGATTATTATTTTTATCCACTCCCTCACTGCAGGTATGGACAGCCTCTAGACGACAGTTACCAGGGAGGGGGAGGTCCCCCGTACCAACACTCTGGTTACCCTGACAACCAGTACGGTGACCAGATGGAGGACAGTTACCAGGGACCCCAGGATGACAGCTTCAGAGGACCACCACCCCAGGATGACAGGTAGTCACATCTTAGCTGAAGTCTGCAGTCTGTGTAATACATCTTTTTCCTTGTCCATCATCTTATCATGAAATCTTGTGTTGTGATTTTCAGAAATTATATGTGGAAGAATCATAAAACTTTTTAGGAATTTATCAGCATGGAAAGTTGTGCAGTTGTTCATTTTCAAATTGATTATAGTGTTATGGCCTTTTATATTGTGAACATGGCACAGGGTGGCGGGACTTACTGTCATGTGCACACTCTATTCTAGTCCTTTACTATGACATTTAAGGTCAGTGGAACTCCTGTGAAACTTTAAAAATGTGGGATTGAATGTAAATTAATTAAAATTGAAATTAATTTGTTTACACTCAAGCAACTTCATTTCTTTAGCAATCATCCTCAAGTTATGGCCATAATCTGTTAGCCAGTGAAGACAATTATCAATATATTTTTTGAGACTTTGAAAAAATCTCAACATCCTCTAACAACATGGCAGATGTTGATATCCTAATGTCTACTCTCTCTGTACATGACAGGTTCCGTGACTTTAATGATGACGAGTACCGAGATGGCCCGGGGAACCAGTACGATGGACAGCGTCCTGGTCAGGGGTTCCCACCTGAGATGGACAGCATGCCACATAACATCCACCCCGATGATTCATACAATCAGGAGCAAGAACGCCGACATGAAGGACTGCCCCAGGTACAGGACGATCCGTTTGCTGACGATCCATTTCGACAGAAACAGAGGAGTCTGCAGCAGCTACACAGGGAGGAAGAGGCTTACCCCAGGGGGCCCTCCCCAGGGGCGGGCAGCGACAGGATGTGTAAGTATAGTATCTTATTATAGCAGTGTCACCAATTCTTAAGTGGGCATGACTTCAGGGCCCCTATTGCTTGAAAAAAGGGGCCCCTTGACTCAAAACTTGGGATTCATAGGAGAAAGTAACATTGGTGAAAGCAGTTCAAAATAGATATGTGAGACACAGAGTGCTGGTTTGAAAATTACTGCAACCAGTCACATATTTTTTACTTTTATTATGCTTAATGCATAGAACACATGACCTTCTCTGGACAGTGATGGTGCCATGAATATTTTGGTATTCAGCCATGATAAGTCTATATCAAGACTTTTTTCCATTCACACATCAATGGAAACAGGAT
Organism: Solen grandis; assembly: GCA_021229015.1. Classification (NCBI taxonomy): domain Eukaryota; kingdom Metazoa; phylum Mollusca; class Bivalvia; order Adapedonta; family Solenidae; genus Solen; species Solen grandis. The sequence continues at coordinate 20,348,721 of CM037790.1, read as the reverse complement.
CTTTTGTGGAGTTACTTTTGTGCCATTAGTTTTTGGATTGTTTGTTTCTTATTTGCTTTTCATTTGTGGTCACTGGTGTCTGATATATTTATTATTGCTCTGCATGTTGAACATAATTAAAATTTTCTGGGCCAGAAGATTCACTGGGTTCCTGTTTCAACACTTGCTAAACATAAAAAAGGCAAAACTATCCCTCATAATGGTAAATGCTTTAGATTTGGATAAAGCAACATATGGGAATAAGGTTTTCTTGGTATTTGAACTTCTGGATGCATTTCTTACTGAAACCTATTTGTAAGTAAGTTGCATCTTTGGATTTTTCAGCCAGAAAAAAATATGCACCCAATGTGCACTGGCCATAAATATTTGGGAATTTATTTATGTCTATGGTGCAAAAGAAAATAAAGAACACTGTAGCAGTCAGGTCACTGATCAAGGGTTGACTTTGTTATTATGAAAGGGAGGGGGTTCCTGAAAAAGTAGTTTTGCGAGTAAATATATGCATGTTCCAGGGCACATTTATTTTATTATTTACAACATTATGTATGCACCTACCAGGGCCACCAGGTCCAGAGAGGCCACCCCAATACAATCATCTGTATGGTAGCAACCAGCCTGTGTATGATCAGGACGATGAGCCTGAACCACCCAAGCAATACCTTGATGATGATCGGGTTGTTCCATCAGACGCTCAGATGTTACGGGCCCCTCCTGATGACTATCCGGATGACGGGCGTAGAACCCCGTCAACACAGGGAGGAAGTAAGTCAGTACAATATCTGAATGACTGTAGGTCTGTCAGTGGGACATCAACCAAACTGTGCCTACATCATCTGTACAATTTTTTGGAGTGTTTGGTTTCCCCAATTCTCTGAAGAGACTTGTCATTAATGAGGGCTTTTGTAAAATGTTTTGGATTTATACATGCTCTTATTGTGAATTCACACCCAATTCTTGTTTTGAATTCATTCTAAAATGTTTATAGAAGCCTTAAATTATGTATATGTAAGCCTTGTAAAATGTGTATACAAGCCATATCAAAATGTCAGCCTTAAAAAATGTATTATTATGTAAACTTTATTACCTTGATATGAAGTTGTTTTGTTTATAATTCCGATTTCTGAAGGTAGTGTATAAAATGAAAAGTATATTATTATTTAAATTCAGTGATTGACATACACCATGTTACAGCAATGAGATGGCGGTCCCCCGACCTTCAAGAAGTGATCGACTACTTGAGTCACCCTAGCGATGCTATCAAGGCCAACTCTGCAGCCTACCTTACACATCTCAGCTATATGGACGATGGAATCAAGCAGAAGATCCGTGCCCTCGATGGAATCCCACTGCTAGTCGACCTTCTGAACAGCGAGTTCCCAGAAGTACATAAGAATGCATGCGGTGCCTTAAAAAACCTCTCATATGGACGAAGTAGTGAGGAAAATAAGGTATGTAGCCAGGAAGTGTGACTGGTAACCAGCCTGGAAATGTGACTGGTACTTGAATTGAAAAATGTACAGCAATGTTCAGTTTGTTTTATTGATGCTGAAGTCATGTATATTTCTTATCAT
>CM037790.1:20297050-20347050 GCA_021229015.1 Solen grandis | reverse complement strand
TTTTAGGAATGGAAAAAATTATGTATTCTCTACAAGTAAGACACAACTTTGTCAAGTAATTGACAAGAACAGAACCAATCTTTTTTTCCACAACTGAGAACATATTATTGTGTGAACCATTTGTGTATTCAATATGAATAATTGACAGGGCTGGAGTTACCTTATGTTACAATACTACTATAAATTTTTAAAGGGTGTTGAGATGGTTATTAGTGGCCTGACTTTCTTGTATCATTTATTACTCATGTAATTACATTAATACCTGAACATTTGTAATTTTGAAGAAGCATTAAAAAATCCATTCACAAAAAAATAGATAAGCCTTAGGACACTCCATTTTATTGATTCCCTACAAATTCTGACAATGAAATTAATACTTACAGTTAATCTATATATATATATATATCGCAAAGTCATCTTCTAAATATTATGATCCACTATGCTAACTGAAAGTCACAAGAACAGAAGTATTTTCTCCTGTAAATCCACACTGAAAATCAATTTACCCATCAATCCAAGCCTGTTGAGGAAGTCCATGTTTATTTTAGTTTACTCCACCATATGACAATTTGTACTCATATGACCTCCATGTCCATGAATCATGTGACTTGTCACATGACTTATGTAAATGATGTCATGATTACATCACAGTTTGCATGTAGATGTCAGTTACAACACAGTTTATAACAGAATGTCTCATTCCATGTAACATGGCTATAAACCTGCCAATACAGACTAAGTTTTCAGGTAAACAGGATTGACCGTCACTTTACCAGCAACATCTTCCTTGAGTGAAACATTGCAGCAGCATGCATTTGCATCAAAATGCTTTTTGACAACTACATGCATGCATGGCAAATGTATGCAATTAAAATTCCATCGAAAATTTGAAAATAAACTGCTACAAAATTACCTAGAAGTCTTTCATCGGTTCAATTTTGTTTGTATCTTTGATTAGTTTGTAATTAAGGAGTAAAACAGTTAAATATTGTAGAATGGTGTGTGTGTGTGTTAGAATGTTTTGTCTGCATACATTTCAAATTGTTTTGCTTGATATATATATAATTATATATATGATTATATATATTTAATATATCTGATTCAGCAAATATTAACTTTATTCTCGAACTATATTAAGTCTCTAACTCTCTTTCTGTCTAATTCCCCCTTTCTGTTGACTGATAATTAATTTTTAGAACTGCACTTTCAGACTGTTCATTTTTTTGCCATGCCATTTACAATTGTATAATATCTCGAAAATGAGGAAATAAAGATTATATCACCATCAAGTAATTTATTCAAAGGCAACAAAAACTATATGTATTACACAGTTACCTCCCTTGAATTCACACATTCTTTTTTTAGCTCCATGTGATGGATGGGACATGAGGGATCTCAAATGGTGTGTATATGGATATTAAACATGAGACGGTCACATTAGGTATAGTGATGTAATTTAACTCTTTGAAACTTAATAACCCCATTTTATCCCATACTAGGTCAATATGAAATGCCAGACCTGCTTAGCATTGATAAGTACCACGCAGGGATCAGTATGAATTCAGTTACTTGCAGGCTGATCTAGTTTATTGTTGTTTTCACAAGTGTTTCACGTATCTGTCATATATCACTAACCTGTGTAAATGGTGACAAGGGTACACTATAAAATACTTCAGACATGTACAAATATTCATTTCTGATAGAGACTTCATTTCTGTTGGATTTCTAATGCCTTACCCATATACTGGTACTTCGGTGGTTCCAGTATTGAGGAAATGAACAATTACAAGTTTTCAATAATTTTAAATAATAACTGATAGTTTTATTGTATAGCACTGTGCCACATCAAAAACATGCGTATCTTTGATATCAATGTATCAATTACCATTTAAATATTAGCAGATAAATTTTAAATTAAAACATTCACTCATAATCAAAAATACCCATTCCTTGTTTCCTTTGCAAAATTTTAATATAATTAACACACATAACGGAATATTTTGTGTGGTATATCGTGGTATGTAATGCAGTATTTACCTAAAAACCACAGTATACTGTGGTTCCCAGCTCTACTGTCTACCCTTACAAGTCAGGGACTATCTACACAGTGGTTTCCCCTTACAAGTCAGGGACTGTCTACACAGTGATTTCCCCTTACAAGTAAGGGACTGTCTACACAGTGATTTCCCCTTACAAGTCAGGGACTGTCTACACAGTGATTTCCCCTTACAAGTCAGGGACTGTGTACACAGTGATTTCCCCTTACAAGTCAGGGACTGTCTACACAATTATTTCCCTTATAATAAGGACTGTGTACACAGTGATTTCCCCTTATAAGTCAGGGACTGTCTACACAATTATTTCCCCTTATAAGTCAGGGACTGTGTACACAGTGATTTCCCCTTACAAGTCAGGGACTGTCTACACAATTATTTCCCCTTATAAGTAAGGGACTGTGTACACAGTGATTTCCCCTTACAAGTCAGGGACTGTCTACACAATTATTTCCCCTTATAAGTCAGGGACTGTCTACACAGTGATTTCCCCTTACAAGTCAGGGCCTGTCTATACAGTGATCTCCCTGACAAATCAGGGCCTGTTTACACAGTGGTCACCTGCATTCAAGCAGCTGTCAAAGAAGGGTTGGCATCAAATGATCAAAATTGAAATGATGAATTTGATAAGTTAGAGTTTTGGTTCTCTACATTACTATATCTTTAACACCTCACAAAATATCTGTGTTCCAAGTTTGGAATGAATCCATGCAATAGAGTTGAAGTTAAAGTGACATGAACTTAGGGAAAGCATTCAAGAATAAAGACAAGCTAGAGTGACAGTTCTAGAGAATTGTACTTCTAAATCTCATGTGGTATCTATGGTTGAAATTTATAGAGTGAATCCATCATTTAGTATTCAAATTTTTTCTCTAGACATATTTTTTTATATTTTCAACATCAACTACGGGAGATGATTCAAAAATAGATGAGCAAGAGTTTACGGTTCTTGTGCACTGCACTTAGAACTACACCTCCTAAGGTATCCATGTTTCAAGTTTGGAGTGAATCCATGCAATAGTATTTAAGTTATGCTCCAGACAGGACAGTGTGATGTCGCTAGTGACAAAGTAATCCCTATGTGTCTGACATAATATGCACGCTATACAATAAGAACTGCTGAATCAATTGACCCAAATATTATTCAACAGGGATCAGAACATTTGTTGCAGTGAAAATATGCAAAGTTACAAGCTTATAATCAGTACCAACTGGCACCTACTGACATTATGACAGGGTCTGAATTATTCATCTCCTTCATTCACTGACTCTATCAGGGGGGGGGGGGTGGGGGGGGGGAGATATGTAAATTGTTAACATCTTACTATTCAGATATACCATCATGACCCATGTGACTGGAAAGCCTGATTAGACTGGTTTTGTGTATTGGTAAACAGACCAGACCCAGACAGTCTTCCAGGAGCTGTCTGATCAGGGTCTCCTCTGTTTGCTTATACAATATTGTAGCTCAGATTCTACAGAGTCTGCATGGCAAAAATATGTGTGTAAATATGCATACACTATCACAGAAAAACCTATCACAAAAAATCAAAAGTGTGCATAATTAAATTTACTTACATACAATGTACATGATATATACAGGAATATTTCCTTCTGGAGAGTTTTATATAAGGTAATAAAACAAACATACTGATCAAGACAACATATCACCTTTTATAAATTAATCATTATTTAATCATTTTTCAATTTATCGCCATGAAAAATAATTATTTAATTGAAGCGTATCATTTCAAAACAAAATTACAAAAGTGAGAAAAACCTAAAATGGCAAACAGGTGAGTAGATTAATACAAACTTACCTTGTCTGATGAATATTTATCCACATTCACGGTTGATTATTCACTTTAATCATTTAAACTCTATTGGGAACATATGATTTAAATTCACAAGTCTAACATACACAGTCTGCAGTATGAACACCTTGCTATGAAACTGTCAACAGGCCTGTTGATGCAGTCCAGTACAGTACTAATCTGGACCTTCTAGCTTGTGTGCTTCTCTCACATTATCTGAAATACAAGAAACCAGTCAATTAATGACAATAATTATCAAGTAATGTGAGACACAGTCTATCTGTGGGCTTCATGGCTATCAGAAAAGGTAGGTTGATAATGCCTCCACAATCAGACACAATATAAATGTCCAGTCTTATCTACATTTAATGGTGGTCAAGCAGTCCTCAATGCAAACAAAAGACTGTAAACTTTATTTTATTTACACTGCACTGTAATTTCATACCCAACCCCATTCACTTGTGGTTATCATAGGCCCCTTGACCCCTCACCTTTCGTGTTGGTCAATTAACATTTGACCCCTAAGGGTCAATATAGAGCAAGTGGCCAGTTGGATATGGATCAATACATCCTAGACTAAACTGAGACCTGTGTCTGGCTTACCAGACAATGTCCAGTATGCAGTGTTACACAAACACACATAAGCTGAAAATATATCCATACACAGTTTCCCTGGCAGATTTAAGAGAGATAAAAGATATATATCTAAATGCTTAATCTAGTGATATCTTTCAATTACAGCTAACAGAACAGTTCTTTTTCATTTTAAAGTTTTCCATAAGCAGTAGAACAAAAGGTGAAAAGAACCCACTAATATGAATTATAAATTCTCATCAGCTATGACCATTGTAATACCATATGAAGCCTGACAACAGAATTGTTTTGGAAGTGACTATCAGAGTGACAGTATTTCAGTCATATTATAGCAACGTCAAATTAATTACAGGTGGAAGAAGTCACACAGAGGCACTCAGGTTGAACCATACAAGCCAGCTAAACTACCTTACATGAAAATTCTGAGTGACCTGCAGACTGCCTAGGATAATGCTTGGAAATTAAATCAGAAGATAGTTCCCTGCTTGTAATCTATACACTACGATACAACAATTATGCAAATGCTAATGTTAGTGACCGTTAATGTAACTGAATAACTGATCACAGGGAAGGACTCTGAAGAAAGAACAAGAGTGTTCTCTGGAACACGTGTGTCACCTGCTGAAGTGTGATGGGAAAAGTGTGACGGACAGACAGATAGACGACGGAAAAGTGATCCCTATGTGTCACCTCTGCTTACAGCAGGTGACAAAATAAAACACAAATATGTCTGATTAATATACATAATACGTCACCTTATGAAAACAGTGCTTCGGATGCTGACTGCTTGATTCACTGTATCATATACTCTTATTTACCTTATCCTGTATTTAAAAGCTAATCAACAAACCCCAAAGTCCCAAACAAACATATGTTATTAAGAGACTGTCACCTTGACTTTCAAAGTTAACTTCACTTCCACAGTCATTCATTTATTCCCCCATTATAACTCACAGGACAAAATCGATCAAAGCGCCACATGAAAGGTTGTACAAGGCTTGAAGTAATCATCTTACTGGTTCCAAGCACTAGAATCAATGACAGCAGGTTTGTCTCTGGCTCCAGGTAAATGAACCCCTAGTGGGTCACAATCCTTTGAATATTGACTGGCTCAACCCTAGTGCTATCTTTTACCTCTAACACTACTTACTGTAGCTTATCACTTTCTCTCAATTAAGGCCTATTCCATTGATGTTAATTACAGATATTGCACAATGCATTTTCATCATATAGACAACTGTGTGGTTAGTTTTCTTCTATTGCTTTTATTTTAAACCTTGAACTCTTTTTTTTCTATTAAGCACAATTAATTAAAGGCCCATTATAGAGCCACTTGCGTCATTCTGAAGTCTGTCTGAATGTTTTCTAATTCCAATCTGCTAATCGTTGCAGTGTTTTTTGGTAGGTCAGTATAAATAGAATGTGTTTCACTAAGTCATCTGATTCAGAGAAATACGGACATCTGTAAGATCACCTGTTTCTTAGTGAATCTAATAAGACAAGCTCTAATTCCTTTTTTTTCACTCCATCCTGAACATGTAATGCTCATGCCAAAAAACATGGAAAACGATGAAGTCAAGTATATTTCATGCCTACAGGGCACCAGACTTGAATTTGGCCCAAAACAATACTTAGTGCTGATTAATACCTGATATTTGTAATCTTATATACGGTAGGAACACATTCCACCTCTCTTGTTTTATAAAAAATAACTATACATAGCTAAGGAGACATAAAAAGTTACCATACTGATTAACAATATTTGTAATAATATGACATATTTGGGTATTTTATATTAAGTTAAAGTCTGGACAATTGAATCCAGCACCATGACCTTTCAAGTCTAAATGTTACCTTGACCTTAGAGATTCTATTCTTGTGCACAACACTTTGTCTAAAGGGAAAAAAAGGAATATCTTAATATAATTATATACTTAGGGATGAATATAAGCATTTCTATCACTAAAATATTTAATTTGTTAACAAATGTATTTTATTTCACTCAGGTAACTAGTGATTTGTTTGTTTGTAGGAAACTGATGTCTCCCCGCATTCTCTTCCCCTCGCATATACACTATGCTCTAGTAAGCTGCAATTCTTGTCCATAACGTCACAGTTCTTGTGCATGACACTTCTCAATAAGTTCTATTCACCTGTAAAGTTTCAAGTTGATAGCTTTGATACTTTGTGAGTTATGCTCCAGACAAAAATGAAATTTAACAAAGGGCAATAACTCCAAAAATATGATGTGCAGAGTTATCGGTTCTTGTGCACTGCACTTCTCCTCAATGAGATCTATCCACCTGTGAAGTTTCAAGTTAATAGCTTTGATACTTTCTGAGTTATGTCCAGACAAAAAGTGTGACAGACAGACAGATAACTATATAACAAAAACAATATGTCTCCCCTATATAAATATCAGGGGAGACATAATGATATCAAGATATTCATGAACATGTTACTTGAGCATTTCATAAAACAGGAATGGTGGAAGGCATCTCTACCTTATTTAAGAATCTAATTATTTTTTAACTTTAAGTTGTTGGATTGGCACAAATGTCATTATCAACACCCTTTCCTCTACTGACATTATTAAAGCCGGATATTACTGACTCTTCTGTGTTTCATACTGCTTCTTATAAAATGGGTGGAATGATATTCCAAGTTGTCGAAATTCAAAACCTGCAGCCGTATCATAGCAATCAAACCCATCATTCCATCTCTAAAGTAGGTTTTTTTCTTTCTTTTTATCTTTCCAACTTGTAATACACAAATACTAAAGGAAACATTTCTCACACACTTCAGTACCTTTGTTTTCAATATGTCTATAAAACATACAGTAAACAGTAAGTGTAAAGTGAATTAAAATTCCAGGACCATGAAATGAGGCCAGTAATGCATAAGTAACGACTTGATCAAATAGTTCTGAAACGGTCAATTAATCACACCATATATCTTCAGGCAAAGCTACTGACTTGTTAATGCAACACAACTCTAACTTCCTCTGATTCAAAAAAGATATACACTACTCTTATAAATATTGCGGTTTACCTTTACTTACACACAATAAATCAATATCAATCAACTTATTTCTTTTAAATTATTTCCACCAAGCTTAACTCTCACCTAATTGCACATTTGATCAGTGGTCCAAATTTGTGCGTGACTTTTGCCTTCCCAATTGAAACAGAACCTTTCTTTAACAAATTATGTGGTCAAGATAAAAAAAAAATGGATACCAGTCACACATTAAAGACCACCTGAGTAGAACTAGTCTATCATAAAGGTCTTATTAACTCGCTCATGTTTGTCATTACATTCTGCATGGTATGCATCATCTTCTACATACATTGATCAAGATTTAAGACAGATTATGCAGCCTACCCTCTCAGTATGTGGACATCAGTCCAAGCCAGAGCCTGTCATCTGACCTTGGACTTTCTATTGTCAGCTTCATTTTAATTATAAAATAATTTATTTTCTCAAATTGAGTAGTAGGGAAGATTATATTACATTTAATCCATAAAGTAGAGTCATCCCTCAAAGTTTTGCAAAAAAGATAAATTGAAATAGCTTAACACAGAGCAAAAATTAATTTGTTGTCATTGTAAGAATTGAATAATTATTTGGTGATACAAATATAAACACATTCAAAACAAATATCTTTGACCTTTGGGGGCACCATTTTTGTGTCACCTGCTGTAAGCAGAGGTGACACATAGGTATTACTTCTCCATTATCTGTCACACTTTTTCCATCAGCTTCTTTCAGCAGGTGACACATGTTTTCTAATTATATTACATTCATAACTTGTTATGAGTATTGCAACAAGTGCACCACTGAGACGGGGCAACATATGCCCAAGGGCAAAATTGCTTTTAATATGAGGGGACAGTTTTGTTGTGTTGTTGCAAATATTATGGATGTTGCTCCGTCATGAAATTAGTTCTGAGCTCAATAGTAACTTATTCTATTGATAAATGAAATTATTGATGAAAACTCTGTCAGAAATCAGTGGATTGTCACCAAAATTGTACTTGTCATGTTTTTTTTTTAATATTATACCCTTACACAGCAAATATGAAGGCAATACATGAAGTCTTTCAAAAGTTATTTGCAGAAATTGTCATTTCACATTAAATATGCCTTTAAAGGGCACATTACTCTATAAGGAAGCAGTGGATTATAACCAGAATTGAACTTAACCTGTATTTTAATATTACATACGTAACAGCAAGTATGAATGTAATACATTCAGTGCTTTTAAAAAGATGTTATGAGGAAACAGTAATTTCACATAAAATATGCATATAAAGGGTGCATTACTCATGAAATATAACAAATTGGTGGATTGTAACTAAAATCTATCTTGACCTGTATTTAGATATCATATTCTTGCATAAAATATCAATAGATGAGGATTTTAAAAATTCATTGCATGGAATCTAAATGTCTATGGACAGCCGCAAACCATAATACGTCCGAAGAGACTTTGGCATTTGTGCCTTGTTTCCTCCCACAAGCAGGTGCCCTTGGTATGGATGGTCTACAGTGTCTTACATTGAAACTTAAAACCTATGATTGCTTGGCCATAAGGAAATATTACAGCTCTAGTAGCTTCCTGATCAATTCATATATGGTAACTGAGAGTGAAACTCAACACATTTTAGTCAAGAAGACCGACAAACATAGCCACTTCCCCCAAGTGGTCAAACTCATGCCTCATGGGATGACTCATGACCATGATACATACCTGTGATATACTGACCAATTACAAATACCTGGAGGTTTGAAAATCCCAGGTAATCATGATGGGGATGGAGTTCTCACTTTCTCTGACAAGTTGTACCCACTCAGGACAAGTCTGGAATGTTATCAACACCCCCATCAGGAGCAGTGTGTCATACCTACCTGTATATGTACACTGTGGGAAATCAATAGGTCTTAGCACACAGTTTATGATGGGTGGGATAATATAAAAAGTCAGTGTATTAAGCAGTGTTCTATGTTTATTTTGTTTTATATCCTATCAAAAGTATTTCAGTCATTCTACTTGAGACAGACATTGTACTGCAATATCAACCTGTTATATGTTTATTTCCAACCAAAAGTATTTCAGTCATTTTCAGACAATACCTACTTGAAACAGAAATTAGACAGTAGTGACATGTGGTATGTTACCTCACCCTTTCATATTATTCTTGACATTGGGCAAACCAATCTTGGAACTCTCCTAAATTTATGCTGAGCACAAAGGAATATGGTATATTGTGGCTGGAAAATACCTTTCTCTGAGGCAGACGGTCTAACCACCTACCAACAAGGGATGATCCCTGCAGCCTGTTTAAAGTATTCCCTAACTGTCCATTTATCATAACTGCGACAGGTGTTATGCAGCTGAATATGTAGTGGTTAACCAACTTTTAAAACTCACTAGCTGCTTCAGATAGGCTTGACAGTAGTGACAAACTAGAAAGTCTCTAAAAAAAGTAACCTTCAATATGATGAAACAATAGCGTAGGTTAATCGCAAAATATTCCCTTTCCTGTAATTTTATCAATTATAAGGCCAAAGCCTGGAGTGTCCGGGACTTTTTGCTTGGTTATCAAACATGGCAGAGATATTGAGCCAGTAAACAGTATGACCAAGTTTTGCAAAAAGTCAGAGTTAAAGTATGGACACTAATAATTTTGCAATATTTCGTCAATTCAAGGGCAATAACTCTAGAGTGTTTGGGACATTCTAGCTGGAAATTAAATTTGGATGAGACATTGTGACAAAGTTTAGTAAAGATTGGTTCATTCTTTTTCTGTGTTAGAGATCAAGCACTATGAAATTTAAACTTTGTCAACTCAAGGGCCATAACCTAATTATTGGAATCCAGTGTCCAATAAACATGCTGGTGTGAAAAAATTGGTTAAGCCAGTGGTACCATGTAAACATGGCTGTGAGCCAGTGATACCATATAAACATGGCTGTGAGTGGTTCCATATAAACATGGCTGTAAGCCAGTGGTACCATATAAACATGACTGTGAGCCAGTGGTTCCATATAAACATGACTGTTGCCAGTGGTACCATATAAACATGACTGTGCCAGTGGTACCATATAAACATGACTGTGACTGTAAGCCGTGGTACCATTAAACATGACTGGAGTGGTTCCATATAAACATGACTGTGAGCCAGTGGTACCACATAAACATGACTGTATGCCAAATGATGGAGTCCATATAAACATGGCTGTAAGCCAGTGGTACCATGTAAACATGACTGCGAGTGGTTCCATATAAACATGACTGTGAGTGGTTCCATATAAACATGACTGTGAGTGGTTCCATATATACATGACTGTGAGTGGTTCCATATAAACATGACTGTAGTGGTTCCATATAAACATGACTGTGAGTGGTTCCATATAAACATGAATGTGAGTGGTACCATATAAACATGACTGTGAGTGGTTCCATATAAACATGACTGTGAGTGGTTCCATATAAACATGACTGTGAGTGGTACCATATAAACATGGCTGTGAGCCAGTGGTTCCATATAAACATGACTGTGAGTGGTTCCATACAAACATGGCTGTAATGAATTTCCCAGACCCAAAGCACCTCTCCTACCCACAAACCGTTGATATACATTAATACAAGCTTGAAAACCTTCCCATCAAAGGGAAAGGAAACCATTCTTCATACTTTACTTACAAAAAAACAAGAGTGTTCATTGGAACACATGTGTCACCTACTGAAGTGTGACGGACAGACAGACGATGGAAAAGTGTTCCCTATATGTCACCTCTTCTTACAGCAGGTGACACAAAATGACCTGAAATGGTGTAAATAGGTTTAATCAGAGGCAATGTGTTTGTATAAAACACACTAATCTTGTCCTGAACGAATGGATCAGGGTAACAAGATAACAATATATCTGGCACACTGATTGTCTCCAAATATGATATAAATATTTTCATACACCCACTCCTACTTTACTGATATTTCTCTACCTTTATTAAGTATACATGAAAGACAAATAAACCAAAATAGTTCTTTTATCTTAAACTTGTGCCATTTAATGATGTCATAGTTTTTGTGGGATCCATGTTTCACTATTTATATTTATCCTGTTGAACTGAGTTGTACTTAGTCAAGAGTTTCTGCATCTTATTTTTACGTTGTTGTTTTTTTCCCTATGATGTAACTAATTAAGTATTAGGTTGAACCATGATTACATACCTTCAGAGTTAATTTAAAAGACATTTCAATACAATTTACATATGTACATATATGTGCTTGTTTTTTTACCAGTTCATGATGATCTCTCAATTCCAAGCTGGCAAAAATTATTCCATAATATATTCATATACATTATATAGTTTCACTTTTGCTTAAATATTAAAATAAAGATATCAGTACTGTAAACTGTATTGCATCTACCAGTACTAAAAATCTTCATAATCCAACAACACAGCAAAATATACACACAAAAAAGACCAATAAATTACTTACATTTTTTCTAACAACCAATATTTAGTGTTGCTCTCTATCTAAACAAAACCCATAACGACAATGAGACATATGGAATGCCACATGATCTTTTACCAATTAAATCATAACAATGACTCTGAATGAGTAGGTACGTCAAAGACTACACTCCAATTGTTAGTACATTCCATATCAGATTGAAAAACAATTGCCTACATGAAATATTTCACAAAGTTTGTAACCTTATCTGATGACCTCTATTTAAAATGTAGCAGTTTAGGGGAGAATGGCGGCAAATGAAAATTGTCCACAACCTTCATTACAACAAGGAATTGATTGTGTGTACACAACTTAAAGCAGCTTGTTTACAGGTAGAAATAACAAAAAAATCATGATGTTGGTATTGTCTTTGTTTCCTGAAAGTAAACTCGGTAACTTGTAGGTCACATTGCACAGGAAAAATGCTATTTCATATATTTAATGATGCACTTTGAGAAATTCCCCTAGGGGCCTCATAGTCATTTTCCAAGGGATCAACTTTCTTTTAGCAAATGTGGTAGAGGACTATAAGGTAACCATTTGTGCCATATAAAATTAAATTCTGACTGGTTTCAGAGGAGATGATTTTAGTTATATTGAGTTATTTGCATGGCTACCATAGTTCTGTTTATCAAGTTTATTTTAGCATCTTTCGTGAAGGGCCATCCAAGGATATCTATGCCAAGTTTTTATCAATTTCGACCCAGTGGTTTCATAGGAGATATCTTTAAAAGCAAATTATTGACAAACTGATACAGGATGGATGCAAAGGGGTCTGGCACGAAAGTTGGGTCATATTTCTCTCTATATATAATACAAGGGATACTACTCCCGATTGACCAAGATTCATACCCTCGTTGAAAAAATGCCAGTATCTCAGTCATTTATGATAGTATATTCAAATTCTCTGCACCTATCGCAAGCATATACATTTATGTAACAGAAAATCACAACTGTTTCACCCATGCAAACGCAATTATCAAGCAATGAAACCGGTATATGTATTATGTAGAAGTATGAACATACCACAGCTTTGCTAGGCTTGACTTAGGAGCTGAAGGTTGTGGGTCTGAATCAAGCTTAGACCATAAATATATTTTTCTTATTTTAAATGATTTGACCATCATGTTTAAAAATGTTACACATGCAAATCACACTATATAACCATTTGATCGAAATTTATGTTGAATACTTTACATGGTTTACTCAATACTTGACTGCAATTATTGTTAAAAGAAGAAAACAATATTAAAAAGACACCAGCAATTATTCGTTCATCCTCTCACACTCTCAAACAGCAAATAATGAAAAGAAAAAATATGTGAATTTACCATAAAAAAATATCTGCATCATGGATTTGAACCTGCCACTTTGTGATTTCAAATCTGCAAAACTTACCATTAGGCCACCCAGACTTCAAAAGAAATGGTTGGATTGTAATAATAAACAGAAACTAACAAAGAAACATCCCGGATATTAATCAGTCTTGGGTCAATCTTGCCATAAAATACGCACATCATCTGCATTAAAGCAAAATATAGACAGCTTTAGCTATATATCAATACAGTAATAACATTAGTTTTAATGTTTTCAATAGCAGACAAAAAACTTGCCTGAACTGTTAGATGTCCTAATTTACTGCCCCAGTCAAAGTTTGCCTGCTTTATTAGTCAAGTATATCAGGTAACAATAGCATACTAAGTTTAAGATTGAGCCCATAAAACATCTATAATTGCATGTTCAAAATAACAACACATTCAAAAACAAAATACTGACAGTATATAAGATCTATACTTTGTCAGATTCTTACATGGCATGTGCCACAGTCTCACTGCCATGGGCAATATCATGACCTTCCTAGGCTTAAAGTACTGGTCCAACCCTGGTAACCTTGGTTAGGACAAGAATACTATAAGGTGCAATTTTTTAACTCCCATTATGAATAAGACTATGTATTTGAATCAACAAGAACTATCCCCGAAGGTGATGAATACCCCCACCATGAACTTATTCACAGAACAAAAGCTGTAAATACTTGTAAAGACTTATCAGGGGCCATAATTCTTTCTTTAGATGAGGCACATAGAAATCATGCCATGCACATTTTCATGTCATTATTAGTGCATCTCGGTGAAGTATGATGTAGGCATAGTTCTTGTCACGGGATTTTTGCCACGGACTGACATTGCAACAAACATAAATAAAAACCAACAAACCAACAGACTTACTCCTATAATTATACTCCCTCTCAAAAAGTTTTTCTTAACAACCACATTATAAATTTTATGACATTTTTCAATATATTTATACATAACATTACATGTTCTTGTTATGCAATATAATCTATCCATGGCCATGAATATAACAGTTATAATCAAATGGAACAGGGAGTTCTGAATATGTTGACATGTAAACCTCAAAGAGGAATACAGAGGAGCAGTCAGTCTTAGTCAAAAGTAGTCTTTCTTACCATATCATGTACAGTCGAACTTCGATGACTCGAACAGCCTGGGGGGAACGACAATTTGTTCGAGTCATTAGTGGTTCGAGCCAGCTGTGGTTACAATGATTTATATATGTAGATGTATTAAAAAAATACAATTAATTATTAGGCTGTCACCAGCAGGTATGAGGTCATGAGACTACTTCTGCCTCATCAGCTGTCACCAGCAGGGAGGGGGTCATGACTACTGCTGCCTCATCAGCTGCCACCAGCAGGCATGAGGTCATTAATACTGCTGCCTCAGTTGTCACCAGCAGGGAGGAGGTCAGGACTACTGCTGCCTCATCTGCCACCAGCAGGGATGTCATGACTACTGCTACCCAGGGAGGTCATGACTACTGCTGCCTCATCTGTCACCAGCAGGGAGGTCAGGACTACTGCTGCCTCATCTGTCACCAGCAGGGAGGTCAGGACTACTGCTGCCTCATCTGTCACCAGCAGGGAGAAGTCATGACCACTGCTGCCTCATCTGTCACAAACAGGGAGGAAGTCATGACCACTGCTGCCTCATCTGTCACAAACAGGGAGGAAGTCATGACCACTGCTGCCTCATCTGTCACTAGCAATGAGGAAGTCCTGACTACTGTTGCCTCAACTGTCACAAGTAGGGAAGGAGGATGTGATCACTGCTGCCTCATTCACTGTCACCAGCAGGGATGAGGTCAGGACTACTGCTGCCTCATCTGTCACCAGCAGGGAGGAAGTCCTGACCACTGCTGCCTCATCTGTCACAAACAGGGAGGAAGTCATGACCACTGCTGCCTTAGCTGTCACAAACAGGGAGGAAGTCATGACCACTGCTGCCTTAGCTGTCACAAACAGGGAGGAAGTCCTGACTACTGCTGCCTCATCTAGCTGTCACAAACAGGGAGGAAGTCATGACCACTGCTGCCTCATCTGTCACAAACAGGGAGGAAGTCATGACCACTGCTGCCTCATCTGTCACAAACAGGGAGGAAGTCATGACCACTGCTGCCTTACGTCACACAAGAGGAAGTCCTGACTACTGTTGCCTCAACTGTGGGAAGGGGTCACTGCTGCCTCATTCACTGTCACCAGCAGGAGGAGGTCAGGCCTCAACTGTTAATGTGCCTCACCTTGTGTGACAACAAACTGTGTATTTGTCTCTGCAACACATACTGCTGCTTTATGATATTTTCAAGTTTTCACATCCAGGCAACAGTTTTAAGGAACTTTGGAGTAATAATAAATACAGTTACTTTCTGCTTCAGTGGAGCTTATTTTACCTTTTACACAGTACTTCAGGGAAAATGCAAGCCATCTGAACTCAATTAGGTAACCACTGGCATGCATGAAACCCTCATTGTTGTGTATGCAACAGACTCAATGTTTATACAACAAAGCCCTTTCAATAGGGCTGCTTACTTTTCTTGAAAATATGTTACAACATACAATGTCCAGAATGCCACACTGCTATGGCAACAACTGATACCAGATCCAATCCTATCATCCTGATACTGAGGCAATCAGTACCATACTTTCTAGAGATTTAAAAACCATCTATGGACTCTGGTGCAATAAAAACAATTCTTACCATTGTTTAAGGGCATATGCTATATAGTTTTTTCCTTTGATAGAAATTTCTGATGTTTACATTATGACATAATTATGTTAAGTAAATAATGTGCTGAAATGAAAATGGAAAAAATATATTAGTCACTGTTCTTGTTTTTATGCTATATTTGTATATCCATAGTAACAGTTTTAATAAATAGGTAAAATATACATCTCACTTTAAAAAAGAAAGAAAAAAACAAACATATAATTTTTGGAAAACGGAAAGAATAATAGCTTCATTTTCAAATATTTTTGAAACATATCAATTTTAGAAAAGTAAAAATAGCTTTATTTTCAAACCTTTTTGAATTTAAACAGAAAATCTTTTTCTCCAGCAACCGAGCAGGTTCGTGGCAGATGCTCTCTTGCATATTATTACTACTTAGATTGATCTGAAATGGGAACTCCAGTAGAATGTTTTATAACAAGCTTATCATCTTCCCACAGGCATCCAGATTGTAATTCAAATTTATCAACATTCATAGCTTGAATATAGATGAAACTGGATTACAAGCTTGCTGTGAAAACTAGATTGTCCCCATCACAATGTGTTACATTATATATATAGTATTTTGAACATAAAACCAGTCTATAGTGCTTCTTCAAAGATGACAGGTACGCATAATAATTTTGATATAATACAGAGAAAATTTGAATAAGGAATGAAATGGGATCTTCAGATACAATTTTAACACATGGA
This sequence comes from Solen grandis, assembly GCA_021229015.1. Taxonomy (NCBI): domain Eukaryota; kingdom Metazoa; phylum Mollusca; class Bivalvia; order Adapedonta; family Solenidae; genus Solen; species Solen grandis. The sequence continues at coordinate 20,330,282 of CM037790.1, read as the reverse complement.
AATTGTACACAGTTACCTGTTAACAAAAAAATATCTTCCAAAAAAAGAAAAAAAAAGGCAATGGTGGGGATTTAAGTAACAGTTATATAATCTACAAATTATTGTCTGTCTTGGACAAAGATTATAAGGATTCACTTGTGTCTACATTTGATAAATATTAATAAATTATGACATTAACAAAATTGTTGTGTATTTAAGTATCCTTTCTACTTTCTAGTTTACCATTTATTTAATTATTTATTTACGACTAAAAATTGAGGGGTGCCTCCATGTGAAGTCATTTCACTCCGTGATCCTATACATAGACACTCATCCTACTTGTATATGAAGTATACATCTCACTCTGATCCTATACATACACACTCCCCTACTTGTATATGAAGCCATCTCACTCCGTGATCCTATACATACACACTCATCCTACTTGTATATGAAGCCATCTCACTCCGTGATCCTATACATAGACACTCACCCTACTTGTATATGAAGCCATCTCACTCCGTGATCCTATACATAGACACTCACCCTACTTGTATATGAAGCCATCTCACTCCGTGATCCTATACATACACACTCACCCTACTTGTATATGAAGCCATCTCACTCCGTGATCCTATACATACACACTCAACCTACTTGTATATGAAGCCATCTCACTCCGTGATCCTATACATACACACTCACCCTACTTGTATATGAAGCCATCTCACTCCGTGATCCTATACATAGACACTCACCCTACTTGTATATGAAGCCATCTCACTCCGTGATCCTATGCATACACACTCACTCTACTTGTATATGAAGCCATCTAACTCCGTGATCCTATACATACACACTCACTCTACTTGTATATGAAGCCATCTCACTCCATGATCCTATACATAGACACTCACCCTACTTGTATATGAAGCCATCTCACTTTGTGATCATAAACATACACACTCACCCTACTTGTATATGAAGCCATCTCACTCCGTGATCCTATACATACACACTCACCCTACTTGTATATGAAGCCATCTCACTCCGTGATCCTATACATAGACACTCACCCTACTTGTATATGAAGCCATCTCACTCCATGATCCTATACATAGACACTCACCCTACTTGTATATGAAGCCATCTCACTTTGTGATCCTATACATACACACTCACTCTACTTGTATATGAAGCCATCTCACTCCATGATCCTATACATAGACACTCACCCTACTTGTATATGAAGCCATCTCACTCCGTGATCCTATACATAGACACTCACCCTACTTGTATATGAAGCCATCTCACTCCGTGATCCTATACATACACACTCACTCTACTTGTATATGAAGCCATCTCACTCCGTGATCCTACACATACACACTCACCCTACTTGTATATGAAGCCATCTCACTCCGTGATCCTATACATACACACTCACCCTCCTTGTATATGAAGCCATCTCACTCCGTGATCCTATACATAGACACTCACCCTACTTGTATATGAAGCCATCTCACTCCGTGATCCTATACATAGACACTCACCCTACTTGTATATGAAGTCATCTCACTCCGTGATCCTATACATAGACACTCACCCTACTTGTATATGAAGCCATCTCACTCCGTGATCCTATACATAGACACTCACCCTACTTGTATATGAAGCCATCTCACTCCGTGATCCTATACATACACACTCACCCTACTTGTATATGAAGCCATCTCACTCCGTGATCCTATACATACACACTCACCCTACTTGTATATCTTTACAATAAGGCCTTGTCACTCAATATAATACAATTGGTTCAGTATATAACCGAAATGAGTCACTATGATATTATAGGTACAACTCAATATAATATATGGACATCTTTACTTCATATGAGGCTAAATCTACTCTTCATATAATTGAACTGCCTTATATAAGACATTGTTACTTAGTATATTAACACCTTCACTTCATATATTAACACTTTCACTACATAAAGTCAGGTGGACCCAAAGCTTAATTTAAGGTATTGCTACTCACTATAATTCATGTAAAAGGACATTATCATTCCATAAATCAAATGGACATTTTTACATTATGATATGATGCCAAGTCTTCCTTATAATATTGTCACTCACATATTAGCATTCCCACTTTATATAAGGTTTTCAATTTTCCCGATTTTTTTTAATATTCCCTCATAAACACAGGCCCTCTCAATCCCAAAGTGGATGTCTTACCCCTGGGCCACTGCACCCCATAATGCAATCCCAATAGATCTAAACTTCATGTGAATACTGACCTGCAGTCTTCTTCCCAGCTGTATCCTAGGTTTAATTTTACACATTTGGCAAGTTTCATTTCCTGGTCATGTTGACCAAACACCAAACAAGTGTAAGATTATCAGCAAAATGTGTTTAGGTCAAATTAGGTAAAAGAAAATTCCCCTAAAATCTCACAAATTTGATATCAAAGCAATCAGCAATTTATGTATTTGCAACACACATACCATATTGTTATTTCACCAAATTTTCTACCCCACCTACACAGGTTGCTATGAAAACATTTCAAGTTTCACAATATGAAGACTGCACACTGAACATACTTACAGCTGACATTTCCTTCTTTTCGTGACCTCAAATCTCTCATTGGCTTTTATTACCCATATCTTGCTAGAAATTTATCTCCACACATAACAAGCTGTTGAAATATGACATAATAAGTCAAGCTGCCAACAGATCCTATTTGTTTCATACAAAATGCCATCAACACGGTTTACAGTGTATTATGCTTGGCTTAACATCCCACCAACATGAGGACCATGTCTACATGAGACAGGTATAGTGCTGTCAAGTGGCTTATGGGGTGTCACTCTGTGAGAAAGGGAAGGTGATACTCATTTTTTCTTCTTTATAGATTTGATTGCATAAAAATTTATAAATGCCTTAAAGTATACCAATATATCCCTAATTTTGGAAATCAGCATTTTCTCAATTTACGGTATCTTATACTAAGTATGGCCACAAAGGCACATGTATGGGAAAGAAACATAAACTAATGGGTTTTTTTTTAACAGAATCAATTACCAGAATGCAGTTTGGAATTAGACTGGACAGATAGTATAGGTTGATGTTTAGAATACTTCCCGCAATCAGAACAAGAGTTGTCGGAATGGCACATATGCCCCCCTATGCACGATTTTCACATTCGAGGTACAGACGACTGACCAACATTTGCAAACAATATGCCCCCTCTTCTTTGAAGTGGGGCATTATAATTAAAGGACCAAGATTAGTTTTAGTATAAGGGTCTATGACAGTTTATACAGGGGCCTGCTGGTCTGTCAACTTCAACCACTATCTCCACAAGAAGTGCCAATTATCCTGGCAAGGTGCTTGGTAAATTACTATTAGGTGAAAGGTGATAGCCATGCTGTTATTACAGGCCAGAGTTTTTACATTTTTCAAACAAAAATTGTTCAAATTTAAAATAGGTAAAGTTGTAGTTTTTTTCAACAAAACTGGTATTTCTGGAATAACTATACTACTACTGATTATACACATGTCTGATTTGAGTCAGCACCAGAGGAAAGAAAGCCAAGCACTGTCTGTTTGTAGAGTAAAACTACACACTAAAACAAGAGGGCCAAGATGGCCCTTAATGGCTCATCTGAGAAAGATGATTGCTTAAGAAATAAAGATGCTAGAGTGTAAACAAAGTGAAATCTGGCTTTTTTAAAGTGAAAGGGGCATAACTCCAAGATTAACAAGCTAATATCAGTTATAATTGAACCCGATTGCAACTTATGGTCATAAACAATGTCATAAAGTTTGAAGATGATTGCTCAAAAAATGAAGATGCTAGTGTGTAAACAAAGTGAATCTGGAATATTTTGATATTAAAAGGGGCATAACTCCTGACCTAATCATCTGATCTCAATCAAACATTATGTCATAAACATTGTCATAAAGTTTGAAGATGATTGCTTGAAAAATGAAGATGCTAGGGTGTAAACAAAAACGAAATCTGCCATATTTTGAATATTAAGAGGGGCATAACTCCTGACCTAATTGACCGATCTCAGCAATATTTGAACGCAATTGAGACATTATGGTCATAAACATTGTCTTAACGTTTAAAGATGATTGCTTAAGAAATGAAGGTGATAGAGTGTAAACACTTAATTGTTGATGACGAAGGACAACGGACACTCACGGGATCACAATAGCTCATCCTGAGCTTTGCTCAGGTGAGCTAAAAAAAAACTAAAAGATTCTTCATTATTATGTTGCTTTTTTTTTCCTTTTTCAGAATCAACAAATAAAACGTTAAAAATGGATCTGTGACACATATTCAGTTTGCACAATGCTTGTCAAAAAGTGAGTCTTTAAAAACTGAGGTAAAGAAAAAACTTTCATTTCATAAACTTATAAGACATGTACAACTTTCAAAGATAAAATAAATCATGGAGATGTTTGATCATGACGTGAATTCCTGGACTTCTGAATGAAGAGTTGCTTCCACTAAATAAGAGTAACTCTTTTTTTTTCATGAATATGGGAATATCTACCAATGGAAATCCTTAAATACTCAGTTGGCACCATCTTACATCATCACCTCTAGGAAGATTATAAGTGAGGTGCTGAAAAAACAACTCAATCATGAGTCTAATGTTACAGATAGGAAGATACATATCACCACACACATTGTGTCCGAATGTCACATTATGTCATCTTTTCCCTAATTCTGTTCTATATTTGTTCACAGGTAAAACTGCAAAGCAAAATCTCATTTGCTTCATATATGCTTTATCCGAACTTTATGAGACATGATGTCATATAGAAGGCATGTAGCATTGTTTTGTAGATAAGATCTCAAATTATTAGAAAAATAATTGATTGTGATGAATGACAGTGGGTCAAGAGTTGAGTGAAATAATGAACCATAATTTGACTGATTATGACAACTGGCCTATCAAGCTCGGATTGCCTTGTTCACAATGTTTGCCTGTTGGTAGGTTTTTATGTCAACTAACTATTTTAATGTCCCACAAACAGTAATACTGTTTCACCACACCTTATACAGGTGGTAGGATACAATGTTTCATAACACTATCAGGACACTTAGCCAGCCAGTTCTTGAACTACCCTTACATGCTGAGTGTCAAGACCAAGGCAGGTCAAACAGAGCATCACTGATATGTCACAGCCAGGGACTGAACCCACAACCTCCTGATAACAAGCTGGACGCTCTAACCACCCAACCACTGGGATTGCTGATCTCTTTCTAAATAATCAAAGATCATGAATTTATAGGGGATAGGTTTTCATCTTAAAGCAAATAAAATATAAAAATGTTAAAATATTTAAGTATTTGTATTTATCAAGTATTTTATCTCTCCCCGAAGTTAACACAGTTGTATGAGTCAAAGGTTTAAACTGACAACTCATAAATTCAGTTTTTCTATTCATTTAAAATTCTTGTCATGGTCGCACACATTAAACTTCAACACAATCACTGAAATCTAGCATATTTAAAATCAACAGATGTATAGACACCCATACAATTTGTCCTTATGTTACGCTCAGTTATTTGATCTGAATTTCTTCACATGGTTCAAATTTCAAATCATAATTACCTGCAAGTGACGACTGCATAACATGAATTATAATTCTTGCACTCTTACAAGCCTCTCTTATTTGATGAGGATAGGAAATCTTGAAAAAGAAATTCTGCAATCTTTTTTTCTCTTTTTTTTGTGAAATTTACAATTTAAAATGAGATATTTATAGACTGGAAACTGGTACCTTCCCATGCCTTCAAAGAAAAATATTCAAAGTGTTTTGGTTTAGTCGTGATTATACTTTCCTTTCAAGTATAACAGAATATTGATCATGTAAGGTGTGCACGTCCCGGCTAAGTAAGAGACATAGAAAGCGGTACTAATAATCTATTGATGATTTTTATTTTTTATAAATCTGATTTTCTCAATTTTTAACAGATTGACATTTCCATCCAAGCATGTTTCTTTCAGAAATGTGCTTTCAACATGAAGTACATTTAGATTTTGAAGCACTTGAAAAATTTATAAAAATGAAATCTGTCCAAATAACAAGAAAAAACAGAATAGACAACTAAATATCAAGATAATAACATTAGGCTTTCTGCAAGCCAAAATAATGAACATATATTAAGGCTAAACTGCCATAAAAGATTTCATATTAAATCTCATTTAGCATTCCTGGAGTAAAAGTGATTGTTTAAACATATCTACAAAGTAGCAGTGCAATTAAGTACATTGCCATTTGCTGTTATAGACCATTTCACCAAGGGTTTTGTAATACTCTGTATAATTCACTGACCACTCATGACCAGTCTGTGTTTAAAATATGGTGGTTATATTACAGCACTGTCTGCTTCACTGAACTGATAACCCACTAAACAATGTGTGGAATGTTACACTAGCATGTGAAGATTAGCTCATCGGAGTGAAATGGTCCATTGTTAAAAAGAGATTAACCATGAGAGTTCATCAAACTTTTGAGTTTGAATGTGAAAGAAGAGCTTTTTAAACTTGTTTTCTGCTGATAGGGATGAAAATTTAATTCATCCTAAACATGCCTTCATTATTTGTTGTCAAGGTCTTATGAAGGACTTTATGGACATTTTGTATATACGTTTATTTCCATTCTTGAACAATTTTATGACTTTAAACATGATGTTTTGAAACAAACAATGCTACCAATCAGCAGGATTTGTTGTCTTCCCATGTCTTCATCCACAGAGTTGGAAGTATGCTGTTAAATAACATCAGAAATCTCAGAAGGAAAAATTAAACATGACAACAGACCACTGATTCCATCTGGAACCACAAGTAGCCTAATTTTATACTTTATTTCATCTACATTGACTGAGAAATAAATTCTCACACAAGAAATAATTCATTCATTCATTCATTAATTCTTAACCTAATGAATATTCATGGCCAACTTTATGACTTTTATGACTTACTGAACTTTAAATGGAATATGAAACAATGGATTTTTTTGCCCTGCAGATTGTGGTACATGTATTATTGTTTGTAGAACCTGAGCTACAATATTACTGTATTAGCAAACAGTGGAGACCCTGATCAGACTTCTTGAGGGAGCTGTCAGGTCTGGGTCTACTCTAACACATGCGTTTAGATGTCTTCCACTGGTATAATTATTCATGTTTGTGATATTTCTGTGAGAGGGAACAAAATATCAAGCTAGAATTAAAAAAAAAATGTCTGGACAGGTGACAACCATTCCCCTTAAACTGCTTGATAGGGAATCAAACCTATGATGCACCGGGTTACCACTATGCCGTCACATGCTCCACAGACCTCTTGACATCCATGACAGTACATGGCAAAACTACTTCATCAAATTTGTATGTGGATTTATACACATGCAGTGTTTAACACTTGTTGACAAGCTTAAAGCCAAAAATAAATACCCAGGTTTTTAACATTTGTCCTTATGGACATGTTCACAATGGCTGTATAACTTGTAAATGTCAATTTGTTGACATTCTGTAATGCTGGCATTTGGAAGATATATGGATATAACAAAAACACAGTATGGGTATTTTTGTTCTCTCCATTCATAGACAATACAACAAAGTCGACAATTGTTTATGGTATGTTAAAGATTACACTATACAAGATATGATGGAGGAATACTTTAACTTGATTATCTGTATCGTATACTAAATCACTTCTAGTATTATTATTTTATAAATGTTTTTTATTTTTTTTTTTTTTTTTTGGTGGGGATGGGATATATATTTGCACTTATCTCTCTCAGTGGATCCTGTGTTGGACCAGTACTTGGCTCCAGAATTTTTTTTTTAAAAACTCTGAACTCCAAAAGGTAGGAATATTATAACTCTGTAAAAATGCATCTTGCATCAAATGTCGTAAACACCCAGTTTTAGTGTGCATTAATTTGACTTTTATTTCCATTTTGGAAAAGGGATACATACAGTAAATGAGAATTCAGTTTTTCATATTTTTTCAAAACTTAACCCCTCCAACTACAGATAAATATCAATGAAATGTGTGGCTTTTTTTATACTTTAAATGGAACTCAAAGCTTCTTAATATTATATTTGTTTGTAATTTGTTTCGATATTTGTGACTTTTATCATATCAGTGTGAAATAAATGCTTATAAGATCATTGTTTTCCTTTTCATATTTCTTTCCGTTCTGAATCAAATGGAAGAACCGTCAAACTCGGGCCCAAATGACTATGTCTTTTAAGAAACTTTTGTCTTTAAACAACCATTCAATATTCCCTGAAAAGCATTTATTCTATATATTTGATCTATTATACAACTTTTTATTTATGCAACCAGTGACTTCTACTTATGACTGCAGGCAATTAAAACAAACGCGCATAAAACGACCAATTGTCTCACCATTTGCCAAAATGCAGAACTAAGCAACAAGCTGCACAGCCATTTTCCAATTGATTATCCCACTGTTTAAGAGATTATACATTGGTTTTGCCACAAATAATCTAAATGTACATAAGTCATTTGCAACAACTGGTCAATAGGTATTGACTCCTTAAATGCTGAAAATAGCCATATCTTCTCATCCAGGTAATTCAAAGGCATCTTTGCTCGTTTAGTCATCTACCTTTTAGGTGACAAACAGTTTGAATCAAACAATGAAATAAATTTAATTGGATTTAATGGCTGCTATTTGATAAATTTTGTATGATAAACTGTTTAATCTTACCATTTCATGTATTTATTTGTCAATTCATCGAAACAGAAGTTGCTGACTTCACATTTGCAGTGGTGCAATTGAACTAGCATTTGTGTACCCATTAAGAACATGTAACAAATCAAATAGCCAGGATTTTGATGTTTACAAAACAACATATTCATAAGCTCAAATTTATATGAGTATTAATTAACTATTTTCTATGTAATGAAATCAAAGGTGACATTTAATTTATTCACAGATCGTCACAGATCGTTTCATTAGAATGCCATGAAGATGATATTTATTTATATTAATACCATTATTTTTACAAGGTCATAAAATCAAAAGTTATAGATATTTTATTCAAAGACTGTTTCAATAAGAGACCAGTTTTACAATATACCACAGGTAGTTGCTAAAAGTAAGTTTGATCGTACATGTAAAACAAGAGCGCCAGTTATCACAAAATATGCCAGTTCTGCAATTTTATCAATTCAAGGGCTATAACTCTATAGAGTCTCAAATATTCTAACTGGTTATCACACTAGGTCAATATACTGTGCCAGTACACATTGTGACAAAGTTTGGTAAAGATAAGTTTGTCAGTGTTAGAGAGCAATTACCAATAATTTTATAGATTTTCATCAATTCAAGGGCCATAACTCTGGAATGTCCAAGACATTCTGGCTTGTTATCAATATTGATTGAGATATTGTGCCAATACATATTGTGACCAAGTTTGGACAAAGTCGGATAACATTTGTTAGTGTTAGAGGGCAGATATTGTTAATTCTGTAATTTTCATGAATTCAAGGGCAATAAACTCTAGAGTGTCAAGGTCATTCTGACTGGATATCAAACTCGGTCAGGATACTGTGCCAATACACATTGTGAACAAATTTGGTAAGATTGGTTCAACAACTTCAGTGTATGCCACCCGTCTACAGCAAGTGAATCCGTAATATGTCCCATCATTCTGCACTTTACACAATAATTAATTGACAACATACAACCTAAAGAATAATCATTTAAAATACTGTGACCAACAATGATAAAAACACATACGATTGACAGCAAGTGTATGCCAATTTTTGGTCGCAGTCCCAGTAAAAATGAGTTGTAAAACAGAACACATTTTACACATTTAGGCTGTTGTATTGGGGTTTACCGTCGCTGCAATAGTATTTCAATCATATAGCAACGTCCAGCTAATTACAGGTGGAGGAAGACCCCGAGTACACAGAGGTACCCGGGTAGAACCACCGACCTACCACAAGCCAGCTGGAAGGCTTCCTCACATGAAAAATCTGAAGTCCCTACTGGGATTCGAACCCACAGCAGTGAGGGGCTGAGAGATTTGTGGTCCACGACTGTAACCGCTTGGCCACGGCGGCCCCCTTTACACATTTAGGAATGTAAGTTCTATAAAGTAAATATATACTGTAACAAGAACAGGAAGAGAAAGAAGACAAACTCTCAACCCCAAATAAGTAAATGTATGTACTATTTCATAAAAAATGAAGTTCTACCTGAGTCACTATGCAAGATGTCACTTCTGATAAGGAACATCACACTACCTCCTTGGTGTCCATTTATTTATCTGTGTATTTCTCCATTAATTCAAAATTAGCTCTTAATTTGAACAAACAGTCAGCAGATAAACTGAGCATCTCACACCAGAGTTCAAAGCACAGTCTGAACATGTTTTTGACAAGAACAAAACTATTAATGACATGCTAAAACACAGACTATTAAACCCACTACAGACAAGCAAGAGACATGCTAAGTGTTCCAAAAATTATAAACAAAAGAGTGTACAGGTACTAATAAAAAGCCAGACCATGCGTCAGGGTCAAAAACAAAGCCACTTTTGAACATTACTGACAACAACCTGTGTACAACTAATGAAGCAAGTAATGATACTGACACTTGCACTTTGAACCCTCAACCATTCAGATCTCTCCTGTCTTATGTTACCTTGTCAACTCATGGGTTGTTTTGTACTGATGGGTCAAAAACAGCATGACACTGGATTAGTCTACAAGTTACTTGCAGTTTCAGGGTTAACAGCTGCATCTAGGTCATTTCAGACCAGAGTCAGCAGAACAAAGACCTGAGAGATTATCTTCTACTGTACAATCAGCAATTTTGTGGTCATTTTTTATTATAATTATTCCCCCCCCCCCTCAAACACTGTTCATTTCATAATTCAAAATTGCCTTTATTATGTAACCCAACAAAGTCTTATTTCATGAAGAGAAGTAATTATATTACAGTAATGTAACATATATGATTATCTGCAACCTTCAATCCTATCCATCTATCTCTGATTTAAATCAACCTCCTTGTTAAGGTTTGATGAAAACTAGAGGTGTGTTGCTTGTATAAACTTCATATGATAACTATACCAAAGTAAACCGTATTTATATATGCATCAAAGCATCATGCACAACAACATGAGCCCAACCAACATAGTATAGATGAACAAAAAAAAACAAATAGAAAAAAAAAATCAACAAAAAAAATCTAAACTACGAGTACCGTGTACATAACAATGGACAAAATGATATCGTCAACAAGGTCGATTTGTCGCATGCCTGCCTCTCCTGTCTACCATTGTCTGGGTGTAGAGGGTTACTAGGAGTGAAGATCAGAGTTATAATATAAACAATGCTTGCTCCTTGTGTTACAGACAGAATGATTCAATGTTATGATAGCAAGTGTGAAGTGATCTGTCACAGGGACACCTAAATTGGATACTTACATGCTATTTTACACCTGCTTTAGCAGATAAATATTCTATGCTATTTCTGCACTGGTATATAAATAAGGATTATGTCAATTTATATTCACAAAACAGTATTATAAAAATTATACATTTCTATCTTGATAGTACAGCTTTACCTGATCTCAGTTTATATTCTTGGGACTGTCAATTTACATTTCACCATGAGCTGAAAATGTCCATCATATCCGAAAGTTGTAAACATTTTTCTTGTTCTGACCAAATTTTTTTTTTTGAAAGTGATAAATACTTTGAGTTTCTTTGTATAATTCTATGCATTGTTTTACAAATATTTGCGTCTATAAAGTGTCTATTTTCAAGAAATGTAAAATTTGCCTCATCTTAGATATCCAGGAAACCATAAAACAAAAATTCAAAAACTCAAATGATTTTGTTAGACAAGGAATAATAATTGGAGTTGAAGTATAAACATTTTTTCAGAAAACAATTATATTTATAAACATGTTGACAAATTAACAAATACTGGCCACCCAAAAATCATTTTTCTACCGATACTTCTTGGCATTCTATTCCGGGGATTCATAATTACACTCAACAAAAAACATGTTTCACCATTTTAATTCTTTTCTTTTTTTTCCGCTAGTTTATGATATGATTAGTGAGGTCTGGTTCATAATGTCAGTAAATATTATTTCACTGTCAACTGTTCTGCCATCCAAAACTAATAAGGCAGTTAGTTTCTGTCTGATTTACAAACATATCTAGATCTACCAAAGATTATATGCAAATCATCACTTAAAGGATATATATTGGCCGTTATAAACATGACATTAATTCTAACAATGAAGTTAAGCCAAAATTGATGCGATTTTATAGCATTCTTTGCTTTATACAAACAATTTATATATATTTGGAACATTTAATTAATTACTTTATGTTGGCATATGATTTAATCAGGGCTGCCTCAGAAGTCCTGTTTATACTTCCCAGAATATTCAGTACATTATTCAGTCAGGTGTAAACTCCAAGACTTATACATTTTTTTTTCTCACAAATTGTATACACTACGTCAACTGTAGAGCAATACATTTTCAAAGATATTTGATTTTCTATGGTCAGATGAAAATCAATGACTTGATACCCATTTCACAGCTTCCGGAATTTACAAATTAAGCATTTATTTTGAAAGAAATGGATGAAAAATCAAACCCTTTTATGCCATTATATCAACTTCAAATATCAGCAAATCTGAAATATGTTTACATATTTATAAGCATTGGATCAAATGTTTCAATTTGGTATGGAAGTTATTTAAATTAACTGAAAAATAAGGACACTGTACATAACCCATTTTTACACTCTGTCGGAACATTACATGTTTATTTCTTCCTGTATTCAGTGAAAACCTTTGAGGAAAACCAAATTTTCCTGTGAGTAATCTGTACAGTTCACAATGCCTCAACACCTTTGAGACAAAAGCAATTTCCTGTATGATTCAGTTTTTCAAGACTAAAATGGATTACAAAATAGATGATTAACAAATTAAAGGTTTAATTACAAGCACAATCCATGGCATGATCTGCCGAAGAAAAATATTGTGACATAGTAAACAAGAGAACTAAGATGGCCCTGAATCGCTCACCTGAAAAATACTGCTTTCATTGCCTTTTACAACATAGTCAAACTGAATACAAAATCCATACAGAAGAACAGCAATATAATTTTAATTCCATGCAAGAAGTTTCCAAAAACCAAGTTAACCCTAGCGTGGGACCAATTTTGACCCCAGGGCCATGATTTGAAAACTTGGTTCAGGTCCACAAGGCCAGATTACATACCAAATATCTAAATCTATGATCTTGTGGTTTCTGACAAGGATATCTTTTAAAAATCTTTCCTATGTAAGTCTATGTTACATCAAGTGACCCTGGGGTGGGGCCAATTTTGAACCCAGGGCCATGATTTGAACCAAACTTGGTAGATGTTCATCAGGCAATATTACACACCAAATATCTAAACTCCATGCCTTGTTGTTTCTGAGAAGAAGATTTTTCTAGATTTTCTTATTTAGGCCTATGTAAAATCAAGTGACCCCTGGGGCGGGGCCGATTTTGACCCCAGGGCCATGATTTGAACAAACCTGGTATGTTCATAAGGCAATGATACACACCAAATATCTAAACTCCAGACCTTAAGGTTTCTGAGAAGAAGATTTTTCAAGTTTTTTCTATATAAGTCTATATTAAATCAAGTGACCCCTGGGTGGGGCCAATTTTGACCCCAGGGTCATGATTTGAACAAACTTGGTAGAGGTGCACTAGACAATGCTACACACCAAAAATCTAAGCTTTAAGCCTTGCAGTTTTGCAGAAGAAGATTTACAAAATTTGCATTTTTTAAAATCTATTTTTAGCTCCTTTGACCTACTTTTTCAACAAATCAAAATAATTTGAATAATCTTGATAGAGGGCATCATAAGGATGAATCCTGTGAAGTTTGGTCAAAATCCATTCTGTGGTTTAGGAGGAGATGTTGTTTTCGTCAAACTACTGGTTCGTCAAACTGAACATATGAACAAAACAGGTAGTGGTTTCGACAAAGTTTGGTAATTATGGGTAATCATACTATAACCCAGTCCTTGCAGAACACTGGTCTCAAGGGTACAAATTAATTATATTAATTTTATTTTATTGGGTTTTAAATAAAATCCTTTTCATAAACATAATTATTCCTTTTGTTTACATTGAAAAACAAACCTTATAAGTATGTTCTACACATATCCATTTTCCACTAAGCTACATTAAAGGTATTTACATCTCTGATTTTTCTCTGTGTCTTTCGTATTAAGTATACATGGATTTAAAAGGATTTAATGATTTAAGAAATGTGTGGTTGTTTATTTATTTTTAAGTGATATACTAGTAAATAAGGCTTTTTTTTTTTTACTCTTTTAAAAATAAGAAAACACATTTTTACAATACTCATCATCATCATCATCATCATCTTCAGTGATTGCCTCAATCCACAAGGAGCATAATTGCCATTGGATATGATATATACTACATGATTTATAATTTTATTTTGATTTTTTTTTTAATTATTTATTTATTTGTACGATCTTTCTTACTTGCTGTGTGTATAGATGTGTGCCAATTGTGTGAGTGTATGTGTTAAAAATGATTGGCATATGTCCTAAAGCATTATCCATATGTATATGTGCTCGTCTAATTTCACTACCGGCTCATGTTATATAAACAGTTATTCAATTCTAGTGTTAATTGATTCATCATCACTATCATCATCATCATCATCAATGGGGATTCAAACTTGTTTGATTGTAAATTAAAAAAATATCTTAATTAATGTTTAATTCCACTTCCAATTATGTGTGACAAACACTCCGTAAACATAACATTATGCTGTGTTTTATACCAATTCACTGCCAGACAGCTGCATTTTATACCATTCCCACTATATATAATATCAGTTTGACGAAACCACTTTTCGCCTACTATATGTTATCAGTTTGACAAACAGATAGTTTGACGAAACCACCAACACCCACCCAGTTGCATGTTATTGTTTAAGATAAAGCACATCAATGCCTTTGTGGCTTTTAAACTCTCTATGACTCATCACTTCAATGTTATCAATATATTTCAACTATGTTCAGTCCATTTCATTGAAGATTTCATTGCACAAGCTTTTACATACTGAATAACTAATTCGATTAAAAAAAGTAAATTTTCGACTCAAACTCAGTAAAAGGGTTGCAAATGCAACAACCACTGACATTATTTATGGTATTAAGTAAATCGTCAATTTTGACACTGACAGATGTAAAATATTTGACGACATTTATGAGATTTAAGCTTTAAAAGCCTTTCCTATTAAATCAGTATCATATATTTAAGAAAATGTGTATTTTACATTACCGTTCACAAATATACGCCGATCCTTATCGAAAATTATCAAAACAAATCCGACTTCTCACCTGTACAGGTAAATGTCAGATGTCAACTTTAAACCGGTGTAACGTGAAATTTGCAATGTTGTAATATTTACTTTCCTTCATCGGTTGAAATTCAAAAGTAATTTACAAATATGTCTGGGTTCTATATGTGTGTTCATATGTACAGAATTAATAAATATGAAACATAGAAAACATGTATATTTTTGAGGGGAGCATTATGACTTTGTCAAAATGTTTCATATGCAAGAAAGATTACTCCTACAATTTAATAATGAAGTTGGTAAGAGTTACTCTTTCTTTTGGGTGGGTTGGGTTATTTTTTTGTTTTTTTTAACCCTTTCCCTCATATAGGACACCATGAAAAGACCTATGCGAACAGCATAAAACCAGATCAGGCTGATCAGGTTTTATGCTCTTCGCTGCTCCTCAGTGGTCTGGAAATAAGGATTTTGTAATTAAATTTGGTAAGGTTTAATTGTGGCTTTCTGCAGATCAGGCTTTATGTGGTACCTATTTAGTGCGTCAAAATGAGTCTATATGAGGGAAAGGGTTAAATCAGCCCCATAACTAGTAAGATGGGAGATGTATAAGAAATATAATTCCCGACATCATGACAATGGACCTCACTATAGGAAACACCAATTACCATATACAATATGACATCAATTTCATCAATTTCAAGTTTTTAGCTCACCTGAGCAAAACGTGCTCAAGCTGAGCTATTGTGTTCAGTCGTTCTCCAACATCTGTCCATACATCTGATTATCCCATTTTATTATCTTCATTTCTTCAGCAATCTGCTTCAGACAATATTAGCCATGATTATGGCCAATATCTGCCCATGAAGTCTGGAGTTATGGCCCTTCAATGATAAATAATTTCAAGACTTCAATTTGTGTTCACTTCTTGATCAATCTTCTTTTAGCTTAATGACATTGTTTATTAACATTTATCAGCTAAGTTCAGTTACAATTTTGGTTGGCCCAATGCCAGATTTCACTTTTTGTATTTTATATATAAGCCAGATTTCACTTTTTGTAAACTCTAGCATCTTTATTTCTTACACAATAATCTTCAAGTTTCATGATAATGTTAATGCCTATAATCTCTCAGCCAAGATGGATATGGCTGATATTGGCTTGATAGGTCAGACGTTATGATCTTTAATCATAACAAAAATGCCAGATTTCTTTTTTTGTACACTCCAGCATCTTCATTTCTTACACAATAATCTTCAAGTTTCACGACAATGTTAATGGCCAGAATCTCTTGGCAAGTTTCAATTGTGGACGATATCTTTGCTGTTTAGGTCTGATGGGTCAAGGACAACTAAGAATTAACTTAAGTTCAGTTTGTTTTTAAATTTCCCTGATCATTGAATTTACTGGGTTGTGGAGGTACAGTTCTAGTCAACACATTTTCAACTAGATGAAATGAATTTAAATGTTCAGCTAACATGTGTCACTGTTTGGTTCAGATCCTGTAATTTTTCTCAATGTGAATGATGGCCCAAATACTTGAAACTTGAAAAGAATGAGAGTCAAAAGTAGTTTCTAATTATCTTATAATCCCTAATGTGCTATGGAAGGCAGAACTAGAGCTGTGACTGGAGGTGATTAATACCTCTGCTATATTGCCAGTAATAACAACAAGAGCACCACATGCGGGTGCCAACGCTCGTCTGTTTTTGCTCAAAGTTACATATTTTTGTTAAACATTTAAAAAAGTTGACCTTGAAAATCACAACTAAAACTGTAAGCCTTTAAATGCAAAGTTGAAGTATCATACCCTTTAAGTTTGACCTTTGACCTTGAAGGATGATGACCTTTACCTTTGCATGGAATAAAATGTATATAACACAAAGATGAAATGTAAACAAAAAATCACAATTGCTAATTCATTGAGTTTTTGATAATCAACACAAAACTGTTAAATTTGAAGATATTTTTTTTTTAAAAAACAAAACAAAAAACTTTTTCATCTGCCTAGAGATTATGTTGTCCAAAGGTATGACAAAATAAGGTCAAAAGTCAAGGTTATGGCCAACGTTAAAGTTTTTTGTTAAACATTTCAAAAATAGGTCAAAGTTCAAAGGTCAAGGTCAAAAGTGTAACATTGATGGAAAGGTCTTGCCAAAAGGAATTCACATGTGAAGTATCAGTGCCCTGTCGGGAACGGTTCTGAAATGACAGGCTTTTTAAAGTTTTCAGAAATTACAGCAAAAATAGGTCAAAGGTTAAGGTCAGTAGATGAAATATTGAGGTATATCTGAATAGCCCTTGCAAAGATGAATATGCATACCAAAAATAAAAGTTGTGTGTCAAATATTAAAGAAGTTATGACCAACGTTAAAGTTTTATTGTTAAACATTTCAAATATAGGTCAAAGTTCACAGGTCAAGTTCAGAAATGCAAAAGTGTAACATTGATGGAAAGGTCTTGCCACAAGGAATTAACATGTGAAATATCAGTGCCCTGTTGGTAAAGGTTCTGAAATGACAGGCATTTTAAAGTTTTCAAAAGTTAGCAAAAATAGGTAGGTCAAGGTCAAGAGGTGAAAAATTTGCAAATGTCTCGATAGGCCTCATCAAGATGAATATGCATGCCAAAAAAGGAAGTTGTATACTGAGTAGTAGAGAAGTTACAGCCAACGTTAAGATTCCGGAAGATGACAACATCGCGGATGCCGGAGTTACGACAATAGCTCGTAATTTTTTCTTCGAAAAACAGACGAGCTAAAAAGTCAGAGCACTATATGCCAAAAGGACGAGCCACTTCTCATTGAAACTTAATTATCATTTTTCCATGCAAGAATGAAGAAATTCCATAGATTAACAAGTAAATGGTGTTGTATGCAACACATGAAGTCTCCTACCGGCTCCACCTTGACTCAATATGGTAATAAATAATACATTTATGAATTGATGAACAAGTCTTCAAAATAATCTTCAGACATACGAAATGTAATGCAACAAAATTTCTTAAATTTGACTCAAATGACTTGAATAAAGTTATTGAAAGATCAATGATTTGTATCTGCTACCATAGCAACTGGGATCCCATTTTTTGCCATATTTTCACTATTTCTGTTACCATAGCAACCACAATTTTAGTCAAGAACAAAAATAAAATGATGTGCATAATCTACATATTGCCATCTAGTCATATACCAAGTTTCATCAAGTTAGCTTGCTTAGTTATAAAGTTATCATGGGATCCAATTTTTGCCATATTTTCACTATTTCCATTAACATAACAACCACAATTTAAGTTGAAGAACAAAAATAAAACAATGTGCATAATGGACACATTGTCATCTAGTCATATACCAAGTTTCATCAAGTTAGCTGCTTAGTTATAAGTTATCGCGGGTTCCATTTATGCCATATTTTCACTGATTTCGAGTTACCATAGCAACCACAATTTTAGTCAAAGAACAAAAATTAAACGACGTGCATAATCTACACATTGGCATCTAGTCATAAACCAAGTTTCATCAAGTTAGCTCGCTTAGTTATTATCACGGGATCCAGATTTGAGCGGATGGACGGACGGAGAGAAAAGATCAAAGGCTGCTAACCCTAACCCATTGTTCCCCAGTCCCTAAGTACCCCTACGTGTGTACGGACGGACAGACGGACGGACAGAGGGCAAACCTATAGTCCCCTCCGGTCTGAACAACGGTAGGGGACTAATAATGGAGGCGATATCTGCACAAGCTTTTGCCAAGAAAATACAAAGGGCAATAACTCCAAGAAGTAATAATGCAATCCAAGTTATCTCACCTTTGTGCAAAACCACACATCAGTATCAATCCTCCATTCAAGTATGAAACAATTTCATTAAAAGTTATCAGCACAAGCAATTGCTAACAGACAGACAAGACAAATGACCTGCGCCTTACCAGAACATGACCCTTTAGTACAAAATATAATCCTAAATGGATAAGGACCGTAACTCTACCAAACTCACAAAAAACATGGACATTCTGCCTCTAAATACCGATGCAGTTTCATGGCTGTTTCTTCAAGGTTTTGGGGATTTAACCTTTTGACCACAATACCATAGGGTGGAGGAACTACAGGCCAGATTTCTTTCGGAATTGGGCTGTTCTTGGTAAGCAAATGAGTAAAAATAAAATAAACTCAGATTCCATCTTCTTTATTACTTCCTTCAGACATTCGTGTATAAATCAGTACATCTTGTATAAGAATGTTTATGCTGTAAATGGAGGAAAACTGTTGTAAACAACACATATGCCTTTACATAAATGGATAATCATAGTACACAAAGCTTCTGGAACCTGGGGAGGTAAGGTATAGTAGGGTATGACCCACGACCCAGCAGCTGGTCAGCATGACCAGAATTATCTATCCTTACTTTTAATCAGGGGATGTAACTGGCACATTTCCTATTCTCTTGTTCAGTTAGAGATGTTTTCTCTCTTTAGCCCAAAATATTGACAACAAAAAAAAAAAGAAATGAATAAGGAGTAAAATGATTCAGTTCAATAATTGACTTATATTAATTATAAAGAATTGACTTATATTAATTATAAAGAATTGACTTATATTAATTATAAAGAATTGACTTATATTAATTATAAAGACATCTGTAGTATTCTAGATATCAAAGCAACTGAGCACTGCTTACTGACATTTTACGATATCAAAAGCTACAAAAATCTATATCTAAGAAAAAATTCTTTGTTGTAGTAAATGTATCTTACACATTTTTTATGTTTCCTTTATATCATGTCATTTGATAACCATTAACTGCAAGGAAATGCACGATGATGGAGGAAGAAAAGGCCCCCACATGACCAACAGCTGAGTCCTTGGTCACATTTTATTTATAACACATTCGTCTTGCACAAGCTAAATAGAAAAATATACAAACACCAATAAATCTTCTCTCAATAATAATTATGATATAAAAAATTTGATGAGATATCGCCTTATATACATTATAGTTATAATACACATGTACAGGTCAAGTTAAAAATGAAGAATGGTTAAACGTTTACGTGGTATGAAGCAAGGAATAAAGTCTGGAGGAAATATCTATTAAATATTGAAAGTGGAGTCTATTAACCTCACAGCACAGTCACACGTATGACTGTTAAACAGTGTAACATTATATAAATCAGCATGTTTAACACATATAGTATGTGGTGGAATATCACAACCAAAATAAGCCAACATCATGTAGTCACCAGGTGACCACCTGGATACATCAGGCCATAACCATTATCTGATAATTACTTGATAATGGTCTGGGTACACAGGGTCAAGACCATTATCTGATAGTGATCTGGGATTATCTGATAGTGATCTGGGTACACAGGGTCAAGACCATTATCTGATAGTGATCTGGGTACACAGGGTCAAGACCATTATCTGATAATGATCTGGGTACACAGGGTCAAGACCATTATCTGATAATGATCTAGATACACAGGGTCAAAACCATTATCTGAAGTTTTGTGCCAAGCACTTTTGCTATTTTACAACCTGGTTCTTAAACACAACCTGATTTTCAAACAATCTGGTTAGATAATGGTTACATATCACTTCTTAAAATCTGGAGAAGAGAAACATTATAATCATAGATTTCAGGTTTGTTTTATCACCCAAAACTGCATACAGATTAAACTATTTCCAATTATTTCTGCAGTGTATACGTTAAGTGTCAGATACCATTTTTCCCTTCTATCAATTCTGTAATACACAATGCTCAATAACCCTGTCAGTCACATTTTTTTTAATGATTTCTTTCAACTGGATCAATGTAAACAATGTTTGAGCAGTGATCTTAGTTTATACTAATCTAATGGCATATAGTTTACTTTCCATGCGTATACATTAACATAGCTAACGCCCATAAAACATCCCTTGAAAAGGATAAACATGGCTAATATTGCTAATTTACCAATTCAGGAAGCTAACATTTTGTTTTTTCTATTACACTTCCCATAACAAAAGTGAATTAGAAACCATTTTATGACATAGACAATGCTACAATAATACCATTCCAAGAAATGTTTGTTCAAAGATAATTTTGAGCTACAAATCTATTGATCTACCTCCGTTGTAATAACTGGTCATCATAGTCACATGATTGATCATGTGATCAGAATGTCATGTGACCTAGCTGGATTATGATTGGCAAGCTCAACTAGTTCACCATGTCACATGACTCAGATATGTTTCTATGACTGCATGACAACTATGTCTTGCAATCATGTGTCAAGTTTCTATCATCACATGACTATATGCAATCATGTGTCAAGTTTCCATCATCACATGACTATAAGCAATCATGTGTCAAGTTTCTATTATCACATGACTATATGCAATCATGTGTCAAGTTTCTATCATCACATGACTATATGCAATCATGTGTCA
Organism: Solen grandis; assembly: GCA_021229015.1. NCBI lineage: Eukaryota > Metazoa > Mollusca > Bivalvia > Adapedonta > Solenidae > Solen > Solen grandis. The sequence continues at coordinate 20,308,434 of CM037790.1, read as the reverse complement.
AGTTTCCATCATCACATGACTATATGCAATCATGTGTCAAAATCATGTGTCAAGTTTCCATCATCACATGACTATAAGCAATCATGTGTCAAGTTTCTATTATCACATGACTATATGCAATCATGTGTCAAGTTTCCATCATCACATGACTATAAGCAATCATGTGTCAAGTTTCCATCATCACATGACTATATGCAATCATGTGTCAAGTTTCCATCATCACATGACTATATGCAATCATGTGTCAAGTTTCCATCATCACATGACTATATGCAATCATGTGTCAAGTTTCTATCATCACATGACTATATGCAATCATGTGTCAAGTTTCTATTATCACATGACCACTTGCAAATTGACAGGTTTCCATAATCATGTGATTTGTAATCATGTGACCTGTCCATGCATTTCAATCAGTTATACAACAATTCCCAAGCAGTTACATACAGCAGTATACTCTACCTAGTAATAAAAGATTGCCTGATTTGTGTTGATAAATATATGGTTGCTAGAATACATGGAATATGTCATTAAGCTCTCGAGATAAAAACACGGTTCCGATCACATGGGTTCCGCCGTGACAACCAATCGGTGCAAAGTGTCCTGGAATATCTTCCAATCATCACCACATAATGAAACTATCACATAATTATGTATTCACACTTAATCTGCGTACTCCTCTGATGTAGGCCCCTTTGTGTCCATTAGAAACTTCAGTCTGTTTTTGGCACTTGCTTGTGTCCATGGATTCACTTTTATTATTCACTGAAAAAGTGTTTCCATTACAGAATGAGTCATTTATGTTCTTTTTTTGATAAAATAAATATGAACAATGGAATATTTTCTTAACTCACTATTGGAATGTATGAACCGTAAACAGACTAAAAATAAATTATGTCGGTCAAGACCATGCTTTCTTAGCCTACATCCGAAAGGTAAAAACTTATAATCCCCTAATGCTTTGAGGCATTTTATATCATGGTGACCAAAGAAAACATGCCCCAAAAGTGCCCTTTCACAATTCTCTATACTAACCTCTCCTATCTGGGTAACATAAAGTCATAGTCTATATCAATGGTTTCGCCCTAGAAAATCTAAGGACATCATGATATAGTTCTCCTTCAGACAGTTTGTTTTAACCTGCCCAAAGAATAATCAAATCATTCTTCAAGATTTCTTCCAATCTATAGAAGTCCTTCTACAAACAAATCCTATTTACACAAGAGCCCACTAGACCCAAGAGTCAGCCCCTTCCTGCCCATTGTCCTGCCCCAACATAACACCATCCCCAGGACTGGGTGGCCCGCCCATCTCATCACGACGCTTCTTATTCACACGTGCATACAGCGGCTCTTGTGTTGGTGTTCCCGGTGATTGTAAATGCTGCTGGCTACCCTGAAAACACAGCAAAGGTTAAAGATCACCACATAGGTCAAGGTCAGTAGAAAAGTCAAGGAAATAGAGCAAGGGCACATGAAGTTATTTACTTAGATGAAGAAAAACTGCATTTATCCATTGTATCACAAGTGTGTTTTAAAATTAAAACACATATTGTACTAAAGCCAATTTCAAGTAAAAACAAAATTTGTCAGCATGCACATAGTCTTAAAAGTCCCAGTATCTTTAAAGTTGTTTGACCTAACTCTGAATGCACCTACGCCATAAAAGTCTCTATGTAAATTGCATCCCCAATATACCTTGAGAAATGTCTATTTAACCTGAAAGATTCCATATTTAAAATCGAAAACTGTAGCCAAATTGATCCATATTTTTGTCAATGTAAAATCAACATTTTGTCAGAAGTTTCTGGATATTCTTCATATCTCTTCAACTTAGGAACATTAAAATCTGTTTAAGTTATAACAAAAGTCCACAAACTTCTGAAACACCCCATGTACGCCGAGAACTGTTTTCACTGCCCAGTATGTTTCAGAACACGCTCCTTCTACTTGTCTCACTAAATTAGCATATAGAGCCCTGTTTGATCAACTTGGACTTCCAGGGATCTCCAGTATTCTTTTGTTAAAAATTTCATTATATGGACTAAATTAAGCATTAAGAGGTTAATTTGTCATTATTTGAGGCTTTGCCCTTATTAAGGATGCATTTTTTTCTAGTAAATTTTGAGCTAATACATACAGGGACCTAAAGTCCCTAGACACAAAACTACATTCATAACATACTAACTTAATTAAGTTTTATTTTTCAGCCTTTCACAAATTGGAATAGTTGTAAGTGAATGACGACTCTATCTACAGACACCCAGCAGTTTCTAGAACCTTCTCAGTTCAATTTTATTTTCCCAAAAAGTGTTGGCTTCGTGTTCTCAAAATAACTTAAGCATAATATAATGCTCAAATATATAATTCCTAATTTTTAGCTAGATACTTAAGCCTGAGCTGGCAATCAAAACTTAAGTATTTTGGAGAATACAGGGCCATGACTGCTACAGATAAACAACATCACTGCCTAGCCCTTTACCACTACCTTAGCAACACACTATGGCAAGCATTCACTCAATGATTTATTTTCATCAAAAACTCAACAAATATACATGTAATCTAATTTCCTATCCATAATGTCCTAACTAACATTAATCAATAAAATTTCAAATGTATGACCTATGCTATTTTATTTTGATAATGTTTATCCTCCCCACTGCCCTAAAATTATGATATTTTTCAGGCAATTAATCTTAAGATAAAATTCCATTCCTTAATGCCATTCACTGATGTATGTAGAAGTTTCAACTGTCCATGTATATGAGCAGGTTAGCTATAAACAACAACCAGAGTTAGACAGTCATGTCCGTCTCAGAATCTTGGTAACACCCGCTGTTTATTGTTGTTCTAGTCTAGCAAGTTATATCACAAAAATGTCATAAAATGATTGCATTCACTCATTAATTAGTTTTCATTTCACTTTTATTTGACGAAACATGATAATCAGTACATAATTATAATTAATTCAAGTTTATGCACAAATTATTCCTAAAGTCCAGAAATATGTTTAACTTTAAATTAAGAGATAAAGAAAAATATTGAATATGCAAAAGAGACCAGTATTTGAATGAAAAAAAAATACAGGTTTAACCATAAAAGAAAAAAAATGTAGAAAATGCAATCATGACAAAAGATTATAGGAGAAGTTGTGAGCCGTTACTCCAGCAGCCACTCAGCCAGACTATTAGTAATCCAAGCAGTTTCATACAGCACCAGAACCCCACCCACTTGAGAGGATCTTTCTTGTCTTACCGAATACTATTTCTCTTTTTTCTGAAACAATTGTCCAATTGTCCCCTAGGAAACAGTGAAAAAAACATCATCTTTTATCTTCTAAAGCCTGACTCCTCTGATACATTTTTGTTCATCCTATAATTTTTTATTTTTTTTATTTATTTATTTTTTTTTGCTTAAAGGGTAATGGATGATTTCAAACAATTATCATAATAGATGTGTATGAGAAGGTATAAATCATTTTATAACAAGTTTTAACTTTTTTACTGTTTTACATCTAAGATTAATTTCAAGTCTAAAGTAAACATTACAAAAAAGGAAAAGAAAAACATTTTCATAGACTAGATGAGGTTTTCCCATTACAGCAGATGTATCACTTTATATGATCTTGAAAGACAGAATTACACACAAAGCTATTAAGTCTGACCAGATCATCCCACAAACAAGAACAATTTAGTAGGTATCAACCACAGAACAGACAGTTGAAACATCTACATCAAATACACGCTCTATTTTTTCCTCCTACAAATTATTGACTATTTTTTTATATCCATGGGAACTCCTCTGTAGCTGTGTATATATACCAAGAACTCCAATATAGCTTTCTTGTCCATTTTCTGTTGTTTTACCACCTTGCAAATGACTTCACACATATGAGTTCACAAATTATCTTATATGACATCAAATGGCGATACTGAGTACCATTGCTGCTCTTGCAAATATTAGTTCAGGGAGAGACAGGATGCTGCAGGATGAGACAAGATGGGGCTGATGTGTGAATCCAATAGTATAACACACAGATCACAAGCAAGAGTAGCTATAAATAGGTGACTGCATGAATACCATCAAAACTAGAGCTATCAATAATGTGATAAATACTTCCAATAACATGCCTTCATTCAACAATATGTAAAGATACTGCAGCCCTGGTAAAACAGGACTGGACATTGTGCCGGACTCCTTTACAGTCCAGACTACACTTTGTATCATACAGATATATAATGTATTAACAAATATACAGAAATAAAAATATAAGCAAATAGGAAAGAAGAAAGAACTTACATGTTGCATGTTTGGGAAGAGAGCCACACCTCCAGCAGGAGGTTTGTTTCGTTGGTTTCGCTGTTCATCTATCGGTGCGTATCCGGGTCCAATATCGTTCATGGGTATCTCATCAAGTCGCCCCTGCTTACTGCCGTACATGTAGCGATCTGCAGTGTTTAAGTATCAGTATGTATATATGCAAGATCAAAGGCCAAATGAGTTCAAGACACAAGCATCCCCCCCCCACAAAAAAAACCTCAAGTTAAATGGGATTTCAATTTATTTTTTTTTGTTTGGGTTTACATTTTGGATCTTCATGACACAGATATTTTGTTGCCTCACAGCAATATCAAGTCATAGACACATGACAGGATACACACCTTGTCACATTATCCTGATAACTAGTTCAGGATGCAAGGGAGATAAGCTAATATAATTTTATTAACAAATCTAGTAGGACATGTTTTACATCAACTTCAAGACCTCCTGGTTCCTTTAAACTGATATCAGGTTAAGTAACAACTGAAATATCAAGTCACTATGGTTACCTTGCTGATCATTGGCGGGGTTGTTATATCCATCCACAATCCTAGGGTTACTGTTTTGTGCCGGGTAACCATTGCCCCGCCGTGAGGACATCGTGTTGTCATCAAACCCCTGACCATGAATTGGCCGGTTGATTGTGTTGTAGGGGGTGGAGAAGTTACTGCTGGGCTGACTGGAGCCACTGGAGTTGACCAGTGGTGGGTTGAAGTCTTTCTCCGTGTAGCCCTGCTGGGTGTAGCTATTGTGTAGAACCTTAAACTTCCACAGTGTCTTCAGCACCTGAAAAAACAGCCCACACTTCATTCTTGCATCAGGATGCAGGTAAAAAAATAAAACTTGTTTTTTTTTGTTGTTTTTTTAAATACAGTTTGAAATACAATCAATACAATAAAGATTATGTGACCTCTGATTTCTGCATTAGGGATAAAACTTGAGATATATGTGGAAAAAAGGCACTTACAGCGGCAGTGAACTTGTATGTACGGGGTTGGAAACTGTTCTGGTTACGAATGATGTGCATGAGGCGTGGCAATCCACCGTCGGTAAGGAAGGACCTGAAATACGTAACAAGTTGCATATGTGTCTTATTCAAGGAATTTTTCCTGTATATTGTTTGTGCACCAGGCCAATCTTTACAGCCTGTCTTTACATGGTTTGATTTATTATCAAAACACCTGTAGCTAAAAAAAGTATAAAATGAAACAAAGATTATCAAAATTATACATAGTTTGAATAGTTTATATTGATTTTTTTTATGGGTTATCAACAAAAAATATAAAATTAATAAATTTAAACAAGCTTAAAGTGATTATTTGTCTTGCAAATAGCATATACATTCAAATACTGGCAATATTTGGTGCAAAAATTACATGAGAGTATTTCTTTCAATCATTTGGAAACTATGTCTACTTGAGACAGATTTAGTGCTGCCACACTGCAGTGTCACACCATGTGGCATGATACCACAACCAGTCACATTATTCTGACAACAAGCCATCCAGTCCAGGAACCACCATTATATGCTGAGCTCCAAGCACAAGAGCTATACCAGTACTATTTTTACAACTTTGGTATGTTGCAGCCCAGGATCGAATCCACAACTTCCTGATTCCTGGGTAGTCATTCAAACCACATGGCCTGTAAGCATGTAGAGTAATGACCATGAGATTTGTTCTCATTGAAGGAGGATTAATTTTGTAATAAGCCTCGTACACCAGATAATTAAACGGTGTGATATACATTTTTTTTTTGCTGGATTTACTGGTTATTGTGATATAGGGGTCTGTGATATAAAAGCTTTACCATGTACAAGTAATATATCTACCTGGCAAAGTCCTGGTTATTGTTGAGAACCTCGTTGAGACATGCAAGAATGGCGCAGATGGTATCATCTGAGTGTTCCCGAGGTCGGTTCTCCTGAGGAAGATTGCTGACCAACTGTTTCATAGCATACTTACCTGGAAAACATACACAGCATGTGTGGTACGAACTTTCAGTACATTACTTACTACTGATGTTGCAGAGAGATTGCAATGTAATGATGGAAAATACTCCCATTTTTAAACTTTTTCATTTAGTACCTTCATATATACTTCATGCCTTATATTCAATATGTATTGGAGAAAGTTTTAAATCCCTGCTGTACAGTTTTCCTCCATGATATATGTGATATAGTCATGGTGAAAAACCTGGAGCCTTGTACTGCTCTACTGACAGATCGACTAGTAAACGTACACAAATCTCTCACCAATAAGGCTTATATATATATAGGCTGTAACGTAAGTGTAACTAAATCACCCATTGTAATGTCTACGTACCCACTAGTTCCTTGTTGCGCTCATCTATGGAGAGGTTTCTGAGAGCAGTGGCAGAAGCACACACCACACGCTCCACTTCATAGGTCAACAGATCCACCAGGTTGGGCAGACCTTTCTCTTTACGAACAAGTGCTCGAATCTCTATGGCAGGCTGCAGACAATATACACATTATCAATCAATAATGGGCTACATAACCTATGGATTTACTATATGATCACAAATATCAAAATAAAAATTTAGAGCTATCAAAGAAGGTGATTAATAACTCCACTAATCTACCTTGACTCAGAATCATTTTCATTTCCTGATTATGAGAGATGACCTCAAACATCAATATCTTTCAATATTTGATGATGTTAAATAAATATGTGTTTGTACCTTCCAGTCGCATGCTGCGAGATTCTGTATTGCGCCACAAGCGCCCTCTAAAGTGACAGGGTTTGAGCCAGACAACAATTGCAAGAAGTAGCGGACTGCGTCAACACCCCACAGACCTTTGTACTCATTGGCCGTGGGTGGAAGCTGGGGTGATGTGTTGCTGAAAAATTCATCAAGGTATCTCTTGCATTTTTATACTTGATAATATATTGTATTCTGAAGAATTCGATGTTTCATTTATGAAAATTAAGTCGTGATTTTTAAACAATTATTCAGATATTATACATTTTTCCAAAGAAACTATTAAAATGCAAATATTAAGACTGTGTACAAGTTAACTAAGCTTATTATACACATACAACAGTCTGAGAGCAAAACCATGCAGCTTTTCTCACTAGTTTAAAAAGACTTCCAAAATACAGACAAATACAGAACAGAATGACCTTATTATTCCATTTCAAACCAATAAAATGTCAAGAGCACTAAAAATTAACACATACACTTGTGAGGAAGTCTGTCCAGCTTTGCCCTTTGGATTTCCTTTCCTCTTCCCACTACCTCCAAAACACCCTGTCTTTTCTAGAAGATATAAACAAGATAGTTGTCAGTGAAGTGAGGACAATGATGCTATAATAATTATACTATATGTAGCAAAATCAGTGAGTCGTAAGTATGAATATAGTAAGAAAGGTGAGTATTAAGTGGAAATAGTTATTCTACTTATATGATAAAATGTAGGTTATGAGTATACTGATGGTGTGGATGTTGGAGGATGAAGAACCATGAACTGTAACATTGTGATAGTATGCACATATCCTCTTGTTAGAGAAGCATGGGTAAAAATTGGAAATTAAAAAAGAAAATGAAAATCCTGATTTTATCCTTTTTTTTATATAGTTTTATATAGAATAAGAAGTCACTTTTCAATCAGAAAATACCTGAAGTCCAGGAAAATTCCTGAAAACTTTTACCCATGGAGAACCTTCCCATTAAGTGTCACTGAATTCCAGCAAGGGGTTGCATATAATAATCATGTAATAAACCAGTGAAATACCATTCACTTATTTTCAGAAAGCCTTAAAAATAAGCAATACAATATGTTTGTATTTTAAACAGAACTAATATAAACACATACAAAAAACAGACTGGCTTTGAACTTTCATAAATACTCAATTAAAAATGACCAAATACTCAATTAATTTGAAATAAATAGGTATCCAACACCACTTAAAATCAGAGATACTCAAACCATTGTGTAAGGTACTGATAAAGTTTGGTCCAGGACACATTTTTATATTATCATAGATCACATGTCCTGTTACTAGTTCATGTTACACTCCTGGAATAGTCAAACTAAAATAAGAATCCTATTCAGCAATGGATTGCCTCCCTTATTGTTTCAGATATATGAGCAAGAGGGGGCAGCACAGTAAGTCAACATGTGGTTATCCAGGACTTATCTGACAAACTGTTCCTGTTTTCAAGAAGTCCTCCCATAAATTATGTATGCAAAATACAAAAGATAGGCTCCAATTTTAACTCATTTTACAATCCACCACAGTGAGCCGCAGTATGATAACATCAAACATTACACTGGCTGTGCAAGTTCCAGACAACCTGGATTATCTTGCCTACAGCAGACAGACAATGGTGCATGGAATGAGGTTAGCCACTTCACTGGTAGGTGTTCATTTTTAAATTTGAAAATAATGTGTGAGAACTAAGTCTACAAGCCTTTATACTTAATATATAATTGGCACAAGTATAATTATGATTTAAGTTTATAATTACACTAAATTAAGGACTACCATGTTATACAAGTAATTTTAGGGAAAACTATTATAACACAACTGAACTTGTTTTACAGGCCACACTAACTTAAATTTGTACGATTGAGTGAACAACAAACAAAACCCTTGGTATCAGACATTGCATGCTAGTGAACATTCTGTTAAGATCTGACACTGACGTATATAGCTTCTGAGATATGGCTACAGACAGAAAATAGTGAGCAGGACAATGGACAACACCAAATTCATATCCCCAGATACTTTTAAAGAATTCATTATGAAGCCAATGAAGACAAAATTGGTGGCCTTTAATACATGTTAAACAGCAGCCTTACCTCCTTTCTCTTCTTTCTTTTGCCTCTGTAATGTAGCCATCCTCTTTTTGAAAAAATCTGGATCCTCCACCTCCTGTATCCTGAATGCTAAGTTCCTTAATGTGCACACACAGTTTTCCACTGGCTTATTGTCAACATTATTTTGATCAATTGCTGTCCGTAATGTGTGAATTAATGATTCTACAAGTCCATGACACTCACGTAACCTTTTCCGAGCATCCATTCCATCGGAACTTACATTTCTAGAAAAGGAAAAATGTGTTGTTTAAATGATAATCTGATAAATGTACATTTTTAGAAAAACACAATATTTAGATATAGCTACAGTTATAAATATTTTCAATTTTTTTTATTATTAAAAAGCATTTCATACTTTTTTGAAGTTTAAAAAGCATTTCATACTTTTTTGAAGTTTAAAAAGCATTTCATACTTTTTTGAAGTATAACTTCAACAAAATCTAATTGTGAGTACTCATTTATCTATGAGGCTAATGTTTAGCACAAGAGGACCATAGCGACCTAGAGCACTCATCAGAGTACCTTGATTTATCTGGTTACCTTCAGCAGCAACAAAAATTCAAATTTTAGACACAAATAATTTTAATATTTCTATAAATATCATATAATATGTATATATGACATCTATATAGAGTATATACTAGCCTGATTCGCTTGAGGTCTCATTTTTGTCAGTATTACACCAAAACTTACATACTTCATTAAATGCATTTCTAATATAAATGAAAATACTGACATTCCCATAATAGACTTATTTTCTTTTATTTTTTTTTGGCGATAAAAAAAAAATCAAGCCCCACCTTTCAACCACTGTCTGGAATTATTTTTCATTCATGGCTATATCAGCTACACGTAAACAGTATCCCAAACAAACCCATGTGCTCTTTTGTGTAAACAAAGCTAACCATGAAGCAGCTATTGGGTAATCTGATAATTCAACTTGAATATATTTGTAAACATTGGAACAATCTATAAAGAATTTAAAGGCATAGCCATAACTCAAGAGACTGGTGATACAGATCCTGTGGCCACTTACCTGAGAACACCTGTGGCATTTCTGAAGACTGTGGTCCAAGGTTCATGGGTCTGGTAGGGGGAGAGGCCACGTCTCTCCCAGCCAGAGTGGGGGATGACCACCGTGTTGACCAGCACTGCCAGGCCATCATCAATAATAGGTTTCTTCAGGAACTGTTCAGAAAATAAATATCTCCACTTAAACCTCTTCAATTATCCATGGGAATATTTCACTTTAAATGGAATCCAAAAGTGTTACTTTCAAAACCAGAGAATGACAGAGGGCAACAAGTTGATTGCAAACAGTGTAAAATAAAACTTCAAATTCCAAAAATGCACATAAGCTTCCAACCAATGCATCGAAATTATTGTTTTCATATTCATTTTGTTTATTTATATTGATTAAATAATTCATTTATTTTATGTTAATAATCAACTGATGTCATACAACTTGTTTGCATCATCATTACTGTGCCAACCAATAAATATAACCAGTTAATTGTTACATTAAAATGTTACAATACACTAAGACTACGTTTTGACAAGTTTGTTTTATTTTAGACAGTACTGTTTTGTTAATGATATTTGTGTACCCAAAGGAAAGAGATTTATGAAAAGTAAACCCTATATGAGTGCGCACTATATAGGGTGTGTGTGTGTGTGTGATTGCAGAATCTATATCCATTGGAGAGTCTGTCCAGGTGAGATATGAAGTACTCACATCACATGAGGACAAGTTCCACAACACTCCTGTGACCGCGTCCTTCACATCTTCATCTTGCGTCTTTCGCAGCAGACGTATCAGTGCCGGGATACCGCCTGCATTTTTTACTGCTTTCTATCAAGTGAAGAAATAAATTGTGATGAAATATAATCATGAATGACTGTTACCAGTCACCTAGACTGGTTTAAAGAAGCAAATTTCAGATTTACAAAGGAGAATTCTATTTTACAATAGAATGTTACTTAGCAGCAAACATGGCTTAACACACAGCTCCTGAAATCTGAAGGACAGTTCACGTAAATCTTACGTCATGTCATGTATTTTAAAACAATTGCTTGAGTTTCAGAATTTTTATTCATGCTTTAGGAGTGGATTTCTTTGATAAGAAATGATATAACACACAATTCTAAGTAAATTTACTTCCAGTTATTTACAGTTTCTCTCAATGGATACAGTATAACTCCAGCTTAGGGAAAGGTTT